>JAWNNQ010001403.1:97500-697500 GCA_035044765.1 Leucophenga montana | reverse complement strand
ATCCGCACAAGTTGACTGACCACCACAAAAAATGTACATCTGTATTGTTTGTTTTTAAAATCAAAATTTTACCATCAATCTTGATGGAAAGTGTTTTGTCAGAAGCCATGCAGAATGTTTGTTGGGACGCCATAAAAGTACTGTCACTTTAGTTCCAATAACTTCGCTTCAAGTGGCTCAAATGTCATGAAGTTTAACCTGAAAGTAAGGAACAGCATGAAACATTCGTATAGGTAGCGCCACAAGAACAGGATTCTCTGAAAATTTGTTCTTTTATTCGTGGGCCACATCTTGTATAATAATGCTTAGAAACTCAAGCTCGAAAGAGCCTATGAAGGTCTTAGTTACGATAATAAGCTTGTTTTGACTGCGATCGTCTAGATATTCCCATATATACATATATATATATATATATATATATATATATATATATATATATATATAGGAATGTGCATGAATTTTGTAACGCATAAAAAGATTTTTGTAGAATTCCAGGATCCACGAGGCCGTTCTGGTTTGAAGGTTTTAATTGTTAGTACTTTCGTTTGGTATCTGCTAAGATGTCGACCTAAAGTTCGAAAATAACATCGTTATCGAAAATGTTCACGAGATTTTTTCGAGGAAAACTAACGATAACGGGAGTTGTTAACAAATCTTATGCGAGTAGCATTTTCCACGACTAGTCGCTCAGTTTATAGAGTCGATTTAAACGTATCCGTATGTAAGTCTGAACCGAGCCTTCAAGTTTGAATATTTAGACACTCCTATTCCCTATTCAGATAAGGTATATTACATGAACGTGCCGCAATACAAACATGTCCCACTTTTTTAGCTTTTGTTATTTTTAAAGCTAGAAACGTCCGATGTTATTTACTTAGTTAAATCATAAAAGTAACTCACATAAATCCAAATCGAATAATAGTTCCCGTTCAAATCCTACTCACTTATGTGGCGCTACAATCGTTTATGCGTCATGACCGCACTTAGAAAGGCACAAAAGCCGAATGGCGCTAGCCGTTGCCAATATCAAACTGCGTAGGTCTTTCTAGACTTGGTCATTCCGACGTATGTTTGGTAGCCCTTTTTGATGATGTCCTCCAATTAAGTTGAGGTTCCCCATTTATGCGCTGGAAAGGTGTTTTCTACACTGACGGCGCTTTATATTGTACAATATATCATGCAAAGATGAATGATCTTTCTGAAGTTAAAATATGGCGTAGAAAAACTTCGTTCTTATCGGCATATCGAAAGCGGCCTTATAATTGACAAATAGACATCTTTTCCTGAACATATCTTCAAATAAAGAATCTTTGAGCCGAATCTTCAATACTTTCAAACTATTTCTTTGTTATATTTCTATAGTTTAAGCTATGCATACTACAAAGTTCTATTTCTTTTTTATATTTCTATAGTTTAAGCTATGCATACTACAAATTTCCAATATTAATTATTACTTCTTCTTTTTATTTGCAGCAACAATGGAGAAAACTATTCTTTTATATACTTATAATACAAAAAAAGAAGCATTCTAACTCATCAAGCAGAATTTCTATTGAATCAACGTATAAAAAATCGCATCAAAACTTTTTCAAACTACAACAAACAACATGAGCTGAACCTATTATATCAAAACTGAGCGCAGAACAAACACTAATTTCATTTAATAAGTATTTTTGAACTAATCTAACTACAATATATGCGATGTAATTTGAGCGAAATAAAGCCACATGCCTGCTACAAAGTGAACGCTATTTTAATGCCGGCCTCTGGAGACGCAAGTTTTTACAATTGCTCTTACGAGTATAGTTTTTAGCACAGCGTTCAAGAGCTACTTCAAATAGGTTTATGCTCTGCTCTTCGGATCGAAATATGAACATCATCATTTTATTTACGTTTCTGATATTGGAAACTTGCATTCTTTACTTTTGAAACTTGGTCCCCTTATAGGCCTACGTCACATCTTTCACCTACTACAAAAGTTCTGGAATAAGTATTCTTACCATCAATGACAGAATATTGTCATTGAGTGCAATTACCACTTTTAACGCTGATGAAGTCAACAAGCCGAGTACATACTACGAACGTAGGGTGCTGGTGGCTCAAGACTTGAACAAATCACTTGGTACATTGATTATGCAATCTTGTTTCAAGACCGCACTACCCGACAAAACAAAACGCAGGCTATTAAAGTATTTTAGTGGTAGGACGGCATACAATGAGTTCAGGAGGGCGGGATCAGGTTATCAAAAGTTAAAGATGTGCGTGCCGCAGGGTGGAGTACACTCTCGCACCTGTTCAACAATATTTGAACAAGATGCCTCTACCTAGGTCTTGTATAAAATTGGTGAATCATGTGGCTAATTGTAACATTTTATGCTCGAGCTTAGACGACAATGAAATTAGTGCGAGAATTAATATTATAAACCACAAGTCGTCGGACTCCAACTTCACCTCCTTAACTAAACAGGTTTGGATGGAACGAGACGTCTTTGCTGGGCGTGAATATTCCAATAGTTCAGTACCTGACATTACGTGTGTGTGTGTATGTGTGTGTGGTACAGCATTCCGTCCCCTGCTTAGATTCTCGACTCATACCACCAAGACGTATAACCTCGAAAAAAGTCTTCATGGGTAAGGGGCAATTACTACCAATTATAAAACTTTTAGATGATCTGTACGAAATTATGCTGCTCTGTATATCATATCTCAGTAATAGTCAATAACAATTAATGCCTGCAAAATGATCAGTATATCGGTCTTTGGACTACCACTGGTTATTTGCAAATGACTCATAAAGACCACCAGCATGAAGAAGCTATGATACTTTTTTCTCACCAACAGATTGAGTTGCTATCGAAGCAGTTTTGATTAGGTAAGTACGTATAGGAGCACCCTCACGAGAGTTCCAACTAGTATCTGAGATAGCATCAGACGTTACAAAATTCAGAATATCTCGCACCTAATGAACAAATAGAGTAGCGTATTTGTATAATCGGTAGGGCTGAATTGTATTAACATGCATTGTCTCCCTCGTAGCACCAAGTCTAACCCTTGCACCCTTGTTAATGTAGATCTATGCGAACTTTTAAATTTAAATCATAAACAAAATCAATTTTTTTTTAAAAAAAATAAAACAAAAAAATTTTATTATAAAAAAATTAATTGGAAGAACGAAACAAAAAGACTTTTCCGGCTATGTGACCTTGAAAAGTGTACATACTCGATCCAAATAGGCGTACTATGTGCGTGGTGGGCATACCATCAACACAATTTAATACAAGACATCGGCGTATGGTCAGGGGCGATCTAAATGTCATAGTTTAAGGTCTCTAGCTCGTATAGTTCCTGAGATCTGTTGTTTCATACATCCAAAGCTAAATCGATTCATTTTCCGATGCCCGTCAAGAATAGTATATATACTTCATGGGGTCTACCACGCCTCCTTCGGCCTGTTACATACATTCGCTTAAACTTACTATACTCTTGTCCCTTTGGGTACAGGATAGAATTAGTACAATTAAGATCCGAATGGTCGAGTGTTATATTGAAAAAAAAAATTGAGATCAGTGCCCATGTTTGCTGACGTGTGTGTGGACAAACACGACTAACCTCTTCAACTGTCGTCCTGTTCGACGCAAAAGAACACTGGATCTATGAATACGTTCAATTGAGGCAGCCTCGTTCGTGCCCTCAATACCTAGAGTTACGTTTCGGTTCATCTTTCACTTACATTACTCTGCACTATCTTATGTTGATATACATTTAACTAATACAGCCCACAAGTACCACAACAACAACCATGCGGAATTCCACTGTTTTAAGTTAATTCGTTGATGCTTTTCTCAAATCATTTATAAACTCATGTAATCATTTTCGAAGATTATAACTCAATGCAATCTGTTGGTAAAATCTGTCTCCATTGTTGAGGGAAACGCGTTTTTCTTTTTTTGTGTACCGGAGTCCTTTCCTTCCGCTTCATTCATTATTTACACTGTCAACTGCAGATGTTGCCGCTGCCATTGGAAGCCGCTGACTGTACCGCAAAATTGAACACAATTTGGAAAATGAAATCGATTCAATTGATTGTTGACTGCATGTGCAGTGACAACAGATACATATAACAATCTCCCAAACACCTGAGTCAGATACACTTCATTTTTTTACTTTTTTTTTGTTTTTTTTTTTTGTTTTCTTGCAACTATGCGCGCTAGCAAACAATGCAGTCAAGTGACATTGTGGTACACATACTTCATGCAGTGTTTGTATACAGGACATAAAGCAGTACATATTCACACACACTGTCTGTATGGATGGGTGTCTGTATAAGTTTTGCACTTTGCTTGATTAAATTTCAATATTTACAAAAGTGTCGCTGAACTCTTTTTGACAGCATAGTAAATTACATAGCCCCGGAAAGGACACTCATGACATGGTGGACAGTTAAAAAGCAAACAAGTTGTCAATTGTAGTATAAAGTATGAAAACAGCGACAAAGAAGTTACTCATGTCAGTTGAGTTATATAGTATTATAGTATATATTGTAGTACGAGTAGTTTAAAAGATTACAAAAATAAAAATGTTCCACACATTGTAAATCGAATATTGAATGATGTTTTTATGTTGACAGAAGTCGAGCAGTTATCCAAACGCAAACAGAAGTGTACATTTTTTTTTTTAAAGAAAAAGCTGAAAATAGACAAGTAATTAGATGAAAATATTAAGTTAATTTATGCATATATCTACAAACCTTAAAAGTAGCTTAATTGAGTAGTTTACGCTGTAATAACCAGCAGCAAATTATTTTGTATTATGCTCGAAGAAGAATAGCTTCAAGTTTAAGTAACCAAACCGTATATGCTCCAACAACCAGCAGCAAAATTTTGGATTGTATATATTATTATGTTATATATATTATTTAATGAGTATTATGCTAAAAGTAAAGTAGCCTCAACTTCATTTCGTTTCGTAGCCATATGAGTTTTTTATCCAACAGTCATTAACCATTATGCAAAAACCAGTTTTTCGATAGTAGCTGAAATAAGCTACAAATAGAAGTAAATAGGTATTAGTAGGCACCTTAATCAAACGAAATTGGCAAGTATCTTTTAGCATGTAGAATGTATCTTTAGTATGTATCTTTTCGGTATTGTTTGTGATCTTGTCTATAAAAAGGAACCATATCGCATTTCAACCTAAATAATTGACTTTGATAAAGAAGTTTTTCTTACAAAAACACAAAAATGGGCTGTATGTTTGTATGGGGGCTAAACCAAAAAGTAGGCGGGCCACGCCCGTTAGTCTGTGAATGTTCAGCGGCTGACCATCAAAAGGCACCACATTGCATTTTAACCTAATATTGACTTTAATAAAGAAGTTGTCATACAAAAAGTCAAAAGTGGGCGGTGGGTTTGTATGGGGGCTACCCCAAAAAGTGGGCGTGGCGGGTCAATCTTGATACTGTATAAAACTGCAATAAAAATAAGTGTATGTGCAAAATTTCAACTGGTTAGCATAAAAATTGGTCCCCAAAAAATTCCCCAACAACAGACAGACAGACGGACATGGCTAGATCGACTCGTCTCGTCGAGCTGATCGAGAATATATGTCTACGATGTCTCCTTTAATGCGTTACAAACTTTCAGACAAACTGATAATACCATTTCACACTACTATGTGTTAAGTCTCTAGCATGCTTGGTTTGGAAACAGTGAACATTAGAAAACAGACTTAAGGGGATTTTCTATTCAGGTGGCGAGAAGTGTATATGTTCAGTATAGGAGCATAGTAACTTTTCATAACCGATTTCAGTTCGATAACTTAAAAACTGAGCGATTAGTTTTTATTTATACCGACAGGGAACAGACGGACATAACTAGTTCGATTTGTCTCGTCGAACTGAACAAGAACAAATATACAATACTTTATGGGGTCTCTGAAGCTACCTTTAATGCATTATAAACTATGTACTAGTATTCGAGTATTATACATACCTTATTAGAACCATAACTAATTTGTTTATGTTGCAATAGTTAGCAGCAAATTATAGTATATATTATCGTAGAAGCTTATTAGCCCCATGTTGAGTTTGGTTTTGAACCTTCTTTCATCAGGAAGTCATATTATATAATGTTGTTTGTTTAGCGTAAAATAAAATGAGCTGCAAATGAAATATAAATTAGTATTTTGAGAAATCGTTTATTATCCTCCTCACTGTACTAGACATCGAACCAAGTAATTTGAACGGAATCGATGGTTCGTTTTGTGATTTTCAGCAAGATTTTGTGATTTGCTTTCGTAATACAGATTTTCAATAAAATCAAATCGTAAAATACTTGTAAAAATGACAAAACGAAACATTTTTTTTTTTTTGGGATCGATTCGAATGTGTAACAGACAGGTTTATCTATATATTTATATGAATACAAACCTTAAAAGAGTCTTAATTAAATAGTTTATGCTGTATCATTTAGTAGCAAATATTTTGAATATAATATTATATACTGGAAAGCATGAAGCCTCAAGTTCAGCCTGAATTTTAACCATTATTGTTCTTTTCTTAGGAATGCATCAAGTATCTTCTTTAGTGTAGTGTAATATGAGCTGTAAATAAAAACAAATTAGCATTTTAAGCAATAGATATTGTTGTATAGTATATACAAACCTTATCTAATTTAATATGTGTATATGCGAATATATCTTTTATATACTTGTGCAAGCTGTGTAGCAAATTGTGGAATATACTGCTTGAAGCGCAGTATTTTGTAGCATCTTTTTATTTTACTTTTTTTTTTTAATATATCTTAATGACTTTTTCTCCAACTACTTAACTTGTCGTTTTGAACACATCCTTCGTGATTAGTCGTCAATAACATCAAAGTACTTTCTTACATTCTGCTCCAGCATCACGACAAAGTTGCCGAATCCATTTGTATCTTTTTCAAATTGATTCATTGTCAAAGACACATCATCGGAGTCAAGCTGATCCATACGTTGGACAGTAACCAGCATTATTGGAGCTTCATCAGCAACATTGAAATATACCTTCGATATATCGCTTCCGCCCGCTAATTGTACAGTTGGTTTTTTGTACATCCTTTTTTCCACCGATTCTTTCGTTGCTTTTTTCCAGTTTTCTGCATAGGATTCCTCCGGATCCGATATCTGTTCAGGCATATTCGATTCCGTTGGCTTAGTTTTGGATACCAACTTTGGCTGCGGCAGCTTCTTCTGCAACGGCGGCACTCCACACGCTGCTTCAACGATGTCAAGCATTTTTTGTTGCCAGTCTATTTCATTTGTTCCATGCGGCATGAACTTCTGCTCAGACATATTCTTCGATTCCGGTAATTTAGTTTTGGATATACGCTCCTTCTTTGGCTGTGGCACATCATCTGTCTTCTTGGTGTTTCTCGGTGCCATATACCGTCTTACCCTCTTCGCCAGCCGCGACTTTGGCTGCGGTATATATGTCTGCTTCGTTGCTTTATGTGATTGCGCTGAAAGATACTTTTGCTCCAATTCGGTTTCGAGTGCTGCCATTGCTGCTGCTACTTCTGCTAGTCCTGCTAACCTTGGTGCATTCTTAACTTCTGGCTTCGTTAGCTTCAAGGAGGCTAACGCTTCCTCCATAACCAATTTTTGCAGCGTAAAGCGCATATTGCCGAGAAAGTTCGCCGTTGCCACATGCTCATCTATCAAAGAATCTAATACGTAAAACATTTTACCCATATCGTGCAATTGTAAGTTTTTCTCAAAGATTTCCTCATGTAGTATTGTGTTGGACTTTTCGGCGCACATTAGCACCTTATCGCGCACATTGCCCGGTGTTGGATTCATCTGCAAAATGCAGTTCCAGAACGTGTAGTGTAATTTTTTCAAATCCAACCAACGTATCTTCTTTTGCTGGGCCATCGGAAGTACTGTGCTCAGAAATGTTTGCCAAGCACGGCATTTTTCGTTGCCGCAACGCGCACATTTTGATTTGTGCAGCAGTGGCGGTGGCGGTGGCGGTGGCGGCGTCGAGTTGCCGGTTGAAGTTGACGTTTTAGATGAAGTTTGTGACATGTCGACAACACGCTGCACATAATAATTTATACATATTAAACATTGTTTTGTAATTTAAAAACTTTAACTTACTTTTTTTTAACAAATAAACAAATATGTAGTCAACTACTTTCCTTTCGCTGCGCACGTTCCCCAAAAGTTGTTTAAAGAGTGCTGCCAACCAGTTGATAAAAATGACTTGCTTGGTATTTCGGTCAAATTTAGGCAGCAAGTTGAATTAGCAGTTAAAATTCAAAAAAGCAATTATAAAAAATAGTTTGGTATATTTTAATATTGATTAATAATATTTTATATATAAAAGTAAACTCGAATTCGTCATATCTCAGCAACTATATGATGAATCGTTATGAAATTACAAAATTCCTACATGACGTTTGAAAAACAAGGACACAGTGCGGCGTCATCTGACCGACAGAATATTCTTCGTTGCTCTGAATGGGGCGGAGTCACAACAATGTGGCACAAGGAAGCGTGCTGGTGCCAACGCCTTACTCGCTATTCACCAGCAGTATGCACATAGGCTCTTCTATTCATATGTATAACCTGCAGGACCCTATGATTGCTACGTTTACTGTCAATATTGTCATACTGGCCAGGCACAAGTGTGTCTACAATGCTACCGATGTACTCCAACTATATCTTCACGATTTTGAGCAATGTGATAAAAGCTGGAACATCGGTAAGAAACTGGACAAATGCGTCAACTTGACCCAGGGAGGATCGAGAGTATCCTCCAGCATCAGCTTCTGAATCACCAGACCGGGCACGATTAACTGCGCAGCTATCTGTATGAGAGGCTTACCTTCATCATGACCCACATCAGTAGGCTAGTTCCTCAACGGCAAAAACAAGCTATCGCTGAGGTACAAGGTAAACATTCACTAGGCCATAATTGCAGCTGCCTGGCGCTAATGGATGGCAGGTCTATGACATTGCTGCTCAGTCACAGCTTTCAGAGTCTTTCAAGCAAAGCTGCTCCGCAACCACTCTGGTATATGCGAACGGCGAAACTAGAAAGTGATTTCAATGTTCCCAAGATTGGGGTTGTTCTTAATCAGCAAGCTGCGGTGTACTTAAAGCGACTTGAACAACACCCGAATCAACTAGCTAGGCTAGCGCCTACTGAGGATGCGCAGGAAGACGACACTTCTCCGCAGAACGCATTCTATTGTCCTAGTAGACTTCATCCAAAAAAATTAAATATTAAATTTAATAAAAATATAAAAAAAATCTCAATTCAAAATAAAGCCAAAATTCGTCGGTCAATCTTTCCCCACAGACACTCACATCATATGAAAAACTTTAAAGAGTATGCCGTTAGCTAAAAGCAAGAAACTTCTAGATTAGAGTAGCTCCTACCAACCCAAAAAAGTCTGAAAGCCTTCCTGCCGCCAACATCTTGACATAAGAAAATATATATATCAAATATGCCTCATGGAGAGAATACCTTTTACTTTTGTAGCTTTCGAATGCGTTTGACACCACAAATACAATAAGTTAAAAATACAGAACAGTTCCATAGTTAGGGGGAGAGGGTGGCATTTGAATCAAACACTTCCAGAAGTAGAAGTAATCTACAAGACTTCAAAGAGTTCACATTCACATGTTAGATGACCTTACATAGGATTACTTAGCATAACAAGTATCGGTTCACCAAGCATAAAGAGGGCGAGAGAGAGAGAGAGAGAACGAAATTTAAATTTGTGCGTGTGCGCTTGTTTTTCATATATGCATGCCATTTTATATTTCGTTGTGTGAATGACGATTGTTAAAGCCTTGTACGCTCAAAATATTCAACCGATTTTGATGAAATATAGATTGTGCACATCTGCAAATGAGTACCTGTCCAATGGAAAATATTTGGCAAATAAAATCGGCTTTTCTATTAATATATATTTCGGTTTTAATCACTTTTAAAACAAAATAGCATTTGCATATTGAAATTTAATATCAAACAAATGAGATTAACTACCGATTTACAAAAAAAAAAAAAAAAAAAAGAACAACAGCAAAATAATATTGTATTATAATATATAGGTGGAGTATGTACGTACATATCGCAAACAAACAGCAGGTAATTATCGTTCATTTGAAATTTATGCTCCATGCAATTAGATTTATGTTTGTTTGCATTGCTGCTGAACTTCCCCAGATACAAAAGTATTTTGTTCTATATAGTAGTAATCATCATATTTCTACACTATAGTATGTTGAAAAACAAATGTAATTAGTTAGCACACACAAAACAAAGTATAAACAAAACTGAATGGCATGTGCTTGAAAAAACGGCCGAAAAAACAAGAAAATAGTACTTAACTTCAGTGGAGTCGAATGTGAAATACTCTCTACAGATTTAGATTAACTATTTTTTAAAACATCTTTATATATATATATATATAAAATGCTGGTGAGCGTAAGATGGTAATTCTTGTTCTACTAAACAGCTTGACCGATTTTCAAATACTTTTTGTTTTGTACTTATGGTTCCTTACTACAGTTGGACCCGGTAGGTTGCGCTGTTGTTGAAATCCAGAACTTTTAATTTTTTTAATTTTATGTTTTACATTCACGACTTCTCCATTTGACATCCAAATCATTTGCGTTCCAAGCTTACGTAGACGTATATGATTAATGGAGAGAGGAGGATAGGAGAGAAAAGAACCTTCTCAATGGGAGAAAAAATTCGTATAATCCTCTTCGATTACATGTCGAGCCTATACAAATTTTCACTCACTTTAACTATTTTGATTGAACCACACAGTCCATATACGAGTATATATAAATGAATTCCTGTCGGTAAGTGACAACAGCACTAAAGAATGGCTGGACCGATTTGGCAATATTTTGTTTAAATGTTCGTAATAGTCTGGAGAAGATTTTCAGCGAAAAAAAAAATAATCGAAAAAAACCGAAACGGCTCTTTTCAATGGAAATTTAATACGAGCTGAAAACCATAACTCACGATTTGAACGATGGATATGGACTCGCCCCATTTGTTATATCTCAGTAACTACTTGAAGTACATTAATAAGATTTGGGACATATGTAAAGGACAACGGAAGAAATAAGGTCCACTGTTAAAGTGGGCGTTGCCACTCCTTCTACATATAAGAAAAATAACAAATTCGTCATATCTCAGCAACTATTTGAGGCAGTTGATTGATATTTGGTACATATTTAAAGGGTACCGGAAAAATTTACAACCACTCGAAAAATGGGCAGTGTCACACTCCATATAAGAACAAAATAAAAGAGGTACATTAGGTAATGACTCTTTGTTTGTTCGTCATTTTGTGTCACATTGCGAAGATCAGCTAGCATTTATAAGAGTTATGAATATGTAAAAACTATTTGTGAATTATAAGTGCTATTAAGCTTAAATGTATGGAAGTTACAACTTCTATTTGCTAAATTACCTTCGTTTTGATACTTGTGCTGCTTATGTTTTCAAACCAATAATTCAAATATTGATGGAAAAAGACTGACAAACTCACACTCAGACAGAGAAATGCACATGACTAGAACAATTCGTCTCATCGTGCTGATCACGTATAAATATAGAAACTTTATGGGATCTACAATGTTTCATTTAATGCGTTGCAAACATTGTGACTAAATTATTAGACTATTCACACACTGTGTGCAGAGTGTAATGAAAAACAAGAATTATAGATACAACAAATAAACATGTGTATGCAAATTTCAACAATAATAAATTACACATACAATAGTTTGTGTAATTTATTGAATATCCATTTTGGCATTTTGTGCAATTTGCAAACGAGTTGCATTTGAAATTGTAAACTAATAAATTAGTACCAATCTAACAAACACTGGGAAACAAATTATTAGGTACGGGGTTTCAATATTTAGTTTTTTTTTTTTTTTTCTGTGTAATTTACCTAAAATATTTGACAAATATTCATTCTAAATGTCATTTTGATTGTAGAAAGCTGAGGACTTTTTTTGTGTATTGAGTAATTTGTTGTAATAAAATGAATTCTAGCATATTAAGGGTATGCTTTGTGACTTTTAAGTACGTATGTATATAATTACTTGTATATAAAGAGTGTGTCATACGCTGGTTTCTTCAGCAAAATAAATATTTTCTATTCTACTAATAATATCTCTGGATAGACTCTTAACTGTGGTCACTTGGAAATGATGATTCTTTTGCTGCTCACAAACTGCCGTTAGTCACATATTCCCAGGGAAATGCAATATATAGGACATGGTTACTTTAAAAATGCATTTTGTGACAGCTATTGTAGTTGCCATACAATAGTGCACAATTTTGGCTGCTGTTTCATGGTTAGTGGAATAATATGCGGTCACTTCTCCAGTGAACATGCGTGCACCGAGTTTTGTTACCGCCACCACAAAAAAACGTTTATCAGTGAAAACACGTTCCAATACTTAACAAAAACTAGACCACCGAAGCCCTTTCAGCCAGACTCTCTCAACTCTTACGGAAATCTCCTTCGTCATCTGAAGATACATGTGAACAATGGAGACACTTCATGAATACGGCTGAGTAGCAGGTTAATAGTTACATCAGTTCTTTGACGAAATCTTGGTATGACAAATAGTGTCAGCGAGCAACTGCAGTAAAAGACAACAGAAGAACTCAGCAGTTGTGAGCAATGCGAGCTGTCAGAGAGCGATATCGTGAGAAACGGAGAGAGGAGAAACGACTATCAGACACACAGAAAAAAAGAAGCAAGAAAGGTGTCAGCTTGAGAATGGAAAATTCATCAGAAGGTCAAGTGTCTGAACGAAAATTTTAAGCCCGAAACGTAAATGAAAGGCTCTTTACAGATGCACGGGAACCAGAAAGAGAGAGACTGTGGAAAGTCACTTGGTGACAATGAAGGGAGGCATACCCCGCAGAAAAAGAAGCATTTGTAGAACCAATAGTTGACTATGGCGCTCTTGTAGATGCGCTGTCGGCTAAGTTTTTTAGAACTGGTGGTAAAGATTTGATAAAGCGTATGCACCAACTGTATGCAAGATATGGGCTGATGAATGCATGCCCAACTATTGGAGCCATCTTAAATATATATGACATACTGTTCCGCGTACTGTTTAAACGATTGCAGCTATACACAAATGCACTAATATGATAGAATATTGCAATATTTTCGTTCCTATACCTCTGCTTACGTTGAAGTTATGTCATAAATTTCTGTCTGAAATATACTGCCTAGTTTACCTAAAGGTTCGAAGTAACTCAAGCGAGGTCTAAAGAGCACAGCACCTGCTGCTTGGTGCACTTGTTTATTGTCCTTGGTTTAATATTATAATGGAGGTTTATGTTCCTCCACATTTATACTTTTCGCTGAGTTCTATGTTAAACCAAATGATAAAGTTGTACTTCAAGCCGAGGGGTAATCGGTGGTGTAGAGCCGTAATGGCTAACAATAGGTTTTTCTCCTACTACTCAAGCAATCACCGAAGTTCTACTTCTACTTCTACCTATACTCAACATAGTCCTAACTGCCTGTTATTGCACGTATAAGTGCAACGGCATTGCGTCCAGGAGCATATCCAAAACAGCAGTTGAACAGATGCGCAAGGTTCCTGCGATGCAAAAAGTAGCCAAACTCTGAAGCTTGCTCAGTTTTTTGCTGGCTGCCAAAAGGTGGTCCAATTTATGTGTGGCTGTGGTCATTTGTCAGACATTATTTAAAAAAAAAAATAGACAAAACCAATCTCTTAATACTTCACCAAACCCAGTGATTGAGCCAAAATTTTGGAGATTAACTTCACTGCTAATGTGACGCAAAATAAAAATGCACTAGAAAAATATAAAAATTTATAATACAAAATCGTATCCATACAACATTTATTTAAAGCTATTTTTGAGTTCATCAGGTCAAAATCTGTAAAAAAAATATACAAAAATATGGCATTGGTGGAACATAAATTTTTTTTTTATTTGTAAACTGATTCGGAAGGATGCTTGACATACATAAATATTCTTATTAGAGACCATCTAGCTATTAAATGTTGCAAAAATATTAATTTTTATTAATTTAGTTATTAAAAGTTCTTACGTAATCTAAAATAAACATATGCCGTACTTGAATTGATCCGTAGCGATAGCAAAAGTACGGTCTGTACGGGTTTTTGTTAAATGTAATACAAATTCTTTGGTTCAAGCACGGTTTATTTTAATTCTGAAATTCTTATTTGTAAACTCGAGTGAGTTTAAGCAAAAAGTTGGAAGCATCGTAGACCCCATAAAGTATATTCCTATATTCTTGATGAGCACGACGAGATGCGTCGATCTAGCCATGTCCGTCTGTCTGTCTGTCTGTCTGGCTGTGTGGATGTCGTTGCGCATTTTTTGGGAAGATATCCGGTTGTAAGTGTTATTTTTATGGCAGCTTAATAGAGTATAAAGATTGGCCCGCCACGCCAAATTTTTCGGGTAGACCCCATACAAACCCACCTCCCACTTTTGTGTTTTTGTATGAAAAACTTTTTTATTGTAGTCAATATCAACCTAATAGCTTAATAGCTAATGCGCGTACGCTTCACATATACATTAATGGATGGGAAACGCAAACGCAAACTTTTTGGCGTAGCTCCCATATAAACCTACTGCCCGCCCACTTTTATGTTTTTGCATGAAAAACTTCTTTATTAAAGTCAATATTCGCACATTGAAATGCGATGTGCTGCCTTTTTATGTACAGTCGCTTAACATACTTAAACTATTCCGCCAACTTTTTGGGGTAGCAAACAAACAAAACCCACAGCTCACTTTTATGCATTTGTATTAGAAACGTCAATATCAGCTTGAAATTCGATATTGTGGCATCTTATAGATGGGCGTGTACTGCCCACTTTTTTAGGTATCCTCATTAAAACCCATCCCCTCACCCCGTGTAAATGGTATTAGAGCTTCGGTTCAACCGAAGTTAACGTTTTTTTTTTTGTCTTGTTTTTTAATCAACTAGGTATGTGAATACCTTAATTTTTTTTTATTTTTAAAGTTTTGCTGCGTATTTCGAAGTTCTGAACTCACATCTGCTGCTTTTTTACTCGTTTTGACTTCATTTTGCCAATTTGTAGCTCAATTAGTTCAATTTGCTTGTCACATAACAATGCTTGTTTTCTTGTCAAATCAAGTTGTGCCTGCTTTAACTGATGGTTTAAGTTGAAATGTTTTTCTTTTTGAGTATAATCATTCTTCTTCTGCTTCTCCTGCACAGGGTTGCACTGCTCCTCGTGTTGTAGCTCTTCTGGCCTAGGTGTTTCAGGCGCTGCTAGACTATACTCGTTCCACATTTCCAGTTCCTGTTCATCATCATCATCATCATCATCCTCGTCAGTCATAGGCTCGTTGACATTTTCAAGTAAAACACAATCATAGTTGTTCACCAAATTTATAAACTGTTCTTCCGGTTGTTCTATATCCACTTCATCCAGTTCATGTTCTTCATTTATTGAATGTAATGTAGCTTCTTCTTCTTCTTCGTCTTCTTCAAGTGATTCAAGCGAAACCGCATTTTCTTCAACCATTCTCTTTTTGCCATACTGCTTGAGGTTTTGGTACTTGTCACGTAAAATTTTTAAATCCCGTTGAACTCCTGGGGTCAGCGAATTATATTCCTCTACGATTTGTTGCCATGCATCGATTTTTCGGCTAACGGATAGAGCATCCGTTTTGTGGTTGTCCACAATGGATTTCCGATTGCCAATCAGTTCAATGAGTAGGTTCGTTTCTTGCTGACTAAAGTTTGATGTACGTTTCCGTTTAAGTCTGTAAATACAAGTGTATATACAGTGTATCCTCTCATTTTCTATTCTGCACATAGTAGTACTTACGAGTTGGAGTCCATTTCTCAAAAGTTTGTGAAATTTGAAATCCAAGTTATATTCTGTTTCCACTGTCTGTGCTTCTGTTGCTGTCAATGGAGGCGTTTAAGGGCTTACTTCACAGTTGGCTCAGTTTGCGTTTGCACTCAAGCGAGTGGTTCCGCTCAGCTGTCCGGTCCAGATCAAATAGAGCGCAAAGAGAAATGTTACGTATTCCACGTAGAGAACGGTTCGAAAATCGAATTGAGCTGGGAAGTCAGAAGCGACGGTAAAAATGTTAAATTTCCGAGTATGGAACATAATAAATAAATAAATAAAAAACAAGTAAGAATGCAGCAGTCGTGGATTCACGAATACGAAATAGACTTTCAAATTTTACAAAATAAAAACATAAAAAAAATGTTTATTAGAATTAATTAATTAATACCTTCGGGTTTAGCGAAGTTTCAAGTTGTTTCAAGTTCTGTACTTAGCAGCTTTAAAGAAAATGTTTGTGAAATGTAACAGTCTAAACGTGGGTAGTAAGTTTATTGAGGTCTAATCCTATAAGTGGGAGTCCCTCGATATTTATGTGAAGCGTCCCAACATAAGAACACACCATATCAAATTTAAAGCTTTTTTGCTTGTAATAAAAAAGTTTTTCATACAAAATTCCAAAAATCGGTGGTGGGTTTGTATAGGGACTACACAAAAAAGTGATGGGATCGAGTGAAGCAAAGAATTCGCCAACCAACTGGAAATTATTGTACCTTCACGCGTTTTGACTTCGACTCGCATGCGGATAATGGGGTATTTTAGATCTAGATTTTATTTATTCTCTATGTCAAATGGAGCTAACGATACACTCCGTCGTGGATGCAGGTCACATAATCCAGTTCCCCAGCTCGGTCTTAAAAGACGCCACGGAACCCCAGAGGAATGCCATCGCGTTATTCAGCAGATACTGATTACAATAGAAAATCGTCTGCTGCCTTTCTGGATGTTCGCCATGCATTTGAGCAAGTCTGCTGCCAGCACCATGACAACAAGACTTTTAACATCAGCTGAGCGGGTAGAGAATCTGTATTAAAATTCGTCCGAGCTGGAGTTCCACAGAGAAGCGTGTTAGGTCCTGTCTTAGACAAGCTTTTTACTGCGCTTTCCGACTGCTACTCCTCCGACGACATTTCTCTCTTGGCAACGGACAGCTTCTGCAGGATCAGCTTCACCTACTAGATCCTTGGTTCATTAGATGGAATATTGGAGTGATTACAGAAAAATGCACTCATGTAACATTCACAATGAGACGCACTAGAAGTCCTCCAGTTTATCTCAACGGCGATACCAACCAAATAAGCAGCACAGCAAAGTAACTTGGTTTAACATTAGACAGACGGCTTCGTCGGCAACCTCACTCACTGTATCTCAAACTCTTCAAGATGAACTGGCTGCTGAACTTTAGTCCGCAGCTGAGTTTGAGGAACAATATAGTGTTTTATAAGTGAATAATAAATTAGATATGGACATATGGCATACAGCTCCAGGGCACGGCTTCCAACCCTAATGTGAAAATTCTACAACATTTTCAGTCAAAGCTCATGCGTAGACTGCTTAGTGCACCATACTATGTCAGAAAAACTCAGTTATCCATTGTGACTTACTGATCGCAACTGTCAAGGAGGAAATTGTAAGGTTAAGCAATAGAGGTACTGCACAAGCCTAGCATATCACGACAACCATTATGCGGTGAATCTGCTGTACAGCAGCCTGCATATGAGAAGATTGAAGCACCTTCACCTCCTGTATCCTTGCTTCAGAAGCAAGGCGGTGTGATTTTCACTTGAATTTTTGAATTATTTCATTTCATTTTTCTTTTTTCTTTCTTTTTAGGTTCTGCTCAGAATGAATATTTTAAGATACTCGTAATATATCTACATCGACCTCATGAGTAACATTTTCATTTCTCCTCATATATAGTACTTAAGCGTAATTGGAGAAGGTGTCTGGAGAACCAAAGAAAAGTGAACATTGATGTAATTTTTCTATTTTGGCGCTACATGCGCTTAAAATAGTAAATTTCAAAAGTATCTGAAACACATAAGTATCTCAATAATCTTCTAACTAATGCCATTCACATAGAATTCTCTATATGCATCTACATATAATGTATATGAGCATATGCCACTCACACTTGTATTATTTATCTATTTGAATTAAAATTACGATAAAGAAATTTGGTTGCCTGCAGCACTTTTGGCTTAGTTTACAGCTCAGCAAAGCCACAGAACTGAGCATGTTGTAGCTGTGATGGGGAAATAAAATTTGATGCAGCAACAGCAGCAGAGAGTAGCGAATCCGATTAAAAAGTTGATCCGCATGAGTTTAGTTTAGGTTGAATGGCTGGGTTGAATGGGTTAGATGCATAGATGGGTTGCTTAGCTTGGATGGGTGTTTCATGGGTTTGGCGGGCTTTGTTTTTACACGAGCCAACCAGCGGATTCAGTGGCTGCTTTCCCAAAAGCAGCGCATAATCTGCCAGTTTATGAATTATGCATTTCTGCCGTTGGGCAAAAATAAAGTGGAAAGTAACTTGCTCGGGAAAAATTAGTTTCTATTTATTTGGCTTTTTTTATGGTATTAAAATATTTTCTCTTTTTTTGTTTTTTTGTTTTTGGTAATTTTTAATCGAAAAGCATTTCAATTATTTCGAAATATCTTTAGCAATAACCAAAATTTAAGTTACTTTTTATTCAAAGGCAACTCAAAAGAAAAAGTTCATCCACAACGATTGAATTACAAATAAATTTCGATTTCGTATTCATTTATGCGCAACGCAGATAAACACTAAATAAATATAAATACAATGTATAAAATATACATTTTTGATACGCTGTCTAAAGTATCTCGACAAAAGTATCTCAAGTATCTGGAGTGGGCGTAAAATGGGCAACGGATGCGGAAATGGAGCAACGAAAAGAATAACATGCGCCACAGAGCAGCACATTGAATTAGGAAGTATATACTGGACTATGTCCTTGCCACCAGCTTTGCATTATAAGCAAGCAGGCATGAATGTATCTATAAATGCAAAAAAAAACCAAAAAACTCAGGCGAATGGCGAATTACTGACGCTGGCAACCCTTTTTTTTGCTTTTTGATTATTTCTTTTCGTTTTTAAAAAAATATTTATGCCATAGAATTTATGGGTTTATGCACACGCTGATCATTTGGAAAGGAAACGATATATTTTAGCGCTTTGTAGAAGTCATAAATTATTCATATAGAAAATGTTTTATATTAATAAACTTCTTCAATGTTTTGTTTGGCATGCGCGCTTATACTTATAATTAAATAGAAATTTTAAGCTTAAAAAAAAAGAAAATTTAAAAATAAAATTTTAATTCAACACTGTGGACGTTAGTCCGCGCAAGTGATGAAAGCGCTGTAGCTGCAGCACAAACAACAACGAAGTTTTTGCTGATAAGTTCAATCGAGTCGTCTTATATACATTAAAAAAGGTCTTGCAACGTGCATTCAGAAATATACAATATTGGATAACCACAGTCTGGGTATAGCTCCAGTGTTCGAGGTGGGTTCCTCGCTTCAAAGTAGAAAAAGCACATTTTGACATTTTGTCAAAAATTGAGTCCGAATTTTCGTGATCATATTTCGATTGTTAATACGTTGTGAGGTTCGCCAACTTTTGATGTATTAAACTCATCATGTTTTGTTGGACTTTGTAAGATAACGGTACATTTTGTTTTTTCTAAAAAAAAGATGCATATTAACAAGAATATGCATGCAAGATCTTTAGTCTATAACTTTATCTATGCTTTATGCTGCTGGTGCATGGAGAAAGTCATTTAAGACTTCAATTAGTGTGCGGACGATTCGGCGGCGCTTGTGAGTTGCATATTTCAAGGCTTACCGAGTACGCATACGCCTCAGGAGACAAATTAATGGGAGAATCATTTATGCTGCTATACAAGAACGCAACATGCCACAAGAGTAAATTAAAAAAAGAAACTCTAAAATGAAAAAAATCACATACATATATTTCTCTATACTGGAGGCGTTCGTTTATTTACTGAAAAAAGAAAGTTTTCATAAAAATTTCAAAATTAGACGGTAAGTTTCTATGGAGGCTACCCTTAAAAGCGGACGAGATATGCCTATTAATATTTATGTGAAGCATCTATCCTTGAGAATCCGTTATGCCAAATTTCATGTCGATATTGACTGCCATAAGAACGTTTTTCATACAATAAGGTATGAGGACTAGCTCAAAAAGTGCAGGGATCATACTCATTGATATTTGGTTGAAGAGACCCCCCTTCATAAGGAGCCACCATGCCAATTTTTAAGGTGATATTAACAGCATAAAAAAAAAATTGATACAAAATTTGGAAAAGGGGGAAAGGTGGTTTGTATGGGAGCTTGCCTAAACAGTGGGCGTGGCATATCAATTTAAATACTCTGTTAAACTGGAAAAAAAGAAGTCTATGTGCCGACTTGCAACATCTAGACAGACGGACATAGCTAAATCGACTCGTCTCGTCGAACTGATCAAGAATATAGTATATACTTTATAGGGTCTACGATGCCTCCTTTAATGTGTTATAAACTTTCAAACAAACTGTTGATATTATTTCACGTTATGTGTGAAGGATTTCAAAATATCCTTTGTCTTACAATCGTTACTTTTAAAAAGTTCTTCATTTAGAGTGTTTTTTTTTCGAATTTATCGAGTTTCGAGTATCTAGTTTCTATGAAGCATTTTCTTAATACATCCCAGCACGACGAATTCTCATTTACACATTACCATACCCAATCCCAACAATACAAATGAAAAATATAAATCTTACATCACAAAATTACTAATAGAAGTTTTATGAGCTGTAAGTAAGCTTTCGTCACTTGGTTTCTTGCACGTCAAGCGGTTTGCCTTTTTTATTTGAATGCAATTACAAGAAACAAAAATTTCACAATGCTTTAATCCTTGACGCCATTTTAATGCGCTTAATGCTGCAGTACCTATCTACCCAAGGCTCATAAATATTTATGCAGCTAGTAGAAAAGAAAAGAAAATATGCTCTACATCATCCAACAGCTTTTGTCAGACCGCAGCTGCTGTGGCAGTAAGATACTTTTACATATACATTTTGTATCTGCTACTTGTATGTAAAATTGAGTGGTTAAATGACATTTACATGGAATTTGTAAAATTAACAACGCACAACGCTTAGTTCTCACTTTGGCAAACATGCGAAACTTTTTGCAGTAGCTACTACTACTACTGCCATGCTAAACGTATCTTATAGATACTTTTACACACGCACAAAACTTATTCAAGCAAATACATATTTAGTAGTTAGGCAAACTTAGAGCTGCTCTAAAACTTGCCAACTTAATTATTTATGTATGTGCGAGTGTGTGTGTGCGTGTGTGTGTGTGTGTGTGTGCGTGTAAACTTTCAAGTTGCTCAAATTTCTGTTAAATATGCGCAAAGTAGTTTTGCCTTGGCTTAAAATGACAAATAGAATTGATGGCATAAATATGTATGTATGTATCTATGTATCTACGAGTATATACGATTTTATGCATATTATATGCATTGCGTATACGCAGTGGTGTGCCACAGCAGCAAAATGAAATGAATTGTATTTGACTTTGATTGGCAAGGAGTCAGAGTAGTATAGAGTATTTGTTTTTCGTATGTCGCTTCAAACTAATTCATATTCAATTCTATGCCAGACTAATTTAACTGACAGTTCCAAAAACTTGCTAAATTTATTCCAGTTCAACAATCAACAATGTTGAAATTAATTGGAAAGTGTTTACTATGTATTTCGAAGGTAAGAATTTTAAATCAAACTGCAGCCATAAAACACAATTTATATACAGCTTAACATATAAAGTAGATAAATTTAAAGTGGTTCCAATTAATAGACAAATAACCAAAAACTCTGCAAGGTTTGCGCTTAGACTACACTAATCTACAGCCAAGATGTGCATTCGAAGTCATATTTTTTACTGCAAGTATTCGGTGCGTTAAACTCGAAAATAGCTTTAAAATATATATTAAATACTAGATACATTAGCTAAGTTTGTGCAAAATGTATGTAACAGACAGAAGAAGGCGTGGCAGACACTATAGAGTATATATATTTTTGATCAGAAACGGAAGACGCGTCGATGTAGACATGTCCGTCCGTCCGATCGTCTATTTCAAATAGATCAAACAGATCTCCGAGACTATAAGAGTTAGAGACTTCAAGTTTGGATAATTTATTTTTCCTCTTCAGATAACTAGTATTAAATGAACATGCCAATCCTTATAAACAAACCTGACCACCAATTTTAAGCTTTTTACATTAAATTTATTTCGTTGTATGCTGAATTATGCTAGATACTCTAAATTTGCTGCATCCTATGTAAATCTTAATAAAATATCGCGCATACGTTCAGTTCCGAACAGTAGAGTATATAATCTATGGTTCATATAAGAAGCTTTAAACAAAGTGTAGGTTATCTCAAAGTCGAGTTCACTCGAATGCAGCGCCTTTTGTTGTTTTTTGGAAGTTAGGCTCACTACTTCAGCTATTTCCTGATTAAGAGAAAAACAAAGATAATAAAATTTCCAAAAAAAACTCATTTTCACTTTTTTAAAATTGGTTCAATAGTTTGAAAGTTATGAGCGGAAATATTAAAAAAAAAAAGTTGTTTTTTAACCAAATTGATGGTACAAAATTTACTTTTGAAATATCTCCAAATCTAAATTGGCCTGAACTGGTGGATTAAAACCGAACCGGTTAACCGAATCAGTAATTGTTAACGGCAAAAACATCGAAAAAGTGATGGAAATTGTGCTCGAAAATCGTCGTGTTGGCATTAGAAAGATGGCAGAGAACGTGTCGCCGCCAGACTCGTACAAAAAAAAACTGAATTTTTTGCAAAAACAAAGTCGAGTAGAGATCGCAAAAGAGATGCTTGCCAACGTAGCTGATGACCCTACATTCATCAAACGCATCATTACTCTGGTGAAGAGACGTGGGTTTATGAAACAAAACCACGTCAAATTCGGTCGAAAATTAGTGTGATGCTGATCGTTTTTTCCGATTGCCGTGGTGTGGTTCACCATGAATTCGTTCCAGAGTGTCAAACGGTCAATAAGGTTTACAACTTGGGCCTTTTGAAGCGTTTTCGTGCAGCTATTTATCGTAAACGGCCGGATTTGTGGGCAGACAATTCATGGATTTTTAACCACGACATGAGTCAATTGAGGACATAATAGTTGACCTCACTCAAAATGTATTCTCAGTTGATATTGACACAAAACAGGAAAGGCAGAAATCATTCCTGTTCCGAAACCTGAAAAAGACGCAACCAGATCTGTTAATACTTTTGCTCTATTTGAAGCTGCACTTCAAAATAAAAGAAAACAAAAAAAATAATTTTCTTCTACAATTCACCAGCTACACAACACAATACTATATGAATGAGACTCAGACACAAATTTCAGATACACTAAATAAAACTAGAACAACACCAACACTAATAAAACACAATAATAAACGCTTAAGCGCCAAATACACCTTCACACATTTGATACAATGTTTTCTGTGGTATTTTTTAGCGTATAATTAATGTCATTTTTGAGGTGTATGACAATTAAGAAGAAGAACTAGAAGAAGAGAAGTCAGCTGTGATATTCTTAACAAATGTGAAGATATTACTGCAATAAAAAAAAGAGATATAAATAAGCAACAAAATGCGGCACAGTGACGAAACGAAGTCCCCAAGCAAGGAGAGAATATGAACAGGAACTGCATTTCATCGTTTGAGGCTCAAGCTGAGCAGGTTGCTGCTGAGGAGTATGCTGCTGAGGAGGGTGCTGCTGCAAATCCGCCAAGCAGTTCAATCATGGCTGCAAATTTGTTCAGCAAGCGCGTGCAGATACACCAAAGGCCTATTGCTTTCAGGACATCTCTCAGCAGGAATAGGAGCAGCAGCAACGTATCGAGGGCAAGCGTGAGACTCGCACTTTACACAGACGTTCATTGCCCGATTTTGAAACTATTCATGAGCAACTTGATGAGCAACATTCCGCCGAACGTTCCATTGCACAACAGAACTTGGAAGCTTTAACTACATGCGAGGAGAACCGCAGCGAGAAGTTTACTGACTTCGTAGCAGAAGCTTAACTGAAGCCCAAATCAGAGATGGGAGATGAAGATACGGCCTATACGGGTGGTTCACGTTCCGAATCGCAGCTAAAACCTTTTGATTTGCAATTTGAAAAACGTGCAGCGCAAGGCTTTCGATTTGAAAATGCAGAAGCTGGAACGCAAGGCTAGAGCGCGTGAATCTGTTGAACGTAGAACATGGGGTGAAGCAATTATTCGGAGGGATGGAAGTTATGCGGAATATTTTATTCGACGTTATTATCCATCTGAAGTTTCCAAGATTCTGAGCTGTACAATGATTGTTACGTTGAGTTTTGCGTTTTGATTTATCCATCATTTGAAGAGAGCCTCTTTTTGAGTCAATTATGTTGGATATTCTGGATTTACGTGTTATTGAGAATATGTGTTCGTCACTTGAATATAGCATATATTCAAGTAACGAACACATATTCTCAATAACATTAGGGTCTGTCGACTGTACCGCCGTTGTTGTTAAGTGAGGAATGTTTCAGATTAGTCAGGACTGCTCAATTCCTGCCATATGCTTTTGTTCATTTTCTGGAAAATACTTGGGCACGTAGAAGATATCGAAGTAAAGGTAATCAAATCTTCGACAATTATTATAGCCTGTACAAAAAAAAAAATAGTTGTACCAGTTATTACATTTCCGGAGCTTCCAAAAAATATTTAACAAGGAGAAGTAAGCATAGGAGATCATATAAGGTATCTACATATTCCTGATCAGCGTGGCAAGACGCGTTGATATAGACATACCATTCCGTCAGTCAATAGGTCTTTCTGAGATAAAAGGTTTCCGTCTAGAGAAGACTTAGAGAAGCTAAACTCCCGATATAGACTAGGCACCGCACTGCTACAAGATTAACTTTCAATTTTGTTGTAAATTTTGTAAATTTTTCGAAACACGAAATATTTGTTACGATTTCGTAGTATGCCATGATTTGTCCCAAAAACAATTTAGCCTACTTTATAGAAAACAAAATTAGAACGCACATCAAGCCCTATTATGACTGTATGCATATGACTATTTTCTGGAACCCTATTTACAAGCTAACAAATGCCAAAAACAAAAATATACTAAAAATATTCTTGGTTATTTCTGCGCCAAAAACCATCCGCAAAGAAGTTTTCGTAGATTTTCAAAGATTATATTTATGCAGAAATTAGCAGCGACAACAATGTCAGCCTAGAGATCAGACAAACAGTCACTTTGCGCTCTCTCTCGAAGTACGAACATAAAAATCTATAAGACACTGATAATAATAATCTAGGTACTGTTGTATAGCGCAGAAGCATGGATCCTGACATCAATGGATACGACGTGCGTCTTTAGAAGTGTTCGAGAAAAAGATTCTTCGTAGGATTGTTGGTCTCCTTAAAGTTGGCGTCGAGAGAGGACGTCCTAGCTTAAGATGGCAAGTTCAGGTCTATGATGACCTGTAGAAGCTCCGGATTGCCAACGACTGGCATCGGCGCGCACTAAACTACACCGAATGGTGTGCTTTCCTACGTGCGGCCTTGAACGATGGACGGTTATAGAGCCACCTAAGTAAGTATGTCTATGCAGTGTGTTTCTTTTGCCATCATATATAGTGTAAGCTCTCTCATTTATAAGAACTAGCACGGCTAACTATGTTTCACGCATAACATTCTTAAGAACAATCGTTCCGAACTTCTTTTGTATTAATTGATTGAAGACGTGTGAAGCGTATTGAAGCTCCGGTAGTACCAGCAGTTGCAGATGGTGGCGACTTTGAATATTTACAAAACTTTAACATAGTGACTTTAAAAACCTTAAATCAGTGATGTTCACATTGTGAACTGCAGAAGTTTCTGTTTTATATATATTGTGAATTAAGAGAGCTGAAGTTTAATAAGCTTCCTACGAATGATTTTTATGAAATTAAGTTAAACCAATGACATTTTTTATAATTTCTATCACAGACTTGTTGCGTAGAGCAATGTACATACATTGAATAAAAAAAAAAACTTCAAAATCAAACACCTAGTGTACAGGATGCAATAGAACTATCGACTATAGTTACATTCTGTTTTCTCTTTTTTGACTGAATTGCAAAAAATAATTAAACCAAAAAGAACAAAAACTGAAACTGTAGAGTATAAACGGAGTCGCACCTATAGTGAGACAGAGACGTACGAGACAAGCATTGTTAAATAGTAAAGCACTGTTCGGAGCATCAGATATATGTAACACATACTGACACATTATTGGCCCCGGCTTAGACCGCGCCCATTTGCTACGCCACTCTATACTACTTTACGCAGTTCCCAAAGTACATAAATATATGAAGATCATAAAAACAATACGAAGTATAAAGCTATTAAAAAAGCATTTTTCTAGATGAATTCGACATTTACGGGGAAGGAAGTTAAAGTAGAAGTACTTCTCGTATGGCTTTCTATGTAACGCATCTGTTGCTAGTTAATTTTTTTCAAAAATTTTATGCAGAGCTGCTCTTTAGATATAGACAAGGGGGTGGGATCAAAATTAAAATAACCACAATATGAAAATTCAAAAATATAAACTGTGAATAGTCTCTTCTCACTATGTTTGAAGTATGAAATACAGGGTGAAGCAAAGAGCTTTTTGGTAACTGCATTTGCTTGGTTGGCGAGAACTGTACCAATAGTGCTAGACTTTAAGACGAAATGCATTGTATTGCTTAATAAGAATTCGATAGCCATCAACTATGCTCGTTTTTAATAAAGAAATAAAAAAGTTCTATCAGAAAGTTTAGCACAGATATTTTTTCAATATAGTACACACTGTTCTTGTCAAACTATAATAAGCAACACATCATCTTTCGCAATAAAACTATGTAATTTAATGACGGTTCACGCTATTACTAATTAGCAACAACACCTTTCAATTTGGTACGTTGATAGCAAAAAATGAAACTTGATACTATATTGAAACATCCATTAGTTGTTTAATTTTTCCTCTCAGTGTTTTATATCGTATTATTCATATATGAATGATGTTAATTTATATGGTACTAGCGCGTCACCAGGTGATCAGTGATCCTCCCGATTTTGACAAAATTTGGTCAAGATGTAAAATATAGTAAAACATACACAATCTGTAAGTTTGGTTGAGATAGCTCGAAAACTAACAAAGTTTTTCATACGAAGCACTTTTCACACTATGTGAACTTTGGCCCCCTTGCAATTCGATTTTCGCAATACGCCGCAAAATTGTCTCATCTATGTTGTGTGAAAATTTCAGCCTCCTAGGTTTTATGGTTTGGTCAGTCAGTGATTGCGAACAAAGAATTTTATATATAGAGATTACAAATGAATAAAATGAATATGTAGTTTAATTAAATGCGATTTAAATAAATGAGTATCTAAATAAGAGAATCAAATGTATCTACGTAGTTCGAGTACAATAAGTGGTTCTAACTTTACTAAAGTTTGCTGTGCACTATTTGGAACTAAATTCCAAAATACAATATTATTTCCAAAAAGAAAAAAAAATGATATACCTATGGAAGCATTCTGTATATAAATAAGTAGAAATGCAGCAACTTCCAAATACAATGCAAATATGCAAGAGAACTTCGTTTGTTAAGATACCATTCACACGAAATTTCAAATTGTATAATATACCCAGTGTGTGGAGGTTATATGTACATAGATCGAATCATCGAATCGTCATGCTAATTACGAATTTATAAACCATATGAGGTCTCTGTAGCATCCTTTATGGTGAAAAACGAGAGCCTTAGCGGCTGATGTTATACAAAATACTATACCCCAATCAACCCGAACAGTATCTAACGCAGATGTGAATGCAGAATACACTCTTTGTCCCCCAAGCCTCTATTAATAATAAACAAACAAAAAACAAGAGAAAAGGATACCTATACTTTTCGTTAATTTTGACAATAAAAAAAAAGTAGGACAATGCTAACAGTAAGTAGACTGGCAAGACTGGCTTCAGAATGCAGTCTTGGTAGAATCTCTATAAAAAAAAAAAATTAAAAATCTTTCTTTCAATGTTTGCTCTTCTTTGTACCCCTCATAATATCATTTTGACAAGATAAGTTCTCCCTCTAGAGAAGACAAACTAAACGCACAGTATTTGAAGAAATAAGCCACTGCAGCCAAAGATATCACATACGCCTAATCAGACATTCAATCCCACTTGCTGTGGAACTTATTAATAACAGCAGCTCCTACAGAAGATTACTTCCTTCCAGTCGATTTACAAAATAGATTTTCATCAAGAAATCGCGTATAAAATAATTTTGTAAAATACATGTAAAAAGTTGGAGAAGAATAAAAGGTAACATTGACGTGCAAAAATATACGCACACGTCTTGATGTTCCTTAAAGTGCTAGAGAACTTCTATGCGAAAATGGTTTCTGGGTACACTGTCACAAAAGTTTAAAAGTCTTTGAACCAATCCCATGGAAAAATAAAGAAAAACTGCTTAGCTCGTGTCTGTCTTTCTCGCTCGCACTCTTCTCTCACTTTCTAAGTGCAACTAGTTTTAACTATTCGTTACAAGCAAGAGTAAAAGGATGCCCTGGATATTGAGTTCTTCATGGAGCTAGAATCAATGACTCTGATAATTGAAAAAAAATGTATGGTTATCCGTGCTATTTCTAATAAAAACGTTAAACGCGTTTTTCTCCAGTCGGTTGAGATGGTTTCTAAAAAAGTAATGAACGAATCTTGTTTAAATTTTGCACAGTTCTTCAAGATTGATTGATTGACTAGATTGGAACAGCTTGTTTTACAAGGCAATACGTGGTGCAAATTCAAATTTTTCATTTTTTATCCCCTTCGTTCAGGCATTAGCTATATACTTGTATATCTACTAACAGAAATGTATTGGTTATTTAAATTCAGATGATTTGAACTGGCAACGCCAAGGGAACTTAGTCAATGAGGTCCCAATGGCTGAATTTTCAAAATTTTGAAGTGAAAAATTTGTGAAATGTACGAGTATATCTTTGATATACCTATTAAAAGCTTTGAATAAAACACTTCATTTATTGTATCAAAAAAGAAAATTCCAGAAAATATGATTCTTTTGTAGCTTTCCAGATGGGTTTCTTAAGAAGTGTTCGAAATTTGTACTTTCAGAACTAGCCTAACGCCTAACTCGCTTGCAAGAAATCATATTTGAACAATATTGACATAAAATTATCTTTCTAATAAAGCCAATTTTCAGTTTGAAATTATGTATTGTAATACAATTCAAAGTACTAAAGCTCTAGAAAACACATACTCTTCGGCCAGTTGCATAGTTTCGCACAAAACTTACAGCACCCTCGTACTTTTGGGTACAGAAATGGGTATAAAAATGATCAGCTTGATTTTGAAAAATATACTTACGTGTAGAATGTTGTAAACTATTTGTCTATGTTATGCTCAATACTTTTTGTTACACCCTCGTATTAATGTACACTAGTGTTATATGTATGTATGTTATATATACACTTGCTCGAAAAAGTCCGCTTACACTACATAAAAATTGTACATGTTTACTTTAATCTCAAATATCTCTTTTTATAGTTTTAGTCTTTTTCAATCAATTGTAGTGTCAAAAAATAATGGAAATGGACAATAGCTGAAATCATATTCGTGCGGATGGTCGACAAATTATTTTAAAGCTATGTACATACATATGTATATCTTTTGGGAAAATCTTAAAGAAAAATTGTAAAAGTAGTGCGCAGAGCTCACTAATCAAAACAAAGACTAGTAACTAACTACACTTCAACGGGTTCCATACTGCCAAAACCCCGATCAGGTGGTGCATCTATCTTAACAAAACGAGAGAAAAACGCGACATGCAGTTAGTGCAACAGAATTCAAGTTTGACTGCTCACCAACTGAAACTTGTAATAGAAAAAAGGTATTCAAAAATAATTTCCGATTGTACAGCCCTGAAATTTAAAAAGCTGGTGGGTATCATGGTCAAGTAAGGCCCGTAAGAAGCCTCATATCTCAGCTGTAAATTAGCAGAAGCGCATGAAGTTTGTAAATGAGTACGTTTCCAAGCACCCAGAATTTTGGAACAATTTTTTTTTTTTTTTTTCTGGAGGAGAGCAAAGTTTTGATGATTTCGTATAAAAGGATAAAAGCTGATATGAAGAAAGAGCGGTACGGCCTTTGAAAAGGAAAAATTGTTGCCAAACGAAAAATATGGTTGAAAAGGAGTTGTGGGTTGGGGTGCATGGCAGTCAATGGTGCTGGGAAAGTAACATTTATTGAATCAATAGTGGACCAAACTAGTTAGATACAATTTTTGAAGTATAATTTGCTGCAAAGTTTCTGCAAAACCCGTTTTGGTACAGCCTTACAACGAATCCAAGCACAGTGCGCATAAAGTAAACTTCTGGCTACTTTATAATATAAAAAATCAGTTGACGACAGCTACACAATGTCCGCACCAGATTCCCTTAGAGCAATTGTGGGACTTACTCGAACGCAGAATCCGTCAAAACACCATTAACTCCAAAAATATGAAAAAAAAAAAAAAAAGGCAAAATAATGGAAGAATGGGAAAAAATTACAACTGAAGATACAAAAAAAAAAAAAAAAAGTTGTGGACTTCGTGCCAAGACCTGTTAACGAGGTACTGGTGAGAAGGGGTTATCCTAGCAATTATTAGCATATCATTTTCTTCAAAAGCACCTACGCAGACATTTGCGGAGGTGCTTTGTGACATGTTGTATCATAAAATGAATTAAAACTATGGTTTAAAGCATTAAAATGCTGTAGAATAATGATTAGTTAAGAGAAATTAATAAATTACATAACGAAAAAACAAAGTTTGATTCAATATGAGATATTTGCAAGTAAAGTTAAAATTACAAATTTTTTTATGGTGTACGCAGACTTTTTCGAGTATACACATATGTACTTACATATATGTACATACATATGTATATAAAAAAAAAAACGGAATGAAAAAAATGGTATGAAAAAAAGGAATGAAAAAAAATCAACTTCTGACTTAATTCCTTCGAAAGATTTCACTTAATTAATCATTTTTTTTTTTGTTTATACATACATTGAAATATTTATTTTGCGCAGTTTTGATGAGTTTTTGTTTTTTTTTTTCTTTTTATTTATTTATTAAATATTTTTCCTTTGTTTTGTTTCTGTTTTAAAAAAATAAACACCACGAAACAAAAACGCGAAACTTCTGCGAACGGAGCAAAGCGAAGGAGTGGAGCGCACGCGTTAATTAGCAAAACACTTCTGATCGATGTGGATCGATCGCAGCGAAAGAGAGATTTACTTTACTGCTTGCGTCGAACATGTTGCGCCAAACGAAATGCAACTTCATCGAACTTAAGCCTAATTATAAGTTTTTCATATTCTATTCATATTCTAGAAAACGAAAGAGAAATGCGAAGAGAGAAATGTGAAACGAGCAGAAAATAAGAGAAAAGGGGAGAGCATCGGCATTGAACAATTTATGTACATACATATATATTAGAGCTGGAAAACTATCGATAGTATTATCGATAGTTTTTTTTTCACTAATGATACTATCGACAATACAAACCATTTCGAATCGTTGAACACAAAGGCACTGTTTAGTCACTCAGTACACTTTTTCCAGTAGATCCACTATAAAGAAGGAGCTACTGAAAAGCATGTATAATGACATGAAAAATAAGTGAAATAAAATTTTTAGTAGCGTGGAGTACTGTACAGTACGATCAAATGATTACTACTTGACTGTTACATATCATTTTATCACAAGCTACTATGGTCAGCGGTAGTATCAACTAACAAACTACTGGAAGATATTGACAACTAGTCACAAAATATCGAAGATTCACTGCATGCTGTACTGATGGCAAAAACAGTGTTTTTCGAATCATGGAACTGTAATTTTAAAATCATCGTGATTGTAAATGGTGATAGAGTCACTGTTTTTTTATACAGTTATTTTTATCACAATTGTGGCGCAGTAAATAATACTGCACCAAAGCAACTGGATCTTTTATATCCTACTGATAGTGTGACTTAAAATATATTGCAAATATAATATATTTACTTGATCAGTTCTATGAGTTGGGTCGTATGGTCGTATTGGGTTGTATGGTTGGATCTAGCCACATTTATTTGTATTTCTAGCGTGATTTTAAGTACTACAAAAGCATCTCAGCCACTAACAAAGTATGATATAGAAGTATTAAAATACTAGCAGGACACATTCAACACTGCTACTACTCAGGTATCAGTTTGTAACTTTTTTACTATTTCGCTAATAATTCGTATTGTGTACAATCTTTACAGACGCCTAAATGCTATGAAAACTTTGGAAGGCTCAGTGATTTGTACATAACTGATTGATCGCCAAAATTATTGTCTTTTTCCTTATGAAAGCCGAACAGTGCCCACACTAACAACACTACATACAATGCATGCTCCATTCAAGAAAGAATGTATTCGAAGCAGCAAAATTGCTAAAGAAACCGAACTTTTCGCAATTTTCAAAAATTGTACAAATTCTCCCGAGTTTATAGAGCCGCCAACACTCAACGTACAAACCAATTTACAACAGCAGCCATTTTTTTTTTTAAAGGTACGTACTATCCATACTGACGATAATTTCGACTAACGTTAAGAAAACTATCGATAGTTTTCCAGCTCTAATATATGTGCATATGCATGTACATGCATATAAATATATATATACATATGTACATATACATACACATGTATATCGCCATGCGTTGACTTGAGCTGCATAGAATAACGGAAACATGTTTGTGCTCTTCCAGAAACAGTTCATAACAACAACAACAAAATGTAAGCAAAATATTTTCTCTATTCCTCTTTACACCTTCTTTCTACAGTTGAAAATATGAGTAGATAACGGATTCATTTGATAACGGATTATTTGGACAAAATCTTTTTGGCAATTTTCGCGCATGTGTTTTTTAAATACATATGTATGTATGTATGTATGTATGTATGTATGTATGTATGTATGTATGTATGTATGTATGTATGTATGTATGTATGTACGCATATGTACATATGTACACACATATGTATGAAAGTAAGACCCAAAATGACGTCAGAAACTTGGCGTAAAAATTGTGTAAAAAATTGAACATTTCCTGCACACGTCAGCCATTCAAAGACCTGCAAGGATCTGTTATTGGCATATGAGGGTCATTTCCGAAGTATATTTTTGCGCAGAATCTGAATCCGAGCTCAAAATTTTTCCATCACGTCAGGATTTTGCGATATTTGATGTTATGTACATAAAAAAATTGATACATAAAAAATTGATTGTCCGGACGCGGAGCTGAATTTTGGCCAGAATTATTTATTTATTATAACTTATTTCGTAGTGCTAGAAGAACAAAATATGTATTTACATGTAAAAAGGTACATAAACATTCGTATCCTGCGAATTTTTGACTAATAAATCTTCTTCTTCCTTATCCATATCAAAAGAATCCGATTTCCACTAAAACCGTATACTAGAAATAAATGGGTCAGATGAAGTTAAAAGCATTTTACAAAGATCTTCATTTGCAGCATTTCTCGAAATTTGTATTGTGTTTTGTGCCTTATAATATCTATAGTCTTTATTTCTTTTATTTTTTTCCTGTGCATCCTCAGATAGCTCTTCTAGTGGAAATAAATTATTTTGCATAATATGCTTGGCATGGTATACAATTTTGTGAACTGTTAAGGACATGTTTCATCAAGCGTATTTCTCATTGTTGAGTTCAGCAGTTCGCTGATAATATTCTTCAAATTTGTTTCCATCAGTAGGTTTATTGCGATTTATTTCTTTTGGGGTTTTGTGAAATCCAGATGTGTGCGAAGAAGAAATAATAGTTTTTTTTTTCTTTTTTTTTTAAATTTTAATACAACTCTTGATTTCAATTCGTATGGTATCTAATTTCCTTCCTTTTGGATCATTCCCATTACATTAAGACGTTAGCAGACTATTGCAAATCAACTTCCAATGATTCAGCTAATTCTTGAAACGTTTGACATGGTTCTTCATCAGCAATGACTTCAATGCTTCATCTTCTAACTTCTTCGGCTGGCAATGTCTATCTTTGTCTTCTAGTTCAAAATAGCCACATTTAAACAAATCAGTTCCGACATGTTTGTTCCACCAAATTTCGGTGGCTTTTAGCAGCACCTTTTTTCATGTTAAACTAATGAGGTAGCACCAACCGTAAAAACACTTCATCCAACTCAAAGTTTGACAATCAGGCCTTTTCCGCTTGTAACCTTCTGGAACATTTTGCGAATGTGAAGAGTGTACAAAAGGAGATTGAAAAAGATCGAATGGCGAAAAAAATAATACACAACAAAAATTTCCGCACACAAACTTTTGCCCTCATTTCCCCGCTAGATGTTGAATTTTTTTTTTAAATCGGTGAAAAACGAGTTTTAAAATGAACAAGTAAAAAAATAATTTTCTCCATTTAAACTTTCATAGACACTTAAGGGTTGAATTTCTCAAAATCAAGCCGTAGTGAGCACAGCACTTTCATCATAAAGTAAACTCCATAAAGTAAGCTGTCCAGAAATTAGCTCTTAAACATAGGAGGTTTCCGTACTGTGTGGATGATGAATGATGTAATCAATCAGAATAAGGATTCTAATCTATACTCGTATATTTTATTACTATATTCTATAGAGATCCTATAGAGATCATATAACAAAAAGCTAAGTATTTCTCAAATTCCAATTTCCACAAAAAAAAAACACACAAAAAAAAAAAAAAACCATCTAAAACCAATAAAAATCCATTTGGAACATTCTCTTTTCGTTTGTAGTTCAATAATTATACCAAATATTCGCGGTAATAATTTGATTATCAAAGTCAATTTCCTGCACGACAATTACAATGTGCAACAACAACAACAACAATGCCACAGATTTCACTTGCCACTTCATTGTGCTTCGTCCTGCTGCTGCTTGACATTCTCAAAATCACCACAAGTGTAATAACAATGAAAACTGTTCTGAAAAGCGGAAATTGTTTTGATTGGAAATTGCTGTGAATTACTTTGTCAATTTTGTGGAGTGCAGCGCGTTATCCTTCGTCCTTCACAATTTTCAATATGTTTTTAATTGGAAATTTTTACAAAATGAAAAAAATCAAAAAAAAAAAAAGAAAACAAAAAAAACCAAGGAAAACTTCATTTACAGTAGATAATTTGATTTGATTATACTTTGTGCGCGTTGTAAGGAAATCTCAATTATTTTTCTTTCTTTTTTTTTTTTGTGACTTTTTAGCAAATGAATTCATTGTGTTCTGAAACTGCGTTGTTCTTCTTCAATTCTCCTTCTACTCTGCAAGTTTGCAATGAAATGCTATTTTATGCATGCAATGCTGAGATACTTTTCATACTCGTACTCTGCACACTCTCTCGCATTAATTTTCATTAAAATTCAAGCATAAAATATGCAAAAGGTATTCGCATGCTGCGGTCAAAACGTGCAACGTGTGTCCTTTCTTCGTTCGTACCTTCCTTCTGCAGAAGGAGCATGTAGTCTATCGAAATTCCTTAAAGACCCCTTTTCATTTTGAGTGGTTATTAAAATTGCAAAAGGCCATTTTCACCGACAAGCCATGACACGCTGATGCGGTGCGAATTTATGCAGCCCTCGTCCTTGGTCCAGCTGTGCCTAAGTGTTGCACTGCGGTTTATTTTACTTTGGAATTATAATTTTACATCTCGTTTCCAACTTGATGTCTGTTTGTGTGCAAAATAAATAAAGGACTTAAGTGACTAGGCGAAAATGTTTTCCAGCTTCCACAAACAGTACAAAGAAAAAACAGAAGAAAAAGTTTTTCCTTGATTTCCAGCTGCCGCCGCATTTTGGAATTTGAAATGTGCACCCACGCATTTCATGAATTATGTGACTTTTCCTTTTTTTTTTTGTTTTAATAAACTTGCTTTCGGTTTTTGCAACTGCTGTTGCAACATGAAGTCTACTATATGCATCTAGATACATATTTGTAGGCGTGGTTTTTATAACAGCGATACTCTGTAGTTGTGCGATTGCATAAGTGTAGTGCATGAGTGAATGGAGTCCCGAGAGTGCGCCAGCTGCAGTTCCATTGCAAATGCTGTCGCATAATTGGTTTTTCCGCTGCCAAGTACAGGTACAAGGTAGAAAAGTAATACCCGTAACTGGCAGAGCATTTTCTTTTGTGTGCCTCATAAAAATGCAAGTGCAGCTGCGCACTTGTGATAAAACATGGCATTTTAAGTTAAGTTTTATAGTATGTAGTCGACTATTATGTTGATGAAGTTAAAAATTTAAAAAATAGCATAAAAGATTTTAGAAAATATATGGTACGTATTTATGTGCTGGTAACGAGGGATGGTGTGTGTAATATAAAGTATATAGAGCCGAGTCGAACTAGTGGAATCGTTTGTCTGTCTGTCATACGTCTCTCTGAATCAATATTGGTCAATCAATTTTTAGAATATCGATCTGAAATCGCGTATAGAGACTTCTTATACTCAAAGGCTGACGATATGTTACAATGACCATGCCCACTTTTCGATTTTTATAAGATAAACTTTTCTACTACATTCAATATCAACTTGATATGTAATATGATGGCTTCTTATGAACGGAAGCTTCACATATACATATTAATGGACATATTCCACACACTTTAAGAGGTGGTCCTTATACAAATCCAATGTCATCTTTTTCATTATAGTCAATGTCAACTAGAAATATGTTATGTCCATTTATAACAGACCGTAGCTATACATAGTTATTATTGAGCGTGTCCTGATCACTTTTAGTGATGGTCACATTAAAGACCAACCTTGTGGTTTAAATGGTTGAAATTTTAATATTTTTCGAACTTTTTCGAATTTTAAAAATCGAATGTAGGCGGAAAATTATCACGAGAAAATTAAAAGATTTGAAAATAATTTGTGTGTTGCTTTTGAAGAGTAGGGTAGTAGGGTGTGTTCCGGTTCAAAAGCAGACACTCTTTAAGGCTTCTCTTGCTCGAATAAGAAGCCGCTGTGCCTTTGTTTGGCCTCCAGTGTTTGACCGGTGGGTTGCAAATTAGGCATCTTCTACAGTTTCTAATGCTTTCCGATTTGCCTCTTTTCGTTAGGTAACAGAAATTTTCTAGATCGAACCACCCAGTCGTTATACTCAGAAGCCAATGTAGCACAAGCATGTTATCATATTAAAATAGTCAAGGCTGGAATCATTTTGGAACATTCTCGTAGACTATTGATTATATATTTGTGGAGATGTCGTTATTGCCATAAAATTTTTGGTGTACCGATTTTAACGAGACGCGGTCATTGATAGATAATTCGTCTCGTCGAACTGATTTGTATGCTATGTTAAAATTAAATTCATTATTTACCCAATTCAACTATTTTCATGGAGCTGAAATTTGATAAGCAGTTGTGAATCCGATGAAAATATAATACTATATAACTTTCGATAGTTAAACTAAAACAGTGGATCCAATATTATGGAAAACATTACCCCCCACCTCCCCACACATTATAACGATTTATTCGTCTCACGATTATAAGGTTCCGTCGAGCTGATTATGTCCTCCCTTTTTCCTTACTTACTCGCTTTTTTTTTTACTCTTGAGAAAATTGGGGCATCAATTGTGTTCCATTCAATTGAATTTTTCGGGCTTTTACGATGATTTTAATATGGCTTAAAATGCCTGTTCATAGTGACGGAGTTGACTTTAGGCAGAAAGAAGTCTTTATTCTTCTGAGATATTTCTGGCTCGCAGCTCTCAAAACGGCTTGTCTTTTCGGTTGCACTTGGCTTCTCAGCTCGGAGTTTTCTGAAGATTCTTAGGAGCAAGTAAATCTTCTCGTTTCCGCTTAGAACGATACTTTTCGTTTGTATTTGTATCACTATTACGGCCAATATTGAATCCGCTTTTTTGATTTAACTATCGAAAGTTATATAATATTGTATAGTCATTGGATTCACCACTGCATATCAAATTTCAGCTGCATCAAAATAGTTGAAGTAAGTAAATAATGAGATTCACAACTTGAACATAGCATACAATTACGCATTGTATGTTAAATACAAGCTTTTAATAAGAGAATGCAAAAAAGGCATTCTTTTGAGAATTAAAAAAGGAATTACGCCTACCTACACTACTTTGTATTCCCTTTGGTTGCTTGGTTTTCTCTTGTCAGAACAGAGTAAGAAAAAACTTTGTCTATGCTGTCGCGCTCTAAGGCTCTCAGCGCATACGCCACCTCACCATTTGCCCTTCCATCATGACTATGCCAAATTAGTTGAGAGCAGCTAAGAGAGTAAATTTTGTTTGGCTCTCAGTTTTTTTTTTTGCTCTATGAGATTGATTTAAGAAATTTCAACTTACTTCAAATAAAAAGTGCTTATTTTATATGCTGACTTGAGTACAGATTTGTTCTGCGAATTAGATTTTTCTATTTATTTAAAGAATTTAAGAATTTAAAGAAATGGATACAGTTTTGTATTTGATTCAAGAAAACTGAGTACGAGTTGTACTTAAAGTTTTTAAGAACGCCTTCGCATAAAAACAAGAATATCAAACACACATATATTTAGAATGACTTCTCTTTCTGTATACTTTCTGCAAAATTCAACTGGGATTATTATATACATTTGAAGAAAATGTGTGAATTATGGAAAGTATAGCTGGTATATATATAAGTAAGACTTCAGCATTTTTGTATAAAAATACAATTTTTGTTTACCCATTTTTTAAATTGTAAAAAAAAAAAGTTGTTTATCTTTTATACTTTTCTTAACAGAATTCAACTATCGCTTAGAAATAAATACGAGTATAGTATTGCGCTTGTGGCCGTGAAATGTATCGGCTGTGTTTTAAACGATTTATAAAAGAAAACCATAACCAGCATGAGAATTCACATCGGATCATGTTAAACCATCATCATCATCATCATTGGGCTTTAATTTTCAGTACGTGTCATTTTGCCAAAGTGTAAACAAGTAAGTCGAGTTTACTCAATTTTGCTGTTTCCAACGGCATAAAATGTTTTATTTTTGTTTAAATTGGAGACACTACGATAAATTCAAGCATAATAAACCACGAGAATGCTCGGCCATGCATCAACATAGACGGCAAAGTCGAATATTTATGTTCCCAAGCTCATGTTTCGATTTTTGATAAACAAAGAATGGAGAAGTAGAATAGAGAATCAATACATAAAACTACTTTTAAGAGATGTATGGAAAAAAAATGCTTGTTAAATAAATGATCGGGTCCCCATTTCTGCACAATCTGTCTCAATCTGAATATGTAGCAATGTGAGCTCTGTTAGCAAAATCGAAATCATAAATCGCATGATCACAAGCAGTTGCTTGTACCAAGAAGCGCTTGTTTTCTCCGACCTTTAATACGCTGACAATATAAAATTATGCGGTACCTAGAGCACTTTTTGTGTGTCGACAGTTTCTCCATTTTGTGTAGTTTTATCAAAGCAAATTAACAGAACGGTCCTAACTCAGCTATATAGCTTTTTTGAGATTTATCAATGTTTTCTTTTTTTTTATCAATAGTCTTTCCCACGAACTTGTTGTCTTTAAGCTCTTCAGTCGTTTTCACAACCGACATATATCTTTACGATTTACTTTATCAAACTGATTACAAAAATGTTAGCTATTGAATCAGCCATATAAATCATTGGCGGATCCAAGGGTAGGGGACTGGGAAACATTCCCCCCAACAGCGTTTATGTTCAGTATAAAAATAATTCTTTCGCATCTTTTTCAATTTGAACTCCTCTTTTTATAATTTTACAATTTTTTATTTGGGTCATTCACCTAGATAACGTTATAATTTGGGTTTATAATTTTATTTAGTAGAAACGTCTTTATAAAGGCGTCAGAAGTCATGACATCATTAGCTTCAACACAAAGTTATACATCACTGTTATAAAGTATCAGCATATACTCCACTCATTGTAACTATTACGGAAGATCTTAAAATACGTTTTCCCGATTCTAAGTATGATTTGTAGAACGTTACAATGGTATTATGAGGGGAACAAAGAAGAAAAAACATTGAAATTAAAAAAAAAATTGCAATACAATCCCTTTCGCAAGGTCAAAATGTTACAGCAACATTTTTCACATATAGGACCTATACTATAGATCACGCTTGACTTTTGTTTATGTTTTATGAAAATATATAAAGAATCAATGGGTTAATATACACTAAATACTACTAAAATCTGTACAGAGTTTTTACGTGTGTGGGAAAGGGAGACAGAGCTGTGTGTCAAAAAGCAAACAGCTGACAGTTTCTGTATCAACTAATTTAAACAAAGTATTGACTTTGAAAAATTCTATGACAACAAACAGCTGATTTGTAACAATTTAAAAATAAATGTTCAGCAAAAATGGAAGTTGACGTCAAGGCGACTTATCTGTAAGTGAACTACAACAACGACAACAACTTTTTTACTTTTCTACTATTCGTTAATTGTAAAATTTTTATTTATTATTCTTTTTCTTCTTTATTACAGGTATCTTCTTCTTTTTACTGTTTTTTTTTTTATAGTAGAGTTCGCTTCCAAGAGAGCGTTGTGACTTGTAGCGATGTATGTAGGTTGATAGGAAAAAACGCTCTTTATAGAAACTGAGACTCAATCTCTCAGATAAAAGAAGGGAAATTCTGACATGGTTAGATAAGAAGCGGATCCACAGCGAATAATGGATTACTTTTATTAATATCATTACTTTCATCTGTGGGTATCGTACGCTTTATCAATATATCAGAAATCATGCTACGGTTATTTTGGTGATGTTTTAATGTTTTTATTACAGCCAATAAAAATATTTTCCGTTATTACGCATTTGTATTTTCTATTTTTGCGCAAAATATTTACAACTACCCATTTACCTAAACATTTGATTGTGCACATTTGTAAGTTTTCCCAAATCTAGAATCTCATCTGATACCTGCTAAAATCTTGTCGCATATTGCCGATTGTCTAATTAAGGTAAGAAAACTACCTGTTTTGTTCGTTTTATGATATTCGCGAAATTTCGTCTAACTGGCAACCCTAACTAATCCATATCTTTTTTTTGCTCTTCTCATTTGCTTTGCATTTGCCACGTGCTCAACTATCAGCTGAGAACTACTTATGTATATAAGAAACAGTTATTTCACATTTTTCGCCAGTACTGTAAACACATTCAAAGTGATTTGATGCACGTTGCGAACTAAGTCGTGTTTTTTTTTTGAAATGAACAGCAATTCGAGATCAGCTTCTAACGAACCGCAACGTATACTGGAAAGCATTGATAACAAACAAACCAACAAAAAAATACTCCCTAGACGTGAAACTATGGATAACTTTGTGATATCCACGAAAATACCAGTAGCTACACTTCCAGAACCAGTGGTTGCAGAAACACTGCGCAGGTGTGATACCATCGATAGTGTTGCTAAACCAAGAGAATCTACAGCAGCTGGAAGTTCCGGCAATGCCAAACCAATGACGTCTACAGCAGCTGTAAGCTCCGAAAACGTTTTTGTGGCACCAGTGCCCAAACCACCACAAAAAGGTGGACGTGACACCATAAACAGTGCTGCTAAGCCAAGAGAGTCTACAGCAGCTGGAAGTTCCGGCAATGCCAAACCAATGACGTCTACAGCAGCTGGAAGTTCCGGCAATGCCAAACCAATGACGTCTACAGCAGCTGTAAGCTCCGAAAACGTTTTTGTGGCACCAGTGCCCAAACCACCACAAAAACGTAGACGTGATACCATCGACAGTGCTGCTAAGCCAAGAGAGTCTACAGCAGCTGGAAGTTCCGGCAATGCCAAACCAATGACGTCTACAGCAGCTGTAAGCTCCGACAACGTTTCTGTGGCACCAGTGTCCAAACCACAACAAAAAGGTGGACGTGACACCATCGACAGTGCTGTTAAACCAAGAGAGTCTACAGCAGCTGGAAGTTCCGGCAATGCCAAACCAATGACGTCTACAGCCGCTGTAAGCTCCGAAAACGTTTTTGTGGCACCAGTGCCCAAACCACCACAAAAACGTAGACGTGATACCATCGACAGTGCTGCTAAGCCAAGAGAGTCTACTGCAGCTGGAAGTTCCGGCAATGCCAAACCAATGACGTATACAGCAGCTGTAAGCTCCGAAAACGTTTTTGTGGCACCAGTGCCCAAACCACCACAAAAACGTAGACGTGATACCATCGACAGTGCTGCTAAGCCAAGAGAGTCTACAGCAGCTGGAAGTTCCGGCAATGCCAAACCAATGAAGTCCACAGCAGCTGTAAGCTCCGAAAACGTTTTTGTAGCACCAGTGCCCAAACCACCACAAAAACGTAGACGTGACACCATCGACAGTGCTGTTAAACCAAGAGAGTCTACAGCAGCTGGAAGTTCCGGCAATGCCAAACCAATGACGTCTACAGCAGCTGTAAGCTCCGAAAACGTTTTTGTGGCACCAGTGCCCAAACCACCACAAAAACGTAGACGTGATACCATCGACAGTGCTGCTAAGCCAAGAGAGTCTACTGCAGCTGGAAGTTCCGGCAATGCCAAACCAATGACGTCTACAGCAGCTGTAAGCTCCGAAAACGTTTCTGTGGCACCAGTGTCCAAACCACAACAAAAAGGTGGACGTGACACCATCGACAGTGCTGTTAAACCAAGAGAGTCTACAGCAGCTGGAAGTTCCGGCAATGCCAAACCAATGACGTCTACAGCAGCTGTAAGCTTCGAAAACGTTTTTGTGGCACCAGTGCCCAAACCACCACAAAAACGTAGACGTGATACCATCGACAGTGCTGCTAAACCAAGAGCTAGAAGTTCCGGCAATGCCAAACCAATGAAGTCTACAGCAGCTGTAAGCTCCGAAAACGTTTTTGTGGCACCAGTGCCCAAACCACCACAAAAACGTAGACGTGACACCATCGACAATGCTGCTAAACCAAGAGAGTCTACAGCAGCTGGAAGTTCCGGCAATGCCAAACCAATGAAGTCCACAGCAGCTGTAAGCTCCGAAAACGTTTTTGTGGCACCAGTGCCCAAACCACCACAAAAACGTAGACGTGACACCATCGACAGTGCTGCTAAACCAAGAGAGTCTACAGCAGCTGGAAGTTCCGGCAATGCCAAACCAATGACGTATACAGCAGCTGTAAGCTCCGAAAACGTTTTTGTGGCACCAGTGCCCAAACCACCACAAAAACGTAAACGTGACACCATCGACAGTGCTGCTAAACCAAGAGAGTCTACAGCAGCTGGAAGTTCCGGCAATGCCAAACCAATGAAGTCCACAGCAGCTGTAAGCTGCGAAAACGTTTTTGTGGCACCAGTGCCCAAACCACCACAAAAACGTAGACGTGACACCATCGACAGTGCTGCTAAACCAAGAGAGTCTACAGTAGCTGGAAGTTCCGGCAATGCCAAACCAATGAAGTCCACAGCAGCTGTAAGCTCCGAAAACGTTTTTGTGGCACCAGTGCCCAAACCACCACAAAAACGTAGACGTGACACCATCGACAGCTCTGTTAATCCAAGAGTGTCTACAGCAGCTGGAAGTTCCGGCAATGACAAAGCAACGACGTCTACAGCGACTGTAAGCTCCGAAAACGTTTTTGTGGCACCAGTGCCCAAACCACCACAAAAACGTAGACGTGACACCATCGATACCAAACCAAAGAAGAATTCCGATGCTGTACACCGCGACGAAATTCCAGGCACCAGCAAACAACGAGCAACAGCTTCGAAAACACGTCGTGGCTCCAATGCAGCTAGTAGTGCCGAAGACGAAATACCTAAGGTGTTGACACTCTACAGTGGTACATCCAAAACCCGTAGCAACGGCTTTGATCGTAAAATGGAAGTGGAGAAAATTCTGGGCGTTATGAAGATCAACGGTGAACTCATTTTTTATATTGTTTTCAAAAAGGGTGACTGTATTGAAAAGATACCAGCAGACATTGTTAACATGAAGGTTCCACAATTGGTTATCAAATACTATGAGGAAAACATGCAATGGCAATAAAGATGAAGCTGAACTGCATTCCTGTAACGCAAATGGGCGCACGTAGAAATCGTAAAGATTTATATTTACATATAAGAATACTTAAATATTAATAAATATTTTCATAGAGAATTATTTGTATATTATTCATTTCCTTAGGCTTTGTTGACTTTAAATTTAAAAATAATCTGCTATTGAAGTCCTTGGTCAATGGCCGCGCTTTCATTCTAAAAACCAACGGTGCTGTACTCTGAGTTACATATATGAATACTCAATGAGTTTTCGTTTATGTATTCGTCGGTGACAAAGTTCAATACATTGTGCCTGCTATATCATCATACTACATCATAAATACATATATTTTATAAAATGAATCATTCATTAGCTCTTGCAGAGCTCTATCTGGTATTGATGTTGCCTATTGTTGGAAGTATCGACCGCACACTTCGACCATAGTCCACTTGCTGTAGAGCTATTTGCATCCGAATGCTATTAACCGGCGGTTGTGAATCATTTGAATGCTTAATGAATATAGTTAGTCGCTTGGTTTCAATCTACCTTACACCACTACCTTCCGCAGTTTTATACAGCATGACTAAAATAGTGCGAAATTTTGCAAACGATCTTGTCCTTCCAAAAATAATAACTACACTATTATAATTCGTTCCGGATTAGGTTGTTAAAATACCAATTAAATCGACAGATGTATTTAGTTTGTATATCTATACTAATACTATAAAGCTGAAGAGTTTGTTTGTTTGCTTGAACTCGCTAATCTCAGGAACTACTGGTCCGATGTCAAAAATTTTTCAGTGTTAGATAGCCCATTTATCGAGGAAGGCTATATATATCATCACGCTAAGACCAACAGCGGAGCACCAATATTAATATAAATTTAAAATCTATATATGTATGTATGTATGTATGTATGTGAAAGGTTGGGAGGACCACATAATTTCACATAAGCGCTAGCAAGCGACTAGATGTTGTTCAACTCAACGCTGTTCAACTCGCACCTGCTGGTCATGAGGTCAATGATCTATATACAGGGTATCTCAAAAGTTCACATTTGTTTTGCTGATTGCGTGAACGCAACTATACCAAAGGGCGCGAGGGCTATGTCAATCGGTAGCCTAGCTTTCGGGAATTTAGTCGCTATGGAGCGTATCTCGGGAGCGGACCGTGCGTAATTCAGCGACTGTAGCGCGTAGAAAATTCTGCAGTATTCGACATGTTCGTCATTTAAATGATGCGCCAAGCCCTCGACGCATTGGAAAATGGCTCGAGAAGTTTGAAGAGACCGGTTCAACGCTGGAAAAATCCAATTCCGGGTGTCCAAGGTCTTCGAGAGCGTTCGAAAACGTAGACAGTGTTACTTAGTCGGTTCGTGACAACCCGGACCTTTCGATTCGGAAGCGTGCTGTTGCTTTAAACGTGCATAGATCATCATTGTTCCGCATTTTTAGCAACTTCACACACGTCCAACAGGTTAAACAGAATTTTTTTTAGATTTCTCTAATTTTAATAGAATTGGAGGTAAAGTAAAGGAGCATGTGGAAGGAGAATCAGGGGGTAGGAGTGGCAGGGGGAAGGAGTGGCAGGAGAAAGAGGAGGGCTGCGTACAGTCGCGGGGACCATCTAGTATAATATAAAAATTAGGCATTTCCAAATTACACTAAGTAAACACGATATAAAAACATTCATATCAATATTTCAATAAACCAAGTTCCAATCTGCGCCTCTACAATATTCTGGTGGTTTAAATTTCCACTGGTCTCTCTTCAAACATCCGAATCGTCTGCCATCTCGGGTGACGTTGTCTTATGGAGTATTTATTATATTTTTTATAACCATAGGTTTTCAAAAGCTGCAGATAAGGCGTTGATGTGTCTATACGGATATATATACATGATCAGTAAGACAAGACTGTTCGATCTATTCATGTACGTCCGCTCATCTCTCCTAAAAATAGGTTCGTGGCGACTAAAAGACTAAGAGTTACCAAACTTGTGGTAAAGACTTCGTAGGTACGGAACTACTACAAATTAATCTCACAAATTCACAATTTTGAACATATAAAAGGAGCATTTAGTTGATATCAATAGCAGCAGTAATGTGGGTATCTAAATTCTACAAAAAATTTACTAAAATACACTTTAATTATCACTTAAATACACTTTAGTGTTAGTTTCGGAAATATTGACCAAAATCTCTCTGCCATATCACACAGCAACTATCAACTATTGTTTGCGCTATAACTCAGAGATAAAATTCACTTCAACGATATAAAATTTCTGGATTCTTCGCTTGCAAGTTACGGCTACTTTACTTTTTACATAGATATATTTTTCGTAACGCTTCTAACTTTGGAGATATAGGCAAAAATATTTTCATTTCATCAGCTCAAATAAAAAAATATTGCGTGCAGTGCAGTTGAGATCAATTTTGAAGCTTAAAAATTTGTTACTTACGAAGTACTGGTCACCCTAAAACGAGCAGAAATCGAAAATGAATTCGAGAACTAGAGAAAACAAAACGCGAAATCATCTTCGATCGGTTGAGTATTCTCACGACGGGAAGGAAGCGGGGAAACTGAAGAAGTAGTTAAAACAAAACAAAGCAAATAAAAAACTTTTTTTGTTCCAGCGAAAAATATTTTATTTTATTGCTTCTGATGTTGATGTACATCATGAATATTTGTTTTGTATATGTCGACGATTTGCACCATTTAGAAGGAAATAAATAAAGTACGAGACGGATTTGTTGTTTGGTATTTGTTGTTGTGTGCGAAAAATATTTTGAAAAACAACCGCAACAACAACAATCGCGAGTCACGGTATTTGAAGACCGAACATCGTTAAAAGTCGTAAAAAAATATGAAATAAAAATCACAGACCTTACTGTACTGCATGGGATAAGTACTAAAGTTAAATTTCATTCTGCGGTATCTTATACCGCGTCTGGATTTTCGCTCTTTACTCCACTGCTGCGTCACCAACTCAGCTGCATCCGAAACGACACTGTTTCCCTCAGCTAGTGCCACCATCCGTGCTCGATGCTCCCAACTTGCGGGTGTATATGTTTTTGCTTCTGGTGTACTTTTCTTTGCCTTTTGGTTGTTTTGCGCTTTAATTTGATTTGATACGGTTGGAGGTTGTTAAACTTTTTTCTCACTACCACATGAACTTTCACAGCACACTCAACAAACCTAAAGATCGAATCTACTGATCAGTGATATCTTTAAAGTTTTGTTTATTTCAAAAACTCTAAATGTAGAGGAAATACATAATGTTCTTAATATCTAGGTTTTATGACTCTATCTCTTATTGTATCCAAGATCACGGCTTTAAAAACAGTAGTATATAAAATCGAATTACTTAAAACAAGTGGAATACGTTTATTTCGATGGAGCCGAAGCACAAATATTTCACATTTACTCTTGGATATAGCAGATATAAAAGAATTTTTTTATACGTATGTATTTGGCTCGAATTACACCTTTTCGACGGTTATAAATGGAATAGAAGGTTTTTATTTGGCATGCAATAATAGAAAATTAATTAAGGAAAATTTTTTTTCTATTAGTGAAATTTGATTCCCAGATCGCTTAGATATTAAGAAGCATGCTGGACAGTTGAGTTATCGAGATCTCAAATTTTTAAATATGTATTATAAGTGTTTGTACGATATCAGCTAATATTAATAACACTTAATATCAAACTAAATTGGAATCACCTTTTGTACTATATAGAGTATTCCGGACGCAAAGATTTGACTTTATTTTATATGTTTCTGGGGTCGCTCAAACCGAATTCTAAGTGAATTTTACCCCATCAATTCAAGTTTTTTACATTATCTCAAATAACCTCAAAAAGTCTCTTCTCTTTTTTAACTATAACGGGCCTTTTATCAAATAATCTGTGCAATCGGTTCCGTTTGCGCTTTCCATCATATTTCTTTGTGTCTCTCTTCAACATCCAATAAAAACCCGGTATCACAATTTGCTTTCAATTGTTACTTTGATAACGAGTTTCCATTATATTGATATCTTAGTGGAACCGTTTGGCTTACTCTCCGCTAAAGTCCATAAGATTGTCTTTAAATTCATCAAGGTGGGAATGAAATACACTCGTTTGAAAAATGCCTCAAATAAATTCTATTCTTTTTTTCATTTGGTTCTTCAAAAAATGTTGCAAACGAACCAACAAGTTGTTTTTACTAGTGACTTGGTTCGATACGATCAAATCAATCGACCAAACCAGATACAATGCTAATGAAAAAAGCAAGCAGAACAGTTTTGCGACTCACTTACTATTCAACATAACTTGTCTCTCGCTTTAAATTTGAAAACTGCTCTCTTTTTATACCATTCACACATAGTGTGAAATGTTATTATCAGTTTGTCTGAAAGTTTGTAACGCATTACAGGAGCCATCGTAGACCCCATAAAGTATATATATTCTTGATCAGCTCGACGAGACGAATCGATCTAGCCATGGCCGTCTGGCTGTCTGCCCGCGTATCCATCTGTCCGTCTGTATGTTGTTGCGCATTTTTTGGGGACCAATTTTTATGCTATCCAGTTGAAATTTTGCACATATACTTATTTTTATTGTACTTTAATAGAGTATCAAGATTGACCTGCTACGCCCACTACTTGGCGTAGCTTCCATACAAAACTACTGCCCACTTTTGACTTATTGTAAGAAAACTTCTTTATTAAAGTCTATATTAGGTTGAAATGCAATGTGGTGTCTTTTTATGGTCAGCCGCTTAACATACATAGACTAACGGGCGTGGCCCACCCACTATTTGGGGTAGCTCCCATACAAACCCAACGTGAAATTTTGTGTTTATTATGAAAAAATCCTTCATTTAGATCAATATTAGCTTGCAATTTGATTTTGTGGATTTTATTGCACAACCGCTTCATATACATATACAAAGGGGCGTGTCCCGCCCACTTTTTGAGGTAGTCCCATATAAACCCACATTTCACTTTTATGCATTTGTATGGAAAACGTCAATATCAACTTGAAATTCGATGTGGTGGCATCTTACACATCTACTACATTGCTTCATACACATCTACTAGTGAGCGTGTACCACCCAATATTTAAACCCCCACTTTTATGTATTACAATACTATTTAAAGTTTCGTGTGAATGGTATTAGAGCTTCGATTCAACCGAAGTTAACGTTTTTTCTTATTTTCCTTTCGGATCTTTTTTTTCAGTTGGCAGAAATAGAGACAAAAGTATTCTTTATCTCATTCATACACCCTAGAGCAGAAACGATCAAATTCTACATACACATTCTTGGAAGAGGACAAGAGGGGACAGACACTGAAGATAGCATATAAACAAACATATTGCGCTTGTTTACTTCAATTGTTATCGTTATAACTTTAGATCTTCATAACCGTTTGGTTTTTGATATTCATATGTATATACGAAAACATACAAAAACGTCATGCAATTTTATAAATGCATTGTTTGGATTTATCATTTGATACAGTCTCATACTCGTACAGCGATATGTATCTTCTAAATGAGTTACCGAAAAACTCTAGGATTGACGTGAAAAGTAAAGTGAATTATGGTCTCGTATATTTCTCAATTTACCAAGCGATTTTACGATAGAAACTCCTATTTTTCTTCTTACTTTGTCCATTTTGTCTGCATTACAATGAGTCATTTTTAAACCCCTGAGTTGTTGTGGATTTTTACTCTTACAGCCGTTCAAGTCACTCGCCCCGTGTCACTCTCATATTTTCAATTCAATATCAGAATGTGGACGATGTGCATCAATACCAATGAATTGTGTTTTAGGCAGGAATAACCAAGCAATTGAATATCAGAATACTGGATAGAACTTGTTTTCCGTTATTTTCAGAAGCGATGCTTACTATCAACGACTAAGGCACTAGAGATTATACTTGATATTCGCAAAATAGATCTAGCCATCAGAATGAAACTCTTTGGGAACTGGTTAACCCTAGTAAATTCTACGGCTAACAAAAAAGTATTTTATGGGAGTATTGAAACACTGCGGAGCTAGAGGAATCTTGTGATCGCATCAGAGATCTAATTTTGGCGAAAGCAACTAATTTAAGTAGAGATGATTAGCTGCCCGTACACACAAGGTATTTCTAAACATCTGCATCTTTACTGAGAAATCGTGTGCAGCGTTCTTCTAGAACGAACTGCAATCCGGGGAAACTTTCAAACTACATATTTACACTGTACTTAAAGCAATCTAAATCTTTGATAAAACTACTGAAACACTTAAAAAAAGTTGGGTTTCCGATGAAAATTTGTACTCACAAACCAGGTTACCCTACAGAAGCTCCTTCAATAAATAGGAAAAGCGGAGTAAAGAGTATATCGAACATGCCTAGAGGTAGAAAAAATAATTTTAAAGATTCTAGAAAATACTTTTAAGAAAACAGAAACAGAAAACTAATTAGAGCAAGTTTCTCATGGTAAAACCCCATATTGCTCAACCATTCTATCTCACACTAACCATGTGGAGTTACCAACATATAAGAACCAAATATGAAATGCATTAAAATCAATTACATTAAAATTTTCAATGCCAAAAGGCTTTCAACTCACTTCCTTACGTGCGCACGGAATCAGTCTTCTTCATTCAATGGAACGAAGCATTTTCATCACTTGAATGTCTAAATTCTGATTGATGGCATTGACTTCTGTCGTTCATTTATCACGCATATTACGACGCCTTTGTCAATGTCAGACGAGGCTGCGAAATAAAAAAATGGAAAATTGAGTGAAAAAAAAAACAGCAACAGATGACATCTGTGCTGATGAAAAATGTGCAAAATTGGTGAAAAGTTCATAAAAAAAAAGGAAAAAAAAATGTTTAAACGGCGAAGACGAAAAACTAATTGTTACAAATGATAACTTATGAGTAAATGTTGTACAACAAAAACATCACACTTATTGTTCCAAACCGAGGCAAAAGTCTTCCAGGACAACATACACGACGCATTTTGTAGGAACATTATTCGTGTGAAAGTTTATTGTGCTGTCAAGCGAAAGAAGTTGCCGTCTAAAAGTCAAATGTATGCCTTACTCAAATGTACATATGGATATTCTCCTTTTTATTCTTTTTAGCTTATGTTTTTCCAAGAAAAATGGTTTTGTGTAACTCAGAAAATGTGCAGCTTTGGAGTTAGTAAAATGGCAAGAAACATAGCAGCAGCAGCAGCAGCAGATGGCATATGATGTGACTTAGTGAGACGTGTATGCTTAAGATAAATTGAAAATGTGTGGAAAAATGAACCTGTCAAATGATGTAAAACACTCTTAAGTTGAAAAGTCACAACACTTAAGTTATATGTTGAATTGTCTGAAGTTTTGCGCATAAACTTAACTACATCAGGTGATAGATAGCAAGTAAATAGTAAGTAAGTGCAAGCTTCTTGAGTTTGGGGGGGGGGGGGGTTTTAGTGGATTTTTTTTTTTTTTTTTAACAACAGAGTAGTGCAACAGGAGTTTATATTTTTTTTCTTGTTGTTGAAAACGCCCTAAACTGCTACACTTCTAACAGAAAAACTACTTAAGAAGAAAATACCGGGATATGTGGAGATTAGTAGTTAAGTTGAGCAGACCTTTACTGATGAGAATGGAATGTTTCTGTTACTGCTGTAAGTAATTAATAAAATCAATCATAAAATTTTGGCTGCGTTCAGCGTACAGATTGTATTTCATCTGTTTTAACTTGAGCATCACCATCATACATATGAAGTTTCATCAACTTGCTTGTTCAGCAAGTCTCTGATGGAGTCTCTCTTCTATGAGGTCAAGTCTGCTCTTTCAGCGTCTCAGTATCTCTTGGAGGTTATACTCGTAGTTGCTTGACTGCGCCTAAATATTTGAGGTGAAAGATTAAACGCGCACGGGATCGACTGTACTACACGATAGCAACCTTGAAACTTACTCTTTATACTCTATATTAGGAGAATATGATGAGCCTAGAGAACTACAAGGGCTGCTAATTATATTTCAGGTTTTATGGTGAAAGTGTATTTAACTTAATGGCGAATATTTTGGAAAACAATGGTTTTGGTTGCAATATTCCGAAATATAAATTGCAGCTCTCGTACATCTCAAAAGAATCGACTTCAATAACAAGGTTTATTCGATTTTTGATGATCGAAAGAACACTTAAATGGAGATCTTCACAATTTTTTCAGTTTTGAAACGGTACTGTTTTTATCATTCGAGTCAGCCTACGGAATCTAGGTGGCCCAAACAAAAAAAAAATTAGTCACCATGGCATGAAAACGAATTCTATTAACTGTAATTGTTTGCCAGAACGACATGGAAACGTACGGGCTCTGTCGGTGCAAACTCCCCACCTTCGTTTTGCGAAGTTTCTTTTTTGGTGTGATAATGTTTATGGATCGTTCTCAACATTTGCTAGTTCGAGGTCGATGTTCTAATTGGGGCATCTGGGTCGTTTTGCTCGTTTTTGACGCTAGACATTGCCAGTAGTACGATTGGATTTCCTTGTTTATTTTTGCACAATTAGCTGATATATACGTCTATATCTGTTCAAAGAAAGCTGTACATGTAAAATGTTTGGCGTATTCTAACTAGATCTCGAAGAAGCTTGCCTTCGGTTTTTTCTTCAATACATGGTTTTCACACAACGAATAGCTGATAATTCCCATGGAAATTCTAACCATTGTTAACCAGTGACCGTTTTTGTTTTATTTATAAAGGGATCATCTGGAACGGTTCACTGAAACCAGACATAAAAAGTGCAAAAAAACATAAACTATTGTAGTTGGATATGCTTAGATTAATAAGAGCACATCGGGAACTGGCAACACTAATGTCAAAAGCTAAAATCTGGCATCACCATAATAAAGTTTGACTTTTTTTTTGGCATAAACGTACTCACAAAGTTTTGATGTACAATTGCTATTTGTTTTGTTTACAGTGAGTTAAGAAAAGCAATTTGGCCAAAAAATGGAAATTCCAAGAGAAGGTTTTCGTAAGATTATTTTACACAACTTTATACGTGGATTATCTCAACAAGAACGTGTTAATGAACGCAGTTCTTTGTATGGCGATAAAGCACCATCAAAAACCACAGTATATCGCTGGTATAGTGAATTCAATCGTCGTCGTAGTTCGGTCGCCGACGAATTCCGTGAAGGTCGTCCAAAATCGGTTGTTGTGTAGCTGTAAAAAAAAATTGCTCTCGTTGGATACCCCAAAATTTATCAATCGCTCAAAAAAAGGCTCGCGTCGATTGTTGTAAGGAAATGATTAAAAAGTTCGACCGTTGTGCTTCAAAAGACGTGTATAAAATCGTGACAGGTGACGAATCATGGATATATGCGTATGAGCCGGAAACAAAACAGCAAACGACCGTGTGGGTATTCCAAGACGAGCCAAATCCAACAAAATTTGTTCGTGGAAGAAGCACAGCGAAGCAAATGATTGCCTGTTTCTTCGGCCGAATGGGTCATGTGGCCACTGTTCCGCTAGTGCAACGTAGGACGTTCAATTCTGAGTGGTACACGACCATTTATTTGCCGGAACTCTTCGGAGAAATTCGTAAAACCAACCGCCAAAGACGAATCATTCTCCATCATGACAATGCGAGCTCTCACACATCTCGTCAAACAAGTGCTTTTTTGAGCAGTCAAAACATCGAATTAATGACTTATCCTCCGTACAGTCCTGATTTGGCACCCAATAACTTCTTATCGTTCCCGAGTATCAAAGATAAACTGCGTGGTCAACGATTTACGAGCGACGAAGGAGCAGTCAAAGCGTTCAAAAACCATGTTTTGGAGGTGTCTCAAGTGGAATGGAAAAACTGCTATAACGAATGCAAAAGTGTATTGATCATCAAGGGGAATATTTTGAAAAACAAATTATTTTCATTTAAAAATGTTTGTTATTATTTGCTGTTCTCGAAATATAAATAGTACCCCTCGTGTAGCCGTTTAAATTTTGAGAACTGGTATTTTTAAGTAGAATTTCACATATTTAGCGGTAAGTTTTATATTTTTAATACTTCAAGTGATCTCAAAGTTTTAAATTTTTATTTATTTCAGTATTTTGAATATTGAATATTTATTTTGAACTAGTACGACTACAAAATGTTAAGTTCCTATTTTCTATTTAAATTGCTTGTAAGCATTCGTCTATGTCTACACTGTTAAGGACTTAAACCTACCACCATCACATAGCATACCATAGAAGAACACTGAGCTGAAAGGAAAAGCAACAAGTTGTGCGACAAAACTTCATTCGTTTGTTGGGCGGGTTGTTTTTCAGTTTGTGGATTTTGTTATGCGTATAAGGGTTGCACACTCTTCTAATGTAGCAGTTCAGTATTAGTTGATTTCATGCTCATAGAAGTTAATGTTAGATTGCTTTGTAGCTGCTTTGAAAATGTTATTGAAGGAAAGCGGCAAGTCAGAATTTCATTATTATTGCCTAAATAAAGAATCAGTTATGCAGGCTTCTAATTTATACCCTTCGTAATTTAAAATGCGCATAATTTTAGACAAACTTAACTGAAACATTTCATTTGCTCATAAAATACTATGCTCAATTTTTGAAATATTGGTTTGTAAGTTGGTATGGAGATATAAGGCAACATATTAATGTTAAAAAATGTATATAACTACTATAAGGTACACATCCCAAAGGAGAAAGGACAGAAGTAAACGTATTCTATTGTATGATTATATTATATGAAGTATATATATATTTTTTTTTTACTTTTAAATTGAATGAAAATTATGGAACAATTTTTGAAATATTTTGCTTGAATATACCACAAATTTTTGTTAATTTTATAAACAATACAATCTACATAAACTTAAAATGCTTTTCGTAGAATTTGATGACCAATTGTGGCACCTTCTCGTTGACAATATGCGTTGGTATTTTCTCAATGCATTTTTCGTCCTTGAAGAGAATGTAGAAAGTTTGCACTCCATTGATTCTCATGACAGTCATTATCTCGTCAACCTCAAGACCGCGTTCAAAACCATTCATGGAGCCTCTGTTGTGTGCTAGAATGGATGCTCTGGTACGCAGACGTGTTGGCATGGCATAACGTAGTGGAAGCTTAGATGCTTTCTCGCGAATAGACTTTCGCCGGGGTGGTTCGCTGACACGGCATGCACGTTTCGAAGCATTTATCTCAACATCATCTTCACGTTGACGTTTCTTCGAAATCACGGTTGGAGTCATTTTTTTATTAATGAAAATATATGCAAATCTGTTTGCGAATTTTATTTTACTTGAATTCTTGCAGTGATCTGGAGATCTGTTTGGTTTGAGTATTGCTGTTGCACTGACGAACTACTGCTTCTGGGCACATTTTATATACTAGCAACGCAGGTAGACAATAAGTCCATTTAGTACACATAATCGAGTGGCGTGGGTTATTTTACGATATGCTTATCGTTTATGATGTGACAGCTGTCGCTTAATTGCCCAATGTTTAAAATATTTTTGGGCTTAAATGTTTATTAGTTTATTGCTTTAAAATGACAGTTGTTACTTATTTACACATATAATATTTGCAACACTTACGTTGGTTTCAAAATTATGTTGGTTTCCAATAATTACTATGGCTTTTGCATTTTAAAATAGCAAAAACTTTCAAATTTAAGGAATAAGTTGAAAGTTTTACAAAATCGAAGCAAATTATTAGGCAGTAAAATCAAATAAGCTACTAAACCATTTACTAGGTTGTATGTCTATGAATAAGTGTCTTTGCGGAACCCCAAATCAAATAAGTTTCATAACTCATGAGAAAAATGGAAACATTAGTCCTAAATTTGATTATATTATAAATGAAATACATACCTAAAAAGCTACGAAAAGTAGACTTTTTCCCTTTTTTGCGGATAGCGGACCCGGCTTGCGCTGCTACGTAGTGTCTTGCTTTTATATTATATAGAAGCTTCGCACATTTTTCCCAGGGTTTTAGTTTTCCATCATATATTTTCTGTAATAAATCAAATAAATTTATTCTCTTATTAGGGGAGGGGTTGTGTGGTGTGGTAACAATCATTTTTCTAATTGTTCTTTATTTTTTTCATTATTAGCAGTATATAAAGACAATCTTCAAAATGTGATGGTTCAATCAATGCTTTTTGTAAATTATATTGTTTTACAGCCTAAATTTTCATTCGATGCCACTATATTTTTCTTATAGTATAGTATGACCCGCGAACTCGAAAATCAAACTGCAAAGTTTTTGTATAAATAGGTTTCCCAGATATTAATTTAAAAACATTTTTTTTTACGGAAATAGTTGCACATTTTAGGCCATATCTCGAGTTGGAAACATCCAACAGCGAAAACAGCTTATTAAAAAAGTAAAAATATTCAACAATCTTTTCAACTTGTTTATCAAATCGGTTCAGTAGTTTAAGTGTTATGGGCCAAATTTATATGAGAAATGTTGATTTTTTTGTGTTTTTGTATGGGTTATTTTTGTCGCGGTTATTATACCATTCACACATAGTGTGAAATGGTATTATCAGTTGTCTGAAAGTTTGTAACGCATTAAAGTGCCCATAGTAGACCCCATAAAGTATATATATTCTTGCTCATCTCGACGAGACGAATCGATCTAGCCATGTCCGTCTGTATGTCTGTCTGGATGTTGTTGAGCATTTTTTGGGTACTAATTTTTATGCTATCCAGTTGAAATTTTGCACGTATACTTCTTTTTATACCAGTTTAATAGAGTGTCAAGATTGACCCGCCACGCCCACTTTTTGGGGTAGCCCCCATACAAACTCACCGCCCACTTTTGACTTTTTGTATGAAAAACATTTTTATTGTAATCAATATCAACTTAATAATTGATATTGTAACTTAAAGTAGGCGGATGCTTGACATATACATTAATGGGTGGGACCCACCCATTATTTGGGCTAGCTCCCATACAAACCTACTGCACACTTTTGACTTTTTGTAAGAAAACTTCTTTATTAAAGTCAATATTAGGTTGAAATCCAATGTGGTCAGCCGACATTGGGCGTGGCCCGCCCACTATTTGGAGTAGCTCCCATACAAACCCACCGTGCAATTTTGTGTTTTTTTTATGAAAAAATCCTTCAGTTATATCAATATTAGCTTGAAATTTGAATTTGTGGATTTTAATGGACAAAAGCTTCCTATACATATATAAATGAGCGTGTCCCGCCCACTTTTTGCGGTAATCCCATATAAACCAACAGTTGACTTTTATGCATTTGTACGAAAAACGTCAATATCAACTTGAAATTCGATATGGTGGCATCTTACACATCTACTACATCGCTTCATACACATCTACTAGTGAGCCACTTTTTGGGGTAGCCCCTATTTAAACCCCCACTTTTATGTATTACAATACTATTTAAAGTTTCGTGTGAATGGTATTTGAGCTTCGCTTCAACCGAAGTTAACGTTTTTTCTTATTTTTATACTTGCGTTGCTTATGGTTACAAAAAATATCCAAACACGCTGACAAACTCACAGATAGATGACTAGGTCGACCCATATTTTCCAATATATACACTATGGGGTTTCCAATGCTTCTGTTAAAATGCAAAAATTATTTGAATAAAATTTTATAACAATTTCCTTTTATCTCTAGAAATCGCTTCATTGTGTCGATCGCTGGAGTTGCTAGTAAAAAATGATGTACAAAACCCATAACAACTGATCTTCATGTAATAATAATATGCTGATTTAGTTCGGTTAGAAACAAGTTTTAAGACTTCTACTACTAGTAAGACATTTCCATAATAATCCTTTCAGCAATGGCTTAAACAACCTGTAGGTAATTAGACACTTCCTGCCTACTGACTGCGATAATCGTGTCTGCGATCCACCCAAGTGAAAGACTATACCTTTGTTGTTTGGAAGTACACAAATTAATGGAAACTGTTATATACTTTATGGGGTCTTGCACACTTCCTTCGGCATGTTACATACATAGTATGCACAAACTTAACATTAATAGGGTATAAAAACATTAATGAACTTTTTATATTCAAGAAGGGCTTCATATGATCTTTTTACGATTTTATAATAGAAAAGTTCTTACTAAATTTAGCCAATATAATGATTGCATAAAACATTCACAGAAAATTTGAGAACTTAAAAGAAAATTGAAATCAGTCTTTCATGCTTCTCTGCGATCTATTTTAGCATTATTGATTTATTAGACCAATAAGCTTGTTACTATTACTTCTGTAAACGATACCAGTTCGATCTTCACAACCCACAGTAATTGTAATTATACTAAATAAAAAGGACTCTTTATTCGCTTGTGTCGCTTTTAAATTACCTCTCTTTACTAGATTTATGTAGTAAATGAACGCTTTTGAGTAAAATTTGTTACAATATTTTATAAGATTTGATTTCACAAACAAACTAAAAATCGTCGAGAGAATATCATGCGAATCGGTGCAGCGGTGCATTCCTTGTATAAATTTGACCAAAAACAACTTATTCACAGAAAGTGTTTTGAGAAACTTGAGGTGAAAAGCAAAAGTCAATTTAGCTATGTTTGACTGTCCAACTTTCGTAAATATATGCGATTGGAGTTGAACTCAAAGACTGTAAAAAATAGAGCCACCAAACTTGTAATTTTTAGAGTGGATCAATGACTCTTTTCGAACATACTCCGCACCGGATAGTACATTTTGGCGAATATAACTTCACATCATAAATTAACATTTTGAGTTGCCCCATAATGAACATTCTGTGTTTTAAGACTTCCACACCGCTTTGTGCTGCTTTGATCACATGACTACAAACTGAGACCTGGTTTTAAATAACAAATTTCCCGATTTCAGTTCTATCCTTTTGTTTGGATGCTCCATGGTACAAATTGTGCTACTTTGACGTTAAAACGCTACAAATAATAAAACAATCGCTTTTTATACATACATATGTACATATGTAGATACAAATATACATATGTATACAAATAAAAGCATGTACACTTATTAGTACTTTACTTGAATAAAAGCACCTTACATAGATAGTCAATTATGGTAGAGTTCAGGGTAGAATAATATACGGCATAATATACCGCCTACTTATTCTCTTTGTTTTTCCTTTCCTTTCGCTTTGTTTGTTTTTAGTTGGCGGCATAGAGCAAAAAAATACTTTCTATCAATGTCGCGCTTTTACGCTCGAAACACAGAAGAAACAGAAAAGATAGCGAATACGCGATTACCTTATATTATTCTTCCATGGTGTAGTTTAGCTAATTACTTCACATCATGTATAATTAAATAGAATATAATTAAATAGAACAGATATTTTTTATAAATTTTTATTAATGCCGTTGCAATACTATAGCTGCACTTCTCATACATACGAGTTATCCTTTCTGCACAGAATAATAAGTACATACGGCATCATAACGTAGTGTGAGTGGCGACAAACTACATACACATAAATCATAAGTCAAGTTGGCACGCCCACGCGGGTATATACTAAAAATGTATACTGCATACAAGTGCAAGTGAGAAGAATATAATACAATGTAACCCTGACAAGTGTTGAGAAGTGCATTTTAAACACTATACTCAAGCTGAGCTCAATTGCGTTTTATTGAGCTGTATTGAGGTGAGTATTTTGATAAGTCAAAAATTGTAAACATGATTCTATGCCAAAACAACTCATGTAACAGATGCAGCTGTGCAGAAGATGTCGTCCATATAATTTTTCAGTGCAATTATAAAAAATAAGCCAAATCAGTGGATCAAGGATAAAGTAAACTGCCGAACTGTCAATCACTGTTTCTAGTAGTTTGCAGCACTGTTAAATATTGTGTATCTGGCTCAACGGCGCATATTTGTGCATTTACATTTTAGATCGGCAGAAGGGAAGTAAAAGTGAAATATAATTTGTGTAAATACACTCACACCACACAAACAAAAGGCGTGAAGTCGACTGTTCGATTGTTCATCTTTCGTAAATATATGAACATAAGTGAACATTTCTCAAGAACTGCAGCAGAGCAAAAGCACAACAAACAATATACAACGTCACTGGCCAACGCATACAGCGGAAGGGGAGTAGTAGAGTTATCAGCCATTCCATACATTTGATAAGAAGGTACGTTTAGACTGCTGCATTTATTTTTTCATATGTATTTCTAAACTAACACCAAAAAATTATTTTCCAAACAGCATTCATCAAACGCCGCCAACAATCATGTTTGCCTCTAGCGATCTGGACCGTCAAATAGAAAAATTGAAACGCTGTGAAATTCTGCCGGAAAAAGCAGTAAAGGCTCTGTGTGCCAAAGCACGTGAAATACTTATTGAGGAGAGCAACATACAGTTGGTCCAATCACCGGTAAACGTTTGCGGTGATATACATGGACAATTTCACGATCTGAGTAAGCTGTTTCGAGCTGGCGGTGAAGTACCGGCAAAGAATTATCTCTTCATGGGTGATTTTGTGGATCGTGGCCACCATAGTGTTGAAACGTTTCTGTTGCTGTTGGCGCTTAAGGTGCGCTATCCGGATCGCATTACGCTGATACGTGGCAATCATGAATCTCGTGAGATAACAAAGGTCTATGGTTTTTATGATGAGTGTTTGCGCAAATATGGCTCGACAGCGGTATGGCACTGCATCAACGATATTTTTGACTACCTTAGCCTAGCAGCCATCATAGATGGTAAGATTTTCTGCGTGCATGGCGGTCTATCGCCATCGATAAAGTTTTTGGGACAACTGCGTAGCATCGATCGTAAACGCGATGTGCCACATGATGGTGCCATGTGTGATCTACTATGGAGCGATCCGGAGGATCAAACTGGCTGGGGTGTTTCGCCGCGCGGTGCTGGTTATTTGTTTGGTTCGGATGTTGTTCAACGATTTCTTCGCAACAATAATATTGAGTGGATATGTCGTGCCCACCAATTGGTTATGGAAGGTTTTAAATGGCATTTTAATAAGACTGTGCTGACGGTTTGGTCCGCACCGAATTATTGCTACAGATGCGGCAATGTGGCATCTATTTTGGAATTAGACGAGCAATTGGAAGCTAACTTTTGTATATTCGAGTCGGCTTCGAATGAAACTGGCATACCGCCGAAATTTCTAAAACCTGATTACTTTCTTTAAATGCCTTGAAACTATAGTGAATACTAGTGTACTACTAACTATTTGACTAATACTTAATGGTCATTTAACAACATCTTCATTGGCATCGTATACTATACACGTTTAAAATCTTAATACAAATTTTAAAAAATAATGAATTCAATCTCTTTAGTGTTTGTATCCAATCAATATCTTGCATCTTACTGATATAAACACTGTTTCTGAAAAGCTTTCCGAAATCCATTTAATTTTCCAAGTACAGCAAACATTGTCATTCTAAGAGTTTAATTAAAAAATCATTTACAAAACACAAATGATTGTAACACAAAGCTTACATTTTCATGCAAAATCAGTTAAGAGAACCAACAATGCAAGCCATTCAAGGCAACTGATTACTTAAGCACTACTATGTATGTATGCATGTTTTGCAGTAGAGAATGGTGAAAGGAGGGTGTACATAACATTACGTACGTAGATACACGCAACATTAAACAACAGGAAAGACAACAACAACAACCAGAGTAACATCATAATCAATCTCTTTTGTTAATGGCTTACCACATAAAGTACAATAATATCGTCTATAATAGTTTCAGGTTGATGAATATAGTGAATCGTAGATTGTTTTACGTGTAGTTGCAGTTGACATGTTCTGTAATAATTTAACTTTTACAATGTTTGCTTTTATAATTTAATAAATATTACTACAAGATGCATTGCATGATGTTCGTTTTCCTGTTCTGCAGTTTTACGAAGTATACAAAAAATGCAACAGCTTCTCTGGATGTTAATACCAGTGTATAAAACCGGAACCGTTAACTAATTCAAATTGAGAACCAGATTCGATTATTTAACGGAACTGGGCGTGGCAATGCTAGTTGAGACATATGTTCAGCATAGGAAGTATGAATAGCCGATATTTTAAAAACTGAGGAACTAGTTTTGTTTCTTTCATACAGATTTCGATTCGTGTCGTCGAGCTGGTGAAACTTCGTTCTAAGCCGAGAGTTTTGCAGAGATTGTATGCTAATATAATTATGTGAAAGCAATAAACTAATAAATATTTCAACCTAAAAACAACTGCAAAGGGTACTCGTATCTGATTAGGCAAATGAGCGACAACTGTCACTTCGTAAGCGATTTCCATATCGTTAATGATCCTTGCAGTAGCGCAATGCCCAAAACTACCTGAAGTTAATTACGATCTTATTATCTACCTGCGCTACATGAATGTATATAAGGTGCACATAGAATCAAAAGTACGTCAGTGCTAGTGCAATACTGACAGCAAACAGATCTACTGAGCTTGAAGTCGAAAATAAAAATAAATAAAATTATATTTGAATTGAAAAATATTAAATCAAAATACGATGTCAAACAAACGCCAACGTGAAGACGACGACTGTGAAGAACTTCACTTAAATGCTGCGAAACGTGCACGTTGTGTCAGCGAACCACCACGGCGAAAGTCTATTCGTGAGAAAGCATCTAAGCTTCCACGCCGTTATACCATGCCAACACGTCTGCGTACCAGAGCATCCATTCTAGCACACAACAGAGGCTCCATGAATGGTTTTGAACGCGGTCTTGAGGTTGACGAGATAATGACTGTCATGAGAATCAATGGAGTGCAAACTTTCTACATTCTCTTCAAGGACGAAAAATGCATTGAGAAAATACCAACGCATATTGTCAACGAGAAGGTGCCACAATTGGTCATCAAATTCTACGAAAAGCATATTAAGTTTATGTAGATGTATTGTATTGTTTACAAAGTTAACAAAAATTGATGGAGGAATATGTTTGTAATTACATTATTTTATATTCAAAAACACTTATAAAATGTTCATACAATTTTTTTTTCAATATAAAGGTAATAAACGACATACAAAAAAAAATTATGTTCTCTTTTTTTATAATGAAACAAAAAAAAACGTCTAGTTCACTTAAATAGCCTTCACACCTGGCCTACTTGGCATATGGGAGCTATACCTTCAGTGGGTGATTAGTACCTTACGGTAGGTATCTCCATATCAACTTTTAACCTTTTGTTTACAAATAACATGATCCACGAACAAAATTGAATTTCGATTCTTGTTTGTTTGTATATAAGTTTAGCTTCTTTTGGAGGTATTCGAATCAATAACACTAAAGTTTCATCATAGGCATTTGGCTTGTCTTTTTTGACTGTTGTTTCTAGTTTCTTAGCACCAGTTAGCACCTTTATTTGCCTATTTTCGAAGTTTCGAATGATATGAATTCAAATCAATATAATATTTTATTTTATGTAAATTTGAATTGTTTTTAATATCATTTTATAATATTGATAAGAGAAAATATCGTATTGCTCTTTTTTAATGTCGAAATGATATGCAAAAATTGATATTTCAACCAATACTTTCAATTCGCTACACATATTGATGTCACATCTAACAAGGATTGTTTGGTTTTGTCAAACGTTGGTCGAACGAGTTTAATGATCCATATAACACTAAATTGTTGTTCACTTCATTGGCCCGCCAAATACTTGAGTATGCCTCAATTAAAGATTTGCGATAACTTGATTTGTAGATATCGGTATATTCGGTGATTGCGATTTTCAACTCACTGTGATTTTTCACTATTCGGTGAGCTTTCTGTTGTTGCTAATTGGTACATTCTTCGTGAGTTTTCAATAGCAGTTTAGCTGTGATTTGTACATGTTGCAGTTCTAAAATGGTTATTGGTACGAAATCAATATAGAGTCGACTCTAAAGTAGCTGATACTAACTAAAGACGAGTCTGTTAGTATGAATGTAGGATTACGAACAATAAAGCAAAATACCAATATAAAAAGTTTAATAACTAACGACTGAAATATGCGACACGATTGCTTCTGTTGTCGGATTAAAAAAGTATTGAAAACCAATTTTGAGCCAGTTAAAATTCACATACACTGCTCGTCATCAGGTTAGCGCCCCCCTTTACACTCACAGTCAAAGTTAAATATTATCTGAACCATTTGTGCCTTACAATTTTTATCCATTAAGCTCCTAACAATTGAATTGTAGAGTTGTCCGATGTAATTTAATGATATGGTAGAGGAAGCGTTTTTGATGCCTTCGATTTTAGTACTATATTGCTTTCCGGACTCGTACACTTTTCTGGCCAGCCATCCCCTAATGTTCTCGATGATATTTAGATCGGTCGAGTATGATGGCCACTCGAGGAGATCAACTTGTTGGTCCTGAATCCATGATTTCACAGATGGGCAGTGTGGATTGGAGCATTATCGTGCTGGAAATGCCGCGGGAGATTGTGGAAAAGATTTTGAAAGTGCGGAAATGCGTTTTGTTAAAAACTGCAGCTTGTAGGTGCCATAATATGATATAGCAGCTCCCCCACAGGGCTGTGCAACCGATCCAAGTGATGCTCCTCTTTGCGTTGGTCATGAAATTTGTAATTATATCCATCGGGACCCTCCAAAATAAACTTTTTTTCATCAGAAAAGACAACGCGTTGCCACTGAGTAGACCACGTCATGTGAGCTCGTGCAAAATTTAGGCGCAATTCTTTTCAAAGCTTATTAAGTGGTGTTTTTTTCTTTTTTAATTTCTGTCTCTGTAGCGGCACATCTAATTACTCGTTGTACAGTCGATACGCTTGCCTTAACCCACTTGATTGTTGCCGCCTTTGAAGTTTTTCCATAGTATTCTCTATTTTTAAGAAAATTGGCAATAGTTTTTCTGTGCCTTCCAGCTTTTTCCGCAATTTTATGAAATAGATAGTTCAGAGTCAAAGTACGCTTAAATCTTAGATTTTTCTTCCAGAGATAAAACTGTTCCTCTTCCCATATTGCGCTTTTATTAAAAGATAATTATTACTTTAATGTTCACAAAAAATTTGGTGACTCTGCTTGCCAAAGCCAGCGGGATAACTAAAACTGCATATGGAGGCGCTAACCTGATGACGCAAAATAAGTGATAAAATGAAATATAACGGTTCTTCGAAAGAGCTTTTTTTCTTGTGAAATTGCGCACATATCATGATTGAAAAAAACAAAACAAAAATTATGAAGTTGCGTGCAGTAGGAATGTAGAAAAACGCAAAAACAAATAAGTGGAAGAAGGGGCAATCAGTGAGACGTCATCAGATGCAGCTGCATACAAAGAAAAAAAAAAAAAAATTAAAAATTACTAACATCTCAGAATGGTTCACTTCTGAGTTTAGCGCGTGCATGACGCGAATGGGAAAGGCGGAGGTGCTCCACGGTGGAAATGTTCAACGAATACGTGACGTTTGTGATGAAGTCGGAGTCTGAGTATGTTGCATTATTCTGAGAAGTTGAGCTGCTGTTACGCATGCGTTGACTTCTTTCAATTAGCAAAAATACTTCGAATAGGTGCGGAGAATTTGGCACAGTACGCCCGTTATTGTCGTCATCGTGAAGGAAAGTAGTAAACGAGAAAAATCTAAATAACTGCAAATGAACGAAATGAAGTACGAATTGTGGTGACTGTGAAAAAAAGTAAGTTAAAAAGCAAAAAAATGCATAATGATCTCACTTGCCCAAGTTTTTTTTTTAAAGATTTCAATCAAAAAATAAAAATAAAAATAAAAATCACATATAAAAGTGGTCAAAAGTATTTCGTAGTTCAATGCTAGTCTTCAATGTCCAATCTATTTTGTTTTATGTGAAAGAAACTTGGCAAGACACAGCTTCTATCAATAATTCTAGAAAGAAATACATTAACCAACTGCATATGTACTTACTATCATCGAAAATAGAGCCGCAAGTGGGATTGAATTGGACACTCACTGCGAAGATGCTGCAGCTACATGGTGAAAATTCAGAGTCAAAGAACTCAAAACTGGTCGATTTGCTTGCACTGCACACTGGGAGGAATTGAAAACAAAAATTTAGATTTTAGAAATAATCTTGATTAACTTTAAATTCATGTTTGATTAATTTGCAACTCTAGTATTTTGCGGAGCACTGAAACGTTTCAACATGAAAAATTGTAAGTACATAGCTTTATGTGATACGCATTCGTATGAACCACTTGCCGCTGTGTGAGCCTTAAGATGAGGTTGACATAGTTCAGTGCAAAAAACTCCAGCATCTTTACTGATCTGGTCATCTTATCCGTATGCAGCTCGAAACTCCAGCACTAAAGTTTTACAATGAAAACATAAACTTAATTGGTGGTCAGCGTCAGAGAGGATGTCCGAGTTTACGTTGGTTCAAATCTGGGATGTCCTCATCGAGTTTGGTATTACCAACAACTGGCGCACAAAAACTATAGCGTCTGGTGCGCCTGCTTATGTGCGGCTATGACCGATGAACGGTTGTAGTGCCGTATAAGTAAGCTTGATGTGATGCTGATTTTTTTTTTTTTACTTTGAAGAAATAGTAAGTAGAGGTTATGGAATTTTGAGAGACATACCAGACGCTACCGCTAGTCCTTCTTTTTTTCATTTCTCTACATTCTAGACTTCCGAGAAGAAAGTGAATTCGTATGTAGTATTTAAACAATAAACGCTTTTCATCATCATATCCAAAGATAGGCACAAAGAGTGCAAGCGTGCGAGTACGCTCTGCATTTCTAAAACATAGCGACGATACCCTACTTCATGAAAACAATCTTTCCTTCGCTTGAGCTGACTTTTTCATGCAGAAATTCGCTTACATGTGAGTACCCTAAGAGTGTTTTGACACGACGCGCACCCGAGCCCATCCCTGATCGAATAATAATGCAACTATTTATATTATTATTCTTATTGTATTGGTTATTCATGACAAATGTTTGTATATACCAAAATTTTGACATATTTCTCCAATTAAAATGTTATCTGACTTAACAAAATTTTAAATTAAATATATCTGTCTTTGTGCGTTTTTCATCATCATTTCCGTTTTTGAGTTAGCATTTTGTCTCGGTTGGGTTTGTTTTTGGCAAATCAGCAGCAGTCTTAAATCTCAAGTAGTTCTTTGTGAGTCTTTTTCGACTTTGGGCGTGATTCCTTCAGTGGTAGTGTCTGTTTTAGCTTGCGTACCTTATTTTTTTCCAAAGCGTTTTTTGAATTTAGATTTTTGAGTGATGGTTGTCCGATTTTCACTTTAGGAAAAATTCCCAACGATGCCATTTGATTTAATATTTGGCGTGTTTTTCTATTTATACGGTATTTTCTTAAAAGTCGCGCACTTGTTGCCGGTCTAGTTTGTGAAATTTCTCCACCTTCGTCCTGTTTCTGCTCGGCCGGCACGGCACTTTCAATAATAAACATAGTCCAATCGATCTCTTTCTGGAAATATCTTCCACTCTTACGCCCCAAATAACCGAAGGTTATCCCCGCTTCTAGAGTTTTGCGTATGACTTCCACTTGAGAACGCACACTTTTAAGAGATAACTGGTACAAAAAAAAAAAAAAAAAAATCAAATATTGGGAATGCATTTTTATAAGAAAGAAATACTTACGTTTTCGCTATGGGCAATTTCTTTCATTATTTCTGAAATAGTAAGTGGCTTTTCTGCCGCCTTTATAGAGGCAAGTATCAACTGGCCTTTTTTATCCATTTTCGCGTTGATCAGTAAAAAATATAGGTTTATGTTTTTTAGAATAAACAGTAATTCTGCTAAAAGCAAACGAATGAGTTTTTTCAAATCACAATTGACAATAGTAAAACCAATATGACAATTTGATGACAGTTAAATCAAGATACCTATATCTATTTTGTAAATTTGTTGGTGAAAAGTTTGTAATACCTTGAAATAAATATCATAGACTACATAAAGTATGTTTATCTGCCGTGCTCCCATTTTCAGCTTGAGTTTTTAATGAAGAATCAATCAGAGTTTTTTAAATTTCATTGAGTTTGTTGTCACTTTCAGTGGAAGTTGGTTTAGTTTTGAAGTAAAATGATACACTTGCGCATAAAATCGCAAATCGCAAATGTTTGATTAAAGATGGAAAATTTTGAAGGTAATTCAGGCGAACAAATTTGTAGCAAAATATTTAGAGAGAAAATATTTAGAGAGCGGAGCATGAAGCGTAGCATTCAGAAAATTCTGGCTGCTCCAATGCCCTGATAGCATAATACTTCAAAATTTTCATAACGATGCGTCTAATAGTTTAGACGCCTATAAGAAGCAAACATTAATTTTTATATACAGGGTCCTTTTAATTGGATGTAGAACTTTAAATTAAAATAAAAAACATGCAAATAGATGAAATGAGTCAAAATGGCAATTAATGATGGAAAATAATTTCGAACAAATGGCCGTCACGGGTTCGTCTGACAAACTGCATGCAGCAGGTGCAATTTTCCATCACTTTTTCAATTATTTGCGGACGTATATCGCGAATAGTGAACTCGATATTGAATTCCAAGCCTGAAATCGATGCCGGTTTGTCCGCATAGACCAACAATTATAAATACTCAACATAAAGTAGTTCAGCGGTGAAAGATCACACAATCTTCCGAGTCAGGCAATAGCACCGTTTCTGGAGTTTATGTTGTCGTCAAGTGCTTGTAGCCCCAAAGTCATTCTGTTTATAGATAGATTAAATCGTCCAATAATTAATTTAAATAATTGATATCAATTAATTCTGAAGAGCTTATTTGCTGCAAATCGCTCTGCTCATTTCGCAACTCGAAAGTCAAATGCGAAACTCGACTATAATGCCATATAAAATCAGTATAAATCTTTAGTGGAGCATTAAATCAACGCAGTAGTTACACAAAATGAATTAAAATGTAATGTCAACATTACATGAAGCCTTTACAGAACACAATGCCAGCCAAAAGCCATCGAAGCCGCTGACGTCAATGACGCCAATAAATTTCTCACTTGGCGACAGCGTGTTTATACAATACATATACATATATATATATATATAAATTTTTTATTTTTTTGGGATATTCCCATCCATATTTTCAAACTTCAAGAGTGCGAGATACATTAAGCATAAATCACGCTGTGCAGATTGAGCTCAAAGTTTGCCACAAACCGAACATTCTCATGAACAGACTCAGAGATACACACACACACACACACACACACACAGCCATTGACACATAAAGTGAGGCATAAACTCACTGGAAATCCTATCAATGACATAATTTATGCGCGGACACTTTGGCACAGCCCAACACAACGTAACGTAACGAACGTAACGTAACGCCATACACCCAACAACAACAAAAACAACAACAACAACAACAACATGGGATGGAATGTCGCGCGTTGTTTATTGGCGATAAACCCATTCGGGGCCTGTAAATGGGATTTAACTCTACACCTTCCGCCAGGACATTGCCGCCGCCCGCTTCGCGTATTAATGATAACTGACGGAACATTTGATTGGCGTAAATTTGCAGTAAGTGACATTGACACGCGTTGCTTTGGGTTGACGGCGACGTCGGCGACGACGGCGAGGACGAGGACGAGGACTTCGACAGAGTGACATATATCCGGATATAAAGTTTAAAACTGTCAATGTTGCCGCTGACGCTGCTGCCTTTAGTTTAGTCGGAAAACGCGTCAGTTTTTGTAAATATTAAGCATACGCACTGTTATCAGTGAAAAAAAAAACCTACAAAAAGGGAGAAAATTGCAAAGAAGAACGTTGCAGTTGCAGAGTGTGCTCGATTTTGAGATACTCTATATCTACAGCTCTGCAATAATTCAGTTCGAATGAGATTGAGATTTATAAGCATGAAAGAGCAAAGATCCAACGGTACATGGACAGAATCCTGAGCTAAAATTCTTCATCTTATACTAACCGGATGCATTTTTCGGAAAGTCTGGTACAGGAACTACTTCTTTTTTCTTTTTAGCTATGCCGTTACGAGGGAAAAGCTAAGCATGGTCTTCAATATATTTAAGTCTCCAGCTACAGATGACAATGCAACCTTTCAATAGCAGAAATCATTTGCAGAACTATAGTAGGATATGCCTATTAGCGATTTATTTATACTATATATTCAAAAGTTGAAAAAAATAAGATCGATACATGCATCGTTCATACTCCTAACCCTCCAACCACTTTTCGAATTAGAAATCAGATAGACAATAGATCCAATAGTTACCTAATGAACAAAATGCTTAAACCAAAAGCACTCTACACCGTCGTCTCTCATATTGAAAAATGTTTGACCATAAAGGAATATAAGTACTTTAATTGTATTCTTAGATACTGCTTAGGTATTCAAGAGCATCTTGGTAGATACAATCTTGGTAGATACAATCGGCCGGATCTCGAGAAAGTACAAAATTTTAGCAATTGGATCACCAGGTTGAACCAAAGTGACTCCTCACGCTTATTATGAACAAACCAAGATACAAAACTAAATTGTAATCTGAACATCAAAGCGCGAGTTTAGAAAGCCTTATTAACTGATAGAATAAATCAATCTTCAACGTACCGATGTGACATATGTGTATACTAAAGTAAATCTCCAACATTCCAGGCATATCGAATGTTTTTATGTGCAAATTCTTCATACAGTCTTCATATAGTCTCCATACCGAGTAGTAAAGACTTGCAGAACAACACTGTAAGCTTTATAGACTCTACTAAACAGCTTCACATGAGCATGAAAGCATTGCTTTACCTACCAAATTGTGCGAGAGAAGACTGTCATACTTTGCGTAAATAAATTTTGATATCTTTGTAATTCAAAGTCGGGGAGAGTCGGTGATTTGAGCCTTTTTTTTGTATTTTAGACATACCATCTCACTGGATAAATATTCTGATATATCATTGTCTCAATATATGCACGTCTGCATCATTCGCTTTTCAACTAGCGTTTAAGTTTAAACAAAAAAAAAACAGTCAGAAATTTGCGTATGATAAGGAGATGATGGCGTATGATCAAGGAGAATCTAAATGCCCAAGTTTAAAGTCTCTTCCTCTCATAGTTCCAGAGATCTGTTGTGTCATACATGCAGGCGGACGGATGGATATGAAATCGACTCTGTTTACGTTGCTAATGAAGGTAATATTTATACTTTATGGAGTCTATCACGTCTCCTTCTGCATGTTACAAACATTCGCACAAACTTATTATTGTCCCTTTAGATTCAGGGTATAAAAAATAAAATCATCATCTCTAACGGTTCAAATGTCAGCAATTGTTTGACAATATGGCATATGAGGCTCATCCGATCGATGTTAAATAATCCTACGACCGTCCGAAGTCTCAGATTTCCGCATTTCGCTGTTGGTTATTGCATGATAGGTCTTTTTACTTGTAGTTTGACATAATGAAATGTGGATGAAAATAAAAAACATTCTGCTAGACATGCTTCCATTTTCATCGCGATTTCTTGTGCTAGTTTATCATGTTATCTTTGACTCTTACTACAAATGTAAACAAATTTCTACTGAAAGAGATAGCAAACTGAATAGAATCAATGAACAGGAGAGTTTAAATATCCATAGTTAATGGCTTTATGTTTATAACTTTTAAGTCTAATTATTCATACTGACAGACAGATGAACATGGCTGTATGCACTAAGGGCTTTATAAGACTAAGGCATTTGTAAATTTGACCAAAGAAACCAAATCAAGCGCTGTGTGAAAATTTGCTGGTTTGTGCTCTAATATGTATGTACGGCATAAGTAGCGCAGTTGTACATGTACAAACAAATATTACATGTACATAGATCAAATTGGAGCGGCTGATAATTTAAGAGAGAGAGAGAGAGAGAGAGAGAGAGAGAGAGAGAGAGAGAGAGAGAGAGACAATGTTAAATAGAGTAAGTGAAACGAGAGACTGACGTGTATAGTTTACTCCTGTGCTATGTCTTTTCACTCATTTTGGTCGTTGTTTGTAACAAACCACAACTTATTTACTTTGGATGCTAATCTTATGGTGTCTACTGTCACGAAGCCTTTCAGCTATTACATTGACTCGCAATATAACCATATACCCTCTCTTATAGGGTATTAAAAAAAAGAAAAGAAAAAAATTAAATTTGTAAAAAGCAATGGAGTAAAAGGACAGAAAAAAAAAACTTGTTTGCAATCAGAAAGTTAACTCAATTTTATATGTAAAAGCGTAGTGGAAAATCATCTCAAAAGAGGAAACTGTCGAGCATATAAAAACTTTTTTCGCACACAATTGCGCAAATGCAATCAAAACTTTTGTCATAAAACATTAAACAAGGTACAAGAAGTAGAAATTTTACAATTGAACGCATAAACAAATGCAAACAGCTCTCATCGTTGTCTGCATCAATAAAAGACAAAAAAAACAAAAAACCGTCTAAAAAAATTTTTCCAAATAAATAGATAAAGTTATTTCAATAAAAGCGCTGGAAAATTTTAATCATTTTGAAGCAGACAGAAATTAAAATTGATTTTTGTATGGAAAACAAAGAGATTTTGCTATAATGGAAACTGTTATAGGAATTGCAATAGAACAAATAGAATAAAACGGAAGAATGCACGAATTGGAGAGATCCAACATTAAATATCATATTTTCAAAACCATTTTACACTCGATTTTATATATAATCGCAATTCAATCGTTATTAAGTATTGTTATATGGTGAAACTCTATTTAGGAGATTACATTTTTTAACCACAAAAACCGGTGTCTGCAGTTTTTTAATGGTGAGACGAAGTCTCGTAGCTGTAGTCTAGCCGGTCTCTTAACCTTAACTGTTTCGAAATAAGGTAATTCAATTCAACAAGAAGCAATCAATTGAAAGCTTATTAGAATCACGTTGTTTTTAAGAAAGATAGCCTCCAATTTCTGTATTAAAGCATCATTGGATGATATTTGACGAAGCCTGAAGTTCAAATTCAAATTGGTCTCTAAAGTGTATCGAGAAAAATGTTGATGTTGTTAATTGCAGCTAATAATGACATGGAGAACTGCTGGTTACAGCAGGACGGCGTCACAGCCAGAACCATCATCGTAATATTGATGACTTTGTCTCTCGCAGAGCTGCTATACAGCCCGAAACATTTGGAAAAGTGGCCAAAGTCAGGATCATAAAAATAAAAAAGAACAACAATGGAAAGAAACACATTGTTTTGGGTTCCCCTAAAACCAAAATAAGCATTACAAAAAAAAGTGTTTTTCAAAGAAAAGAAACCTATGGTTTTAGAGGACATAAGGCAATAAGGACTTGTGGTGTAGCTGTCTTTATTGAAAAGAAATGTAAAGTGCAACTTCTGATGTGGTAACGCTTGCGATGCATAATGCAATCGTGGAGTATTTTAATAAAGCTGACAGAAATGGCTAGATTGAGACTCATATTGTTGAGTTCATCAAGAATGTATATACATATACTGGGGTTGACGCTTGAAGTTTTACCAACTTAACGCTGCTGTATGAATCAAATGGCTAATGACAGCGCACTCATGTTTTGTCAAGCGTCAGTCTGTTCGGTTGTTTAGAAGTCTACGGAAGTATATCCCTTTAAGTCACAGTTAAAAAAAAGTTTTCGAAATGGAATTCAAACGCAACAGTGTTACTGCTTTCTATAGCCATTGTTAATGAGATACGTTATTTACGTGTGAATAAATTGTTTGTGTGAATAAATTGTTTGCGTATCGGACCATTGCACGTTGCAATTTGGGCCGCAGTAACTGCCACAGGACACTCAGCACTCGTTTTCATTGAACAGCGCGTAAAAGCTAATCAACAAATATGCCGTGAAATGATTTTAAGCGGTGGTTTGTTAACTTGTGACTTTCAACAGGGCTCGGCACCATCCCACAAAGCCAGAGAAACCCAACGTTTTTCAAACGATAACGTTCCCTGCTTCATTTCTTCACAACAGTGGCCACCATATTCCCCAGACATAAACGCAATGGATTTTTCCATATGGTCCATTCTGGAGGCCAAAGTACCAACTAAAAAATATGAGACGGTCCATGGCTTAAAGATTGTTTTTCGCGCCGAGAATGGCACAAAATACCATCGTATCACATTCGTGCATGCTGTATGCTTTATGCGGTCTATGATACCACCTTTTGGGTGTTACAAACTTCGGGTTAAAATTCATATATTACTCTCACTATTTTGTGATAATTATAATAAGTTATACCTTATATATTCCATATACTTGTATATTACATAGAAAATCTGCAGTTGCGTTGTCGAACTATAAAATATCCTGCACTGCGACATGGAGTATATTGGATGCGGTTGAGAGAAAAGAAACTTGTACAGTTTTCGCATCGGACAACCAAAAAACTTCGACAAATGTGGTCAGTTGGATGTATTTCAGCAAACGTCCGAAGAAGATTTTGGATACACTTCACTTTATATTCAAAATAATTTCTCATATTCAGCTAGAGTTTGTGCGGAAAGATTCATCGGAGCATTTTTCATCTTCGAACATGACGTTGGAGCGACAACTACCGTTAATGGAGATTGTCGAGATGTGCCTTGTAGGGAATAGCTCCTAGCTCCTCATAGCTCATAGGGAATATCTCCCATGCAAACCCAACAGCCTGTTTGTGGTATTTCTAATCGAGTGGTTTTTGTGTTAAATTTTATAATTATAATAAAGAAAAAAAAGGGATTATTTATTTTAATGTACAAATTTTGATGTTTTTTTTTTCAGAAATTTATTTTCAGAATAATATTATTGCTTGCTTATTGAACTTAAAAAAAAAGAAAAATAAGATATTCTATCAAACACCAATACTGCTCTCCAGCTGCAAATCGCAACACTCTGTATAATTAATTTCCTTCAATTTTCAAACTATCTGTGCAACTAATTCAAATTCGTTAGACAAACTTAAATTGAAGTGTTTGTTTTTGACTGTTTTTGTCTCTGTGAATTTGTAGTTTGTCTGCTGCCAATGTCAGCCCATGATGCAACATGCTTCGCTCATGTGTGTGGAAATGGTCAAACTCTTTACCAAAGAAATGAAACTTTTTCTTTTGCCACTTTGCTGACAATTTCAACGCCTTTGTCTTGCAAGTAGGTGTGTGGGTGGGTATCTGTCTGCACCACATCTTTGTTTTCACTACTACTTTCAAGCTGTCAATAGCATTTTGCAACATTTATCGAAGTGTCAGCTGGATCAAAGCATTTTATGGACAAAGTTTCTTCGAAAAGCAAATCCCAAAGTATAGTATGAAGTATTTGCTGCTCGGCATAAACTTTGGGTGTTGGCAATACAAATTCACAGTTTAAGATTTGAAGCGTGACAAAGTATGCAACGGCAGGGTGTAAGTCCATAGGTTTATTGAATGCAGCATTGAGAAGTATTTAAATTTTATGAACTCTTTGTACTAGTTCCAGAGAAGAAATTCATGAAACTGCATTTAAAATGCTTTTGTAAAGAAAAACTAAACTTAAAAATTTGTTATCATGGAAAGAAAAAAAAAACGCATTGCGGCGGAAATATTTTACTTCACCATTTTTTTTTTTTTATGTATTTTTGGTGAATCTGAAATGTCTTCGTTTCACTTTTTTACAGCAGCAGAAAAAGTGGAAACTAACTCAAACTCACACAAGTTTTGCAGCAAAGAAAATTAACTTTTGTTCTAAGTATTTCGTGGAAAACTTAATTAACAGCAACGCAAACAAATAAAAAGCAAACTTTTACTACTTCAACTTCAACTTCAACTGCACACAGGTCAGAGGTCGCAGGTCGGAGGTTAGTGGGAAATTTCAATCAAAGTACTTTGTAATTGCAGGTAATTTGAGCGCATCAAATATTGCGCAGCAACTTTGTTGGTGAAATTTTTGAGCTACAATTGTTGGTCGAATCTAAAGTCTCTTAAAGCTCTTTGTACATTTTAATTTATGCGAAAAACTGATTTAAATGAATACAATACAAAAGTTAGCAAATGGTGAAGATTCCAATTTGCTGCGTAATTGGTTGGAAATTATTTCAAAAACATTTCGAAATAATATTTTTGGTTGAAAAGATAATAAATCTCAATAGAACACATTAATGGTATACTTAATAGAGAGAGAGAGAGAGAGAGAGAGAGAGAGAGTTATAGACTATAGAGAGAATGAGAGAGAGAGAGAAAGAGAGAGAGTAATAGAGTATAGAGAAAGTGAGAGCGAGAGAGAGAGAGAGAGTAGAGAGAGACAGTATATATACATATTATTAAACTTCTCTCCAAATTTTGCACAATTTCCGTAAAGTTCGGTTAAAACCATGTTGGCAATTTGATAAATCAGTGACTTCTTGAATTTCGAATTACATTGTTTTGAGATTTGAGTTCATTAAGTACACAATCTTCATCACTAAGTTTATGTTTGCCAGCCATTAAAAGCAGACATGAAATGTAGACAGACGGACAGAAAGCATTAAGAAATAGGTATATGATTGGTCGTGTAGATATACTTTGAGAGATGGGAGGAGAACTTTACTACTCTTTAAGCGGAACTAAATAAAAAAAAAAAAAAAAAAAAAAAACAAGAGAAAACAGGACGATAACTTATATACCAATTTTATATGCCACGTTATTTTTTTCACCCTAATATTTTATGAAAAAGGTAGCGGAAAAAAATATTTTTCTACTGAACAAATATGCTGTTGGGAGGAGAACGTTGCCCAGTTCCCTACGGAATTAAATATTAAAGTAGATATACTTATTTATTTATTAGGAAAGTAATGAGAACGACGGATATAGTTTAAAACGGAAATTGGCTTCTGAAATGTCGAAAGAGCCAGCGGTCGAATCAAACGGCCACAATGTAGTCAGAGTAGCAAGTAAATACATAATTGCGATTGTGCGCTGGTTGTTATTGCTATTGCACCGCGAGCGAATCACAACAACTGTCAAAATAATAGCGAAGCGCATACAAAGTAAAACACGCTTTTCTATCTCTTTCGCACACGGAAAGTGAATAAATTGACAAGAAGAGAAATAAAACGTGCGGATCACTTGAGTTGGTTATATTGAATGAATGAACTCATCGAATAATGGTCGTCTTTATTAAATGGAAAAAATCTTAAAATTGCTTTAAGTTCTAACTTTATCTGTCTGTGCACAGTATGTCAACACATATTAAACGCATACGGAAAAGACCCCGAATGTAATACACAGATAACTTCATCGTATCTACATATTTTATTACTACGCATGTGCGCAGCCTGCGTTCGTGCACATTATATTTTATTGTATGTGGTTTTTCTTTTATTCCTATCTTTTCGTTTAGATGTATGATAAAATATGAAGTAATAACTTCATCATCCGTCCAGTCAGTTAATAAGAAAATCTATTAAGATTGAACACAAAGTCTCATTAAATTGTAACTGGCAGCTCACGTGCTATCGTTTAACATTTGTGTGCGTGCTTTTGTAAAGCCTATGCAAATTTTCATTCGTTGCGTGAGTGACGATTGAATCTTTGAATTATTTCGTAGCGTTTCTCGAACCGTATCTTCAGATAAAGTGTATTAAATAAATGTACTAACCCCATTGAGCTTTTTCTGAGTTTATGTGTGAAAACTTTTTTGTTATTGTTTTTAATTAATCTACAAACGCCAAATTTTATGTAACTTATCTTATTGCTAATAAAATAGAACACCGAGCTTCAGATCGAATCACTCTAGAATATAGCGCCCATAGAAATCTATGATAAAGACCTCCGGGAAGGTACAGGGTATCTTGAAGTCGAACATACTCGACTTCGGTACTACTTTTTTTTAACTTTTATTAACTATTTTATTTTTAAATCGGAAATTATGTCATTGTGTATGCCTCTAGGCAAGCTTCGGAAACCGAATATAGTATAAATGTTGGAGGGAGTATTATATGTTGAACACTTTTTGCCAAATAAGTTTTCGTAAACTGAATATATCTAAGAAAGGATTTCAGTCGACAGAGGACCTAAAACTCTACAACTTTGACCTTTAAACTGTTCCGTGTTTTATTTTTTTAAAGTAGTAAAAATCGAGGCTTCAAAAATAGGCTTGTAGGTTGAACACCTCATTAAAAACATTAAATAATAAGAAACTTCGTTCCAAAAATATTTGAGTTAAAAATTTATTTAATTTTACATTGAACCCAAAAATAAATGAATGAATTAGTTAATGTATTATTGCCATATCCATGTCATTTAAACACATACATTCGACGACAACTTTAAATATCAAACAATAATGACAAGCGCTAATTGAAAAAAAAGAGAAAAGAATAAGAAACACATCTTAAAACAACAAATACGAGAGGTGTTCAACCTACAAGCTCAATAAGTGCTCAATATATAGTTTTGCTGATACTGCGTAATACTAAAAAACAAAAATCCATCACGCTACTATGATATGCTTGGCAAATGTTTGAGAATTATGAATATTCAAAAAAATGTATATCCATTCAAATTATATGAAATACTCTCACTTTATAAGTGAATGAAATTTTCTGAATTTCAATTATTTCAAATTTCTCCACAGATGATGTTCGGCTTATCAATATACGATCATGCCATTCCTTCCAAAATCTGAAATACAAAAATTTGGTTGTGTTCAACCTACAAGCAGCTTCCCTATATATACGAATATTGATTGACGTAATGACTAACCAAGTTTTATTCCCACGAAAATCACATATGTGAAAATTTGTGGATGTTCAACCTACAAGCATCTTACTACATATACAAATATTGTCGAACAGACTGGCGAAATGAATAACCGTCATTGTGTCTGTCTGTGCGAATGCCAAGATTTTGATTCTCCGAGATTTCAACCTGCATATTTAGAGTCCCGTAAGACGTCTTCAAATAGAGTTTTTGAAAACAAGGTGTCAATCTCAATATAAGGGATACAAACCGATCGCTTGTTTTTTAGTTTTATGTTTTTAAACAAATTTTGTCTATTGAAAATGTCAATGAAACATTCCACAAATGGGACCAGATCGAACCAATATTAAAAATGATAAACATCTATGGTTCAAATTGAGCTGCTTAGACTGGGTATAGCGTAACTCGTAGTTAAGAATACTAGACTGCGTCATCCTTTCTTGTGTGTGTGTGTGTGTTTTTTTTTTAACCTCAGCAACTCTCTGTTTTATTGTTTTCAATTGTCCAAACACTCTCCAGAACCAGCTTAAAAATTCTGCTAACGAATTATTTCCCCCATGCACCACTCCATATGAAAACCACTAAAAAGTTGTGCGTTTTTTAACTAGAAAAAATGGAAATAGAAAGAGATAGAGCAGCGCATAGATACAAGTAAGTACTTACTTATTTTAGTTTTGGGCAGTGCCTGAAGTAGCATAAGCAACAGAAATTCTAGCAAACATTTGTCATAAACCAAACTTTTGTACGTGTGCACCAATGGTGATGTCCACATCGGCGGTGGAGCCGGCGCCGGCGCCGGCGATGTTCACAATTTCCCCGCATTGAGAATGCACTCGGGAGAAACTTGTTTAAATACGTGATTTATTTGCGTTCTATGCAGGGTTTGGGTGTAGTAAGCCAAGTTGAGCACGACGCTGGAAGTATTGTAGGTAGTACGTAGAACTTTGAGTAGTTGCAGCTGTTACCGCAGTTGATGTGCCACCGCTGAAAGGCGTACAGAGATGCATTTGCACAGTAGGATGAAAGGAACATGCCGCAGAAGCAGAGCCAAACATTACTTCAAGTGGCAAGTGCGAAACAAGCCAAAAGTTTGAAACAAACAAGAACTATGTACGAGCGGAACAACAACAATTGAAGTAGAAGCAGCAAACAAACTAGCAGCAAATGCTGCAACAACTGTTGCAGCAAGCAGCATGCAACATAAATAATAGCACGACGCATTATGCAACAAATAAATAAAATACAAATATAAACCCAAAAAAAAAAAAAAAAAAAAATTATGTTAAAAACTATAAATTTGTGTAGATACAACGGCAAAGAAAAAAAATGTTTGGGTGTGACATTATGAAGTGTTTAAAGTTGGTTCAAAAAGTTATGTACCATCCATCCCTTTGACAGGAATATAGATACTTCAAAACGGTCGCAGTAATTTGAAGTACATTATATAAGCAACTTGGATACTTAAAGATACATAACCGAAATGTTTGCTAAATTTCAGTTTTATATTTTTTCAGATGTATTTTTTAAATTTTTTGAAGAATAGTTCCAGCAATTGATGTGTAGAATTATATATAGAATTATATGCGACAATAATTTCAATTTTCACAAAAAGGAAATCAAAAAGGAAAACATTTTTTTTTCGTTGTATACATTTTTTTTAAGCTCAATACTGAGAAAAAAAATTTCAGAAAAAAACGCCGCCAAACAACAATCAAAAGCGTTCAGTACGAACGGTTTTTCAGCGAGTACTCAGATAACAAAAATGTTTGCTACCAAAAATACTTTATATACTCAAAAAAAACAGGTGATAAGAAGTGAACCTTTTACATTTTTTGTGGAAATTTCACCTAACAAATATCCGATATTAGGATTTCATGCCAATTTCGGAACAGTGTTTTCTGTTTGCTTGACATAGCAGCAATAATTTACAATTTCGCTGGCAAAAAAAAATTTTTTTTGTTTGCATCTGGCTTACTTTAAAAAAAAGAACGTTTAATAATATATAGCCCATTGTAGGCATTGTGGACGGGGCATTCAAAATGTATCTGCGTGCATATCAGGATAAACTAAACGTCCAAGTTTTGAAGGCTCTAAATTTTACAGTTTACGAGTTCACGTTGTTGTAACATACAGACGGAGGGACGGATGGTCCTGGCTAGATCGACTCAGCTTTCGATGCTGGTTAAGAATATATATACTTTATGCGGTCTGATACGCCTCCTTCTGACTTACATACATTTGGTCAAACTTAGTATACCCTTCGACTCCAGGGCAGGGTATTTGCTAGTTATACCCTGCCCTGGAGTTATACCCTGCCCTGCTGCCTCTTTCGCGTACGCCAAATCGCGTATAAACTTGTAACTGTCTGCTCGCATGCTATCGTTTAATATTTGTGTGTGTGCGTTTGTATTTCATATAAAACCTGTGTGTGTTTGTTTCGCTGTATGAGTGGCGATTGTTGATGCCTTTTACGCCTAAAGTATTCTAACAAATTTAATAAAATATAAATTGTGTACATCTGCAAATGAATACCTTTCAAACGGTGTCTTTTCTTTTTGTCAAAATCGGTTGTATACTGTGAGCGTAGCAGCCGTTCCATAAAATCGGCTTGCCGAATAATTTATAGATACTTGGTTCGCATTGGACTCTCGTTGTAAGATTATATTAAAATCGAACATTTTCAGGACAACATAATTAATGTAAGGAATAGTAACGAGTGGATCCAGAAGAGTAACATAATTTTACTGAATACAATAGAGCACAGACAGAGTCAAAAGAAAGTTGTGCAATCAATACGGTGGAACTATAAGGGAAGTATATGATCGATTCTGTTGCGTACTGTCTTTAACTGGCTGATTTAAAAACATCTCTTGTGGAGAAGTGGCGAGAACTCATCAATCGCAATGGCAAACTGTACCACCATAACAAAGCGAGACTACACACAAATTTGGTGACTCACCGGAAATTACTGTAGCTTCGATGGGAACTTTTGGCCCATTCTGCTCACTCACCTGACCATGAACTATCAGAGTATCATTTGTAGCGTTCTTTGTGATGGCAGGTCGTTTGATTTTGATACAGCCATCAAAAAGTATCATACGTAGTTCTGAAAACTGAAAAAGAGCGAAAGTAGTCGATTAAAAGTATAATAAATAACACATGAAAATCAGAAAACAAAAATAAATAAAGATTTTACCGACAACCCAATAAAACTATGAAAGTTGTAACAGAAATCGACGAAAATAATGTGCAGAGATTGTCTTTTGTTTTGTTGTATAATATTATGTTTTTCACATCAGATGGAATGACATCATTCACTCGTATTTTAATATTTTCAAGTTATTTTATGAACTATTGTACATTTTATCGACAATCGTCTTTGGTATTTGTTTACTTTTAAAGCTTCTAGTTCGAAGGATGTTTGCTCAAAACAATTTTTTCTTCCTGCACATTGCTGTGCTTCAACAAAGCCTCTAAAAATTTATGCGTTCCTTCTCAAGTAAACAAAATTCGCATATTGTTTTCTTTTGCACACAGGATTCCATAAAATATTTTATGCTGTACTACATTATGCAACATGAAGCGCAGCTGCTCTCTATTTAAATATATACAAGTATATCAGGTGAAGGTGTGTTGTTAAACTTCACATTGCGGCTTTAAATGCATTTTACTTGATAGTTTATTGTTTAATAAAAATGTCAAATATTTCATAGAAAACCATGGGATACAAGCCATGCACACACCTACACAGCATGTTGCAACAGATGATATTGCATAGTTAGTTAAGTATGTTGGTAGATGAGTCAAGAAGGTAAGTTTGAAATATGTACAAGAGTATTGTAATATTAGAAAACGCGTATAGGTTAGCTATATATTGTTCGGAATTTTATATTAATGCAATATATGATGGGTAGCAACATTTGTACTCACAAGAAGACTTTTTATAACCAGAAGTAGTAGACTTATTAAAATTACCGCGATTTAACATATATTAGGTAAAGCTGCCATGTAAAATTACTTTGTATTTATTTTGTTCTATCGAACATGTTTGATGCAATTATTTCTTAATTAATATCAATCAGAATCAGATATTCTATAAACTTTATACTTTATGTATATGAGACTTAACTCAACTGTCTAGCGTTCGACCGAACATTCCAGGTGGCCTGGGTTCAACCGCCGCTCTGTGAAAATTTCTTTAAATTTGTATTTCAATTTAAAGAAATTTTGAATCGAACGTTTATATGTGATATCCACGGTAGTTTTCCTACCTAACATGACACGGCAAGTGAACTGATGAGAGCTCGTAGCTGAACCCGGAACTATTGTTTCCCTTGCTTAACACTCTTTGTGAAACAAAAAGTTGTAGTTATCATTCTCGATTACCTATCGAACTTACTTATGTAGCACTACAACTGCTTTACGGTCATGGGCGCACGTAGTATGGTGGACCAGCTGCTATAGTCCAGTCCACGCTGGCGTTGAGGTCGTCCCAGACTTGGTGTTTCCAATGCATCCTCTGTTGTCATCAAAGATAAATCGTATTCGAGGTTTCCTCTGCGTCTTCGAAGTTTTTGTTTGCGGTAGTGGAAACCAAGCCAAGTGCGCCAGCCCTTAATTTAGGAGGGTGGTATGCACACAATACGAGAACGTTTGAGAAATGCTTGAGCCGTTATCAAAAAAAAACAACAAAATCGTTTTTGCCCATTTCGAAGTGAATGTTAACGAAAATAAGTGTGCAACTTTTTCATGATCGTGTTTTGTTGTATAATACCATGGTTTCGGTCTTTTTAATGTATGACATAAAAGATTCAAATTGGTTGCAAATTATAAACGTCAATTTAAAACTTAAGACCGCTTATAATTCACATTTAGTTTTTTTTATATTTTTTTTTTTTTTAAGTTTTAATAATTAACTGCCAATAGGATTTGTCTTGTATGGCCCACCCGTTCGTTTCTCTTCTCCTAGTTGTTTTATTTCGTGAACTCTCCACGATGGCACAATATTGTGGGGCAAACTCGAGTCAAACCGTAACCTTTTCAACATGAACCATTAACAATATATAGCTTTATGTGATATGTAGGATATTTAGTCTGTTAGAGTTGGCGACGACCTTTAAGATGAGTTTGAAATAGTCCAGCTCAAAAAATTCCAGCGGCTGCACTTATCTGGATGCATGGTATGTTGGTATTGTTTTTATATACAATGGAATGTTGATGTTTTTATTTATAGTAATCACATTGGTTCCTTATGGAACATAAACTTATTTATAACAATCACATTGGTTCAATAGTGAATAAAACAGAAGGTTATAGTGACTTTGATAAACGTAGGTTTAAGTAATTTAATGACCCTTATACCACTACACTCCTCTATACTTCTCTTGTTCGTCCGATTTTAGAATTTGGCTGCTGTGTTTGGAACCCTTACTATGCGATTGACGAGGCTCGTATTGAGTCGGTCCAAAAACAGTTTTTTCTCTTTACTCTTAGCAGCTTCAATTGGGATCCCGATATAAATCTTTCACACTTTTATGACAGTTTAAAATTAATTGATCTTCAAACCCTTTTATCACGCTGATCTATGATCTCTGTTAATTTTCTTCATAAAATTCGTATTGCTGTAATGGACCGAGTGCGAGCGTAAGCATTGTTAAAATAAAGCGACGAGAACCTACTTCGTGAAAGCAATCTTTCTTTCTCTTGAGCTGACTTTAGCATGCAGAAATTCGCTTACATGTGAGTACCCTAAGAGTGTTTTGACACGACGCGCACCCGAGCCCATCCCTGATCGAATAATAATGCAACTATTTATATTATTATTCTTATTGTATTGGTTATTCATGACAAATTTTTGTATATACCAAAATTTTGACATATTTCTCCAATTAAAATGTAATCTGACTTAACAAAATTTTAAATTAAATATATCTGTCTTTGGGCGTTTTTCATCATCTTTTCCGTTTTTGAGTTAGCATTTTGTCTCGGTTGGGTTTGTTTTTTTCAAAGCAGCAGCAGTCTTAAATCTCAAGTAGTTCTTTGTGAGTCTTTTTCGACTTTGGGCGTGATTCCTTCAGTGGTAGTGTCTGTTTTAGCTTGCGTACCTTATTTTTTTCCAAAGCGTTTTTTGAATTTAGATTTTTGAGTGATGGTTGTCCGATTTTCACTTTAGGAAAAATTCCCAACGATGCCATTTGATTTAATATTTGGCGTGTTTTTCTATTTATACGGTATTTTCTTAAAAGTCGCGCACTTGTTGCCGGTCTAGTTTGTGAAATTTCTCCACCTTCGTCCTGTTTCTGCTCGGCCGGCACGGCACTTTCAATAATAAACATAGTCCAATCGATCTCTTTCTGGAAATATCTTCCACTCTTACGCCCCAAATAACCGAAGGTTATCCCCGCTTCTAGAGTTTTGCGTATGACTTCCACTTGAGAACGCACACTTTTAAGAGATAACTGGTAAAAAAAAAAAAAAAAAAAAAATCAAATATTGAGAATGCATTTTTATAAGAAAGAAATACTTACGTTTTCGCTATGGGCAATTTCTTTCATTATTTCTGAAATAGTAAGTGGCTTTTCTGCCGCCTTTATAGAGGCAAGTATCAACTGGCCTTTTTTATCCATTTTCGCGTTGATCAGTAAAAAATATAGGTTTATGTTTTTTAGAATAAACAGTAATTCTGCTAAAAGCAAACGAATGAGTTTTTTCAAATCACAATTGACAATAGTAAAACCAATATGACAATTTGATGACAGTTAAATCAAGATACCTATATCTATTTTGTAAATTTGTTGGTGAAAAGTTTGTAATACCTTGAAATAAATATCATAGACTACATAAAGTATGTTTATCTGCCGTGCTCCCATTTTCAGCTTGAGTTTTTAATGAAGAATCAATCAGAGTTTTTTAAATTTCATTGAGTTTGTTGTCACTTTCAGTGGAAGTTGGCTTAGTTTTGAAGTAAAATTCGAAGTTAACATGATAGATACACTTGCGCATGAAATCACAAAAGGCAAAAGTAAGTGAAAATGGGTGTATATTCTAAATCAATAGAGAAAATATAGTGCCACAAGAAAAATATGAAATTAATAATATATATGAATTTTAACTGGCTCAAGGTAATTTTACATTGGGAAATATTTGATTAAAGATGGTTTTTATAATAATCTAGTTCCAATATTTCACAAAATTCAAGTTCAGAAAACTATAGTCAATAGCTATGAGACACAGAAACTAGGTCATTTTCACGACTTGGCCAGATCTTTAGAGTTATTTTTTTTTTCACATTATATCTAGTTTTCAATGTCATTACTGTTATTAAGCCTATAAACGTATTGCCGATCTTTAAGATCTGGCCAAGTCGTGAAAATGACCCTTAGTCTATCTATTTTCTTAACAACTATGGGCCTGTAAATACGAAAATCGTATTTACTTAAAATGTTTCTTTGGTTAAAATCTGAAGATATGATTTGTAAATATTATTTTTCTAGGTTAATACAAAGAATGGTTATATTATATATTATCATCTAATAATGTCGGCATGATATTTTCTTGGATGTTTTGAGCTTGAAATGTGTGGCAGCGAAGTTTGTTCCGAAATTCTCAGATTTTGACCAAAAGAACCGTCGTCAGGAGCTGTTGAGTGGCGTCAACGGGTAACAAGATTTGTACAAAGCGTTCATAGCTGCTGACGAAAAATGAGTATATGGTTAAATGACGTCGAAATCAAAGCTCAATTACTCCAATGAGAACTTGATTTTTTTTAGCACAAAAACAACTTCTTAAACATGCCTGAGTCGCCGTATTCACCGGACTTGGCCCCCTGCAACTTTTTTCTCTTCCCAAAAGTGAAAAGAATCATAAATGAATGGTGTTTTGCCACGATTTAGGAGATAAAGACCGCAACTCTAGAAGAGCTCATGACAAGTATAATACAAGTATATCTGAGGGCGATTACTGTATTTACGAATATACAAATTTTTTGAAAAAAAAATACACTTTTTTAACAGAGCTCGTATGTGCATAAATAGAAATGTACATCTATACACTTTTGTAGGTACATGCATCCCTTATACGATATATACTCGAGCACAAACCATCAAATTCTACATGCATACTTTTGAAATATGAAATGAGGACAAGAGTGAAGAGAGAAACATGCGCAATAATGTACTTACGCACATCGCACGTTTGCTCTCATTTGTTTTCATTATAACTTGATCTATTGATCGAATGCATCTTTGCAAAGCTTTAATAGGAACATCTAGAACCAAAAGAAGTGCATAGTGCTCTAAAACTTAAATTTTATTAAATAAAATATAAGCGAATAACCATTGTAATATTTTTAACTCATAATTCAATTCAAAAATCGATTTTGAAAGCAATTTCATGGTTCAGTATATAAATATATACATTTTAATTTTAACATAATAAACTACTACGTTTAAAAATATGTTTATGCACCGAAACATAGTGTGTGTATGTTTTTTTAAGAGATATAGAACTTTGAATAGGAAAGAAAATAAAATCAAATAAATGTAATGGAATGGCATGATTACATTTTCTATGATTGGTAGAGAATTTTATAGCATTAATGATGGAAAATGATTTCGGGCATACGACCGCCATGAGAACGTCTGACGAATTGCATCCTGGAGTTCCAATATTCCACCAGTCCGCATAGATCAGTGATTTCAAGTATCGCCACAGAAACTAGTTCAGCCATGTCAGGCCACACAATCATGAGGAACAGGCAATGGGTGCGTTTCTGAAAATTATATATTCTCGTTAAACTCTTCCCATCCTGTTGAAATCAAAGGCCTTCTAGACTATGTTAAAGTACTTTTGGAAAAATAACAAATCATTCAACATGGTTTGATGGCCTATTGCGGGTGACTGTAATATTTTCTTTATTTTTGAAGAAGTGTGGCGCGAGGATGTCACCAGCCTATAAACCGCACCAAACTGTACATTTTGCGGGGAGTGTCGGTAGCTGAATGATCACTATAAATTGAATCGATTTCTAACACTTCTAGCACCCAATTAATTATGTATAAAAATGTGCTATTAGCTTTTCGATAAGCACTCAATTTTTTGAGTTGCATCACATTAAAAAACTTGCCTGCCAATAAAACACCCTGTATAAGGTAATGTTTTAGTAAAATGTTATATTATTAAAATTCAATTATGCTACTCTAGTTACATCAGCACTCATCGAAATTACAAAATGAAAAACGTTTTAGCATTAAATGTAATTAATTTATTAAAATTTCCATAAGGTGTGTAAAACTTCCACACATATGTAAGCATGTACTAGTTTAAATTCGCATTTTCGTTTAATATTCGCAATTATTTGTGTTAGAAATCGTATAATATGCACTGAGATCTACTCGATTAGTTATGAAATATTATACTTCGCGTTGAAATTTCTGCGCAATATCTCTAAAACTTTTGTTGACTTTTGTTATCGTATTTTATGTGAATAAAAAAATTTGCTGATTGATTGCATTTTGACTGTTCAACACCATTTATTATCGATGGCTAAGCACTTTTGTAAATGTCAACGTATAGCAAAAAACCAGGCAGATGAAAACAGTGTTGGCTCTAAGTAAAGCTATGCATTGGTACAGTGCAACAGTATGGCAGCAAAACCATTTCAATTGGCTAGAACTGCCATGCGGCATTATTTTTACAAATGCTTTACGTTTGTTTACGAAAAGTCTCTAAACCAAGTTTTGGGCGATACATTACTAATATGCAATGTTAGAGAGGGGCCGACAGACGGACGTGACTAGAGCTAATATACACTATTCTTACCTTTCACATAAAGTTGCCGCCACCAGAAAATGAGCTATTCTAAAAGTTATGTTCACCATGGAACGTAGGGCCTCTATTTGAATTATAGCAGACTTCAATACATTTCGGTAAAGTAGATAAGTTTTATACCAGCAATTTTCTTTCGCCAGATCTTCAAAGTGAACTGACTGTCCACACAGCTCAAGCTAGGAAGTAACTTTTTTTGAATTAGCTACCTATCACGCCTTTTGATAATTATGATAAAAATGTATGAGAACGGTAACTATTGAGGTTTAGTATATGTAGTTATATCTATTTATTTCCATTAAAATATTTCTATAAAGAATAAAACGTCACAATAAGTACAAAAGCCAACTGATGATAGGTAGTGGCATACCTTGAAACGTCTTTGATTGCCTAATAATCAGTTTCAAAAACTATCAAAACGCCCCCAATTGGCACTCTCTCTAGTAACGGTTCGTTACTAGCCAATGGCGTAGTTTATAAGGGGGTTATGCAACAATAACACACGGAAGAATTGAAAAGCGCCGTACTTGCAAGTGCAACAGAACATGCCTTGAAAATACAACGTCTGTCCCTTTTCGTTATCATTGGATAACAGAGATTCGTGTGATACACAAGGCGTTTTTCAATTAACCATGATATAAAAGCAAACATTAACAATTTGAGGGGAAGTTATGATGTCAGAAAGTCAATTACAGACCATCTAAACGAAATTGCTTTGGAAACCGGAACAGGGAGGTATACCAGGTGTATAAGTTGAAATTCGCTACTAAGCTAATATGGACACGCCATTCGTTTGTTTTTATGAGTTGGACATCTATCAACCATATAATCGGTGCATCGTCAGCAATTTCATACAACAACGTTAATTTTTCCTTTGATAATCAGTCAAGTTTATTTTTATAAAAAAAGAGCACAAGCGGGAAACTCAGCTTCAATTTGAAGAAATCGGCTGCTAAATCGCATCGAAGACTTAAGGAAGCATATTAAAGTCGTTCCTGCATCGAATTTTGACTGACGGTGATAACTGGATATATATTTAAAGTATGATCAGTAGTTGTTGAGCTGTTGAAACCTGTTCACGCTGTCAATGCCCCAACACAACCAGCAACAACTGATGACATTGCACCGTGCTCTGCTTGAATAAAGAATGGATTTTTAACAAAGACATGACAAGGTAATTTTCCTCCACGGCAATGCACTATTGCACATATCAAGATTTGTCCAAAACTAGCTGGATATACTCCACTGGAAGGTGCTACCCATGCTGGTCCCTTTGTACTACCACGTCGATTCTTACGAAGATGTTCGAAAATGCCTAAACGAGTGATTTGTCTCAAAAAGCAAGGAGTAGAGTATCCCTTATATTCATCGATAAGTTTTTGCCTAAGATGTATTTTTTCGAAATATCTGCTCAATACTTTCCGACTCCTTAACTATTGCTTGCTTCAGCTTCTTCAATCTGTCATATTGTTTACTAGCATCAATAATTCTGGCAGAAATTATGCTCGGAAGTGTTAAAGCTATGCACATAACAGCCGACATCAGCATCAAGAGTATGCTGGACGTCTTCAAATATGTCATGGATTTCCAAAAATGTATGACAAAGTGCTAGAAATGGGAAAGGAGGACTAAAAACCCGACCTCAACCTTCAGCCACTGTAAAGTGACTACTGTATAGACCATTTACTAACCGCGAAGTTATTGGTCTAAAGTTGAAAAATTTGTATTCTAAGTCTCTTTTTAAATGTATACAAGAGATAGTATATCTACATTTACCAAAAGCATCAAATCCAAAATTTGTCTGCAATTTAAAATACTGTCAAGCAAAAGTTACAAACAAAATAGAGAAAAACTATGAGCTACATAAGTTCATGTCACTCGACTTTTACTTATTGTTAAATAACTTTCAGTAAGTACTTTTTTTTTTTTTGCTTTAGTAGTGTTAAATTTTTTACTTCTCTGCTAAGAAATATGCCAACTCGTGGCTTGTATTCAACGCTTGCGGGTGTTACACCATGTCGGAGTTATGTCTATTTAGATTGGGTTAACAGACAGACAGTCAGATGAAAGTGGTAAACTTTTGCACAGCATGCAGATAGATACATGTGAGTGTATGTATCTTATGCAGCTTCCAGTCAACTGTTTGCTGTCGTGTTGTCAGATAATCCTAAAGTTTAGTTTAGTTTAGTTACCTTTCGTGAAAGCGTTAAAAAATATGTCAGCATTTGAAGTTGTCTTGAAAATGTAACTTATGTTTCTATCAGCTTAGTTCTTTCTATATGAAAAAAAGTATAATTTTTTTTTTGTAAGATTTGTATATGTGCCTGTTTCTTGTAAAGCATTTCATACAAAAAACGATTTAACATTCTTCTGTTAGTTGTTTTGAAGTCTCCAAATGCTTTCGCTCTGTTAGTATGCAGCGTATGATTCAGCAGTTCTGTAACGAAATCCACCACTTTGTAAACAGATACATTTTCACAAGGGTTTGTACAATATGCAGATGCGCTTGTGTATATCTGACTAAAAAAGTTACAGAACGTTGACTAGTTTTTACATTGTACTTGAAGTTGTTGCTGTTATGTCTGCAGTAAAAGTTTGAAGATACATATTCAATCTTTTTGTTTTCTGGCAAATTACAATGATATGAATTGATATGATTGATTATGTTTGAAAATGTATATCCATACATAAAGAGTTCAAATGATTATGCAGTTGTATAAATCATTTCATATTTTAGTATAAAATAAGGAAACATACACACTGCATTAAGTATCGGTAGATCAATTGAAGCAATAACTATCTTTATAGTAGTGTAATGTATCTGAAAAAAATTTTTCTTTTTATGGGGCACCACAAAAGGTTTCCGAAACTGTCAAAACTAATGTTGCCAATTAAAGTCTGACGTTTCCATTGTAAAGTTTAAAATTTTTTAGCATAAACGTACTCAGAATACTTTGACATACAATTGCTATTTTTGTTCTTTATAGTAACTTGAAAAATAGATCTCGACCAAAGAACACGTGAAAAATTTTGCGAAACGATTTACAAGAGTGCATCAGTCAACCGCTTTTGTCTTTTGGCGATGAAGCGCCATCAAAAACTAATATTTTTGAGTGGTAGGCATGCTGAATTCAAACTTGGTCACCGTTCGCTTTAAGTCGAATCTCGAGAAGGTTATCCAAAACCAATAAATACAAGAACGCTTCGTTCAGAGAGTTAAATCATATCGTGACATCACCTGTCTGTCACCAGACTTTGATATACGCGTAACCAGAAAGAAAATGTCAGTTTTGAAACGCAATAAAATCATTTTCAGCAAAAAATTATTTAGATTTCACTTGGTTTTTCCAGAATTATTTTTAGTGACTCTTGTAGTACCAGTATATATGATTATCAACATACCATCGCTAAATGATGATTCTAAATTCTATACAGCAAAATAACTGGGTATGACTCTTGACGCCAAACTACGCTGGACAGAGGTCAAAAACGCAACGAAATGGGTAGATTATATACATGTATAGGACGATGAAAAGATTGGTGGGCAGACGCTTACCCCAATAAATCTAATCTATAACAAACTAATTATATATATTTACAAATTTTTTATCCAATCTGTACATTACGGCTCAGCTAGGGAGTGCTACGTCAAATACCAATATTTGTGTCATACAAAGAATAAAAAATATGGAACTAAAGGAGCATTGTTGATGAACATGCCCTGGCTGTGTATATAATTGCAGCTAATATGAGAAAATGTGCACAGGAGCACAATAGCGAATAGATCACCATGAAGAAGCATCATCTCTAATGCGAAATAGTGGTCTTCGACGGTGTCCAAAATGGGTGAAAGCCAATGACTTAGCTACAGTTACATAAATTATAAAAAGGTGGATTTATTTATAAGGTGACGTATTCCGCTGTGGTGACTTTCTTACATGCTCTGAGCGCAAAACAAATGAGAAAGACAAAATAAAAAATGAAAAAGAGCGCAGCTGAGTGGAATACGTCACCTTTAGTTTAGATACACCGTGACTTAAACTATTAGATTATGGTATGTTCCTTCTGAATCTAGCCACGAGAAAATGCTTGTTGGTTGTTTAAAATTAGATGCAGTAATTAAGTTATTAGTATATTTTTAGGTTAAATATGTTATAAGATAAATAATGTTAATAAAAAACTAATAATAATAAAAAAAGTATCTGAAGATTCAATAAATAATATAATTAAAACACTTCTGACTTTATCAGTTACATATTTATTTTTCTTGCAAATCTTTTGCATTAACAAAATGTTAAATTTTATCTGTATTCAAAGTTTACAATATTTAATTTTATTGAAAACAAAAATTTAGTTTTAAGATTTCTGGTTTGTTTCGAAATGTACTTCATATTTTCATTACAATATAATCAAAACTTATTGATTTAAGTTCTTTAGGCATTTAATGCTTTGACATAATGCGTAAAATTTTCAAAACAAAGCCACAAAAATGCCACAAGTCGTTATTTAAAAGTAATTAGATACATAAGTGTATCTAGCTACATAAATGTATCTTTTGCATGTAGTAAGTGTGTAAGTGCAAATATGAAGTACTTACAAATTTAAGTTGTTAAATTATTGATTTAAATTTCAAAATCTGACAAGCAAGTAAACTGCATATTTGAAGAAAACAACTTCTTTTTCTTTGGTTAATCAGAGAATGTTTGGCATTTGGAAATCTTTAAAGATTTTGATGTTTCACGTATCTTTTACAATTTAAAACTTAATGTAATTATTTTCGAGTAGTTGTTAGTGTTTAAATTAACATTTATAAACCAATTCCAATTAAAAACAGACTTCCGAAGACTTAAAGCTAAATAGATTGTTCATCGTATAATATGAAAAGCATAGAATTTTCATTCGTTCATTTAGAACATTTTGCACAGTTTCTGTCAATTAGTGGCGCATTGACAATAATGCACAATGTATCTGCAACTTTTGCTGACATAATATGTATCTGAAGTATATGAAAGGAAAGAAAGCCGCTTTGTAATTTTATAGAACATTGTCAGCCACTAGTTTCCTGTGACTGTGTCAGCTGCATTTACGTAGTAGTATGGTAGATACTACAATCTACTCACCAGTTCTACTGTCAAGTTGCATGTTGCTAAAGCTCGTTATCGCATTTTATATAAGTATTTTATAGAATAGAATGTTGAAGTTGCATTTGTGAATGTTGCCTGATGTCACTGTGTGGCATCGTGTCCCGCGGGCGTATAGCATGTGTTGGTTGGTTTTACGCTTCCGATTTCAGACAGTCGTCGGGGCTCATGTTGGGAAAAGTTTTGATGCCATTGTTCGTTCGTTGATTTACACCAACGCACTAATTTCTGCTTGACGAGTTGGAATCATTTTATTTTTTTTTTATTTTATATAGCTAAAGTATAGCTTTCGCCATTGTTGCTGCAAATAAAATGTCATGATTAACAATGGAACATTATGGCATGCCAAGCTTAAACTATAGAAATAGTTTAGTTTTAAAACAAATGAAATTTTCTAAAGCTTTAAATGTTTCATAAAGTATTACAAATTCTGTGGAACGCATTTCAGAGTTCTAAAGAAAAAATGAAAAACAAGACAAAAAAAAAAAAATAAAGGTTAACTTTGGTCGAACAGAATACCATTCACAGCAAGCAGGTATAAAGAAAATATAGCTTTTTCGGTGGTACTCCTAAAAGTGAGCGGGGCATGTCTCTCGATAATTATGTGAAGCGTTCGACCATAAAAAGCATCGACATCAAATTTCAAGTTAATATTAACAAAAAAAAAAAAAAAAAAACAAAAAGAGAAAACTATATTGTGGGATACAATATCAGTACGTATAATATTTCAAGAAGATAATAAATAGTAATAACAACAATAAATTAAACAAAAAAGAAATAAAAGCAAAGCAACCATATTTAATGACTTGAAAAACTTTTTTAGGAAGAGGAAATGTTAAGCTTAGTACAAAGTATAAACTGTTTCTAGCAACTGTTCGCTGCGTAATGTGATACGCAGCACAGATATGAAGTCATATTATGAGGCGATTGAAAAACTCCTGTCTTCTTTCGTTAAAAAAGTTTTACCGCAAAACTTCCCAAACTATGCAATTTATATTGAGACCGGACTACCCACTCTGTATAGTTACACCTTATAAATGCATTTTAATCTCATAAAGACGATAATGGAAATGGCTGAACACAGACTTATTAACATAGTTGCGAAGGAATTGTTGGCTAACAAGTCACCATTTTTTGTAAAATGGTTAACTCTCTCGAACGAGTTCAACGGCAACATTGATCTCGAGATCAGGCACATATAAAACTCTAAGCAGAATATGTGTGTCAGAGAAGTATGTTTTTATTCCTGAAGCCAAACAAATCATCAATATCAAATTTTCTTGCAATTTCCTCTATTCTAAGGGAAATGCGACCTTTGCATTTTAAACGCACATGTCGCACCGATCTTGAACTACGAAACGTCGTTTAATGGTTATATAAAAGTACGAGTATAACATAAAAAATGAGCTTTTTAAACAGACGGTTTCCCATGATAAATAGAATCCAAAAGTCTAACTTTGGTGGTTCTAGGTCTGAGAGACCTTTTTCTTTTTCGTACAACCGGACAGATGGACATGGATATATTGACTCCGACGCTTCCGACATTGATTTACAATATACATATATACTTTATGGAGTCTTGCACCTTCTGTTTGTTACATAGTACATTTGCACAAACTTATTATAGCCTTGTCGTTTTAGACATAAAGTATAAAAACGACACTTGAGCAGTAATCAGAATGCGCACGATCTTTATAAGCAGTTATCAAACGAAATTTGGAAAAGTCTGCGTGAATCCTGCAGTTAACTACACAATAACGTAATAGTCTGATATTATTACTTTTAAATTGTATTTTTGAGACTTTCAGCTTTATTCAGTGAAAAATTTTGTTCAGAACAAAATCTGGCTTGCCGTTCACTCAAGACGCTGGTTTAAGCTAAATCATACAACGAATAAGTAAGCTTGATACAGTCGATTCTTGACGATGACGAAATCCCCTGCACCCTTGCTAATGTACCCCTATTCAGACTTTGAAAAGTAAAAAAATAAATAAATAAATAAATGCGACATTGAAAAGCGTGCGTATACAGCTCAAATGGCAAAGAAACGGTGATCATAGCATCCACAAAATTTAATAAACTTGTGTTGCGTATGATCAAGGAGAATCTAAATGTTTAAGTTTGAAGTCTCTAGTTCATATAGTTGCTGAGATCTGTTATCTTATACAGACGGACATGACTAAATCGACGCAGTTTCCGAGATGAGCAAGAATATACAGTTCTCGTCACATGAATAGGACACACTGTGCACCACTACCTTTGCTTTGCATTCGCTCATAATTCGAAAGCAGAATGATAAAATACAGCTATTGTTCTCTCTCTCTCTCTCTGTCTCTGTGAAAAGTTATATCGTTTTCCTTTATTTAAATAAAAAGAGTCTAGCATGCTTGGTTTGGGAGCAGTGCACAATAAAAAACAGACTTAAGCGGTGTCCTATTCAAGTGGCGGGGATGGTATATACTTTATGGGGTCTACCCATGCCTCTTTCTGCCTATTACATACATTCGCACAAATTCTATATACCCTTGCAGCTGGGTATAAAAAGGCAAATGTACGCTTATCTAGTTGAAAGGTCCAAAAGACCAGCCAAAATGGAATCTTCTTAATCTTAAATGATAAGTATAGATGTACTCTATACTCGAGCGTTGTTTAATCAAGTTGCTTTTTGTGATATAGATGCATTATTTTTAATGTTATTATTACTATTAGGAAGCAGCATATAATACGCAAATTCGGGAGTACACCCAGACAGAGAACAAACAGTTGTCGATGGCTAGAACGTCTCACTATCTTCATACTATATCATTAAAGCGTTATCAATATATTAACTCAAATAACTTACCTTTTAAAATTCCTTTGTTGTATGGACGAGTCTGGAAATTTATTTGTTATCCATACAGTTTATGTGTGTGTGTGTGTGCAAGCGTTATCTTCATTATTAGGTTGCAATTAAAATTCTTGGCTTTGAAAAAAGAAAAAAACAAAAAAAATTATATAAGTTTAAATATATACAACACACTTTGTATAGCTTTATTATACAATATATTACTTACGTAAATTCTCTAATGTTTTATTGAGTTCATAGGTCCATTAATATTATTTTTCTTGTAAATATTTAAAATGATCCATTCATTTAGTGTATTGATGAGTTAAAAAAATTGTCGTAGACTTAATTTGTTTTTTTTTTTTGTTTGTTATCAAAGATATGTTTTTCAAATTGATTTTTTATGAATTTGCTTTAAATCAGTAATTTGAAATATCGAGTTGAGTTTCTTAATCTCGCATATTACTGACTTTTACTTCTTACGTTCTACTTGAACAACGCCGCCTGTAAAGAAACTGAACTGCATTTTCAAACTTTCTCTTTCTGCTTCAGACATGGAATTCCATTTATCCAATTTAACCGTTAGTTTTGGAATTGGTACATCTGTAGAGTTCGACTTCTTTGAGTTCATTAAACCATCCATTTGTTTTAACATTTCATCCAATTCGTCTTGGGCCTCAGCATCAAAAACATTTTTTGGAATCGAACTAATATATTCGACTTTGTGTTCGTTAACTCCGCATTTTAGTTGGCGTTGTTTCAATTTATCAATATTATATTTAGTCGTACTTTGCATTGAGCTAATTTTAAACATCGGCACCTCCTTCGGGTTTGTTGGAAATAGTTGCATCGGAATTTTGTTCGGCTCTGTCATTTGATTGGGGTTCAATGGCAATTCTAGTTCTGGCTGCTCATCCAGCTTTGGTTGATTTTCAGTCATCATCTTTGGATTCATTGGATTTAGCTCCGGCTTTTTTATCAGTTCAGTAGTCAACATTGGTTTTACTGGCACTTTTGTCTGCTGCTGTTGCTGCTGCAAGTTATCTGGAATATTTTCCATCAATGGCGGCTCGAATTTGGAGGCAATAGCCATCATGGCATCGTTTGGCATTGAGACAGGTGCCACCAATACATTTATTTGCAGCAATTCTAGTAGTCTATTAATGTGTGCCAGTGTTGCTGTTCTTAGTACGTAATTCCAAACCGGATTTAATGCATTCAGTCTTGCGCACTCAAATGTATCATCGGACAGCTTTGGCTTTTGGTAGTTGTATTGTATATATTTTATAATCACAATACTCTTTTCCAATATATTGTTCAGTAATGCATAGTATATTATTTTCCTATCCAACCAACTTATTTGTTGCTTACCAGCTATCGGTACGATTGCCTTCAGAAATTTATTCCAATCGTGATAATGCACTTTACGGCAGCTCTCACATTTTCCCGGCGGTGTGATATCGATGTCGCGTTGTAAAATATCTTCGACATCCTTGGGTGTAGAGCTCGCCATATTGTCTAAATACGCAAGGCAATATAATTTGCAGTAAAATTTATATATATTTTTTTTATATTTTAGATTCACAGATTAAAAAAAAATATTAAAACAAATGCGAAGCAGCTCCAAGTGCGTCCTCCGCACTCAGCTGTTAGAAAAGAAAAAGGTGTAAGCATAGCGCTGCCAACTTGCTAAAAGTACAAATCTTGGTATTTTATAGCTCTTCAATATTGAGTTTAAAAAATGGCAAACTAATGTGCAGCAGTTGGAATTGCATTGCACTGTTTAAGATGCAGAATTTAAATTAGATTCAGATTAACTAGGAACGAAGAAATAAATTTAAGATCAGTAGATTTTACTAGCATCATAACGAAGGAGTTGCTGGCTAACAAGTCGCAACGTTTTGTAAAATGGATAAATCGCTTGATGAAGTTTAACGGAAACATTGATCTCGAAAGAACAACTTTATGAGAACAGGCACATATAAAATTCTAAGAAGTTTTTATCGCTGAAGCCAAACAAAGCACTGTGATGTCTCTGTTACAACTTTCTCAGAGGTATGGATGGTAAATGCTTCCAAACACATGAAATGAAGACAGTGATGCCTTTGTACTAAAGTACTAAAATGCAACTCTTACAATTAAAGTTCATTCACCGACTAGTACATGACCAGTGCGGATGCATTAGTTTTAAATAGCGCGTTCGTTGAGTATTGCGAACTTGTTTTGCTTTTGTTTTGTTCGTTGCATCGCAGCGTATTATATAAAACGCCACTACAGCTTTGTACTTTTGTGCTCTAGCATTTGATTAGTGTTACATCGTCAGAGCTACATCTCACAAAACTATACACCAAAATATGCCTCATTCACGAATTTAAAATAATATCTTAAGAATTATGTGGGCGCGATAAACATATTTCGTATCTAAATGATGAATGTTCTTGCATATAACGCTGGTCGTGAAGCTGTGTTTAGTTCCATGAAGCACTGTAGCTGGAACGAAAGGGTGAAAAACCAAGTACAATATTTACATGCCACTCGATTTGCATAACTAACGACAAAACAAAACTTTCAAGTTTTCTAAATATGCACAAAAACATAAGTAAGCAGCAGGCACGAACTTAATTCAAGTATGCCATATTCTGGCATCATGTATGACCCGACATTGCACGGTTAAAATTCACATAATATGCTACAAAATAGTTGAAAATGGTTGAGCATTTTTAAAAATGAGTGTTGTAGCAGTGTCTATACTAGTAAACATACCCACCAGTACAAAGAACCAGTCCAAGACTGCTGAGTCACAAGTTTCTGAACAACCAGCATTTGTTTTTAACAATGCAAAATGTTGAAGCTAAAGCTACACTGGTGTGAGTGAGATGGAAGTAAACAATACGGTCCATTATACCAAAGTACCAAATTTAAATACAGAGGGCAGCTAACGAAAAGGCAAAATCACACCGGAAATTGACAAAATACCAATAGTTCGAGATAAAATAGTATATTTAACTGAATTTTGCCAGGTATTTCGGTGCTTCTTTCAATTTGTGTGCTCAATAGTATCTATTTTAAATATGCCGCCAATTATGCATGTTAGTTTGTGCAAATGTATGTAACTAGCAGAAGCAGGCGTGGCAGACCCTGTAAAGAATATATATATATATATATATATATATATATATATATATATATATATATATATATATATATATATATATATATATATATATATATATATATATATATATATATATATATATATATATATATATATATTTGTGATAAGCAATTAAAAACATAAAACATTTCGGGTGGGTGCTCTTGAAAAATGTACTGTTTTCCTTTGCAATTTTCGGGCAAATTGCAAACAATATTCTCCATTGACAGTATGACCCTCTGGAACATATTCCTTGTGAACAATACACTTGGGCGTGTTCTGCACACTATTAAAGAGTATCCAACCATAAAACCATTATGGATTTTGTCAGTGAAACCTTTTTTTTAGTTAAGCTCAGAGTTGGCAATTTTTTTTCTACAAGTATTATTCTAGAGGTTTATCCAGAAAGCTCTTGGGGAGAGGAGTTGAGAATACTATTAGTTGTACCCTGTCCTCGAGGACAACGCCATTCGTATAGAGGTGTTGCAGACCACATACGATACATATATTCTACCAAGCACACAGTAGAGCTATTTATCTCCTATTTGCATTCAATGTTTTTGTCATCTAGATGACACACACACTCAGCTTTTTGCATTAACAATATGAATTCCATAAACAATTTCATCGTTCTTCATTAACTTTCGGCGTATAGCAAAAAGCACAGCGCCTTTACTAAAGTGCAATAAAACATAAAGTGCAATACAACAATAAGACTACACCCATGGTGTACTTTATGTGTTGTACGATACTTCGTTTACACGCAATATTTATAATTAGTATTGTAAAATGTATAAATATAATCAATAGTTCATATACACGTATGTATATAATCTCTTTCTAGTTAAGCTAATGGAAGGTTTTGGGCTACAGCACGGATTTAGTTGAGTTCCTTTCAGTTGCTTTGAATCAGCGCTGCAAAAATGTTGCGTGCATTGCGTTACCACATGGAATTTAATCGGCTCATTGGACTTAACACAATACCCTACAATGCCGCCAAGTGGCGTTTCGAGGCGCAACATCTGCCCAGCATTATCTACTGTTTGCTGCTGCGCATGGTAAACAAGTGTGATATGCGTTCTACCATGGCACGTACAGTGCAGATCATTATTGTGGCACGTACGCTCTCCATAGGCCTAACACTCTTCGGTATATGGTTTCGACGTACACGTTTGCTACGCTTTGGCAATAATATTGCGCATATCTTACGCTGCATACACATGGATTTGATTGAAACACAAGTTACACACTGCTGGCAGCATTGTATCTTTAAGATACTTTGGTCCAGCAGTCGTTGCATTATGGTTTTACTGCTGCTCTACGGCTATGGCAGTGCCATGGATTGTGGTCCGAACAGACTTATACAAATAACGCCGAAATATATAGCCGTCTCAATCTTCGCATTGCATATGGAACTTATAACAGCCTGCGTGGATTGTTCCATGTGTTTTTCGCAAACGCTGCTGAATCTATTACTCGGCGCACTGTTGCAACATGAACGCCATATACTCAGTGAATTGCGTGCGATTGGCAATATGCCACGCTGCTGTTGTCGTGTACGAGTGTATGCAAATTATGAGCATCGCAATTGTCATTATTCACTGTGGCTGCGGCAGCTACGGCGGGCGCTCCTCAAGCTGAATCGTCAACGCCGCAGGTTGCACACACACCAAACTGAATTCATTGACATGTTTCAGTGGCAACTGCTGATAACCCTCTTCACCAGTTATCTGTATGCCATACTAACGCTTTTTAGGGTTATGATTTACATTGTGGTTAAAAGGAAATTCTGTGTACTTGAATATTTAGCTTATATCTGTATAGTTTTACTTTTCTACTTTGAGGTTATGTTGCGCTTTTATGTCTTTGAAGAGCTACAGTTGCGCTGGCAGGATTTGCTGCAATTGTACTACAAGATTTGGTTGCAAATGGAGACTGATACGCATAAATCCAGCTCAATGTATAGACAAGTAATTTCGCATGTCGATTTATACTGTTGAAAATTTCTTAATAATTATATTTTATTATACTTTCAGTTGGAGTTTAGCCTGCTGGAACTGGGAAGTCAACTGCAACCGGAAGAGTTTCGTTTATTATTTTTTTAAGTATCTCCCGGCTGTATACTATGATAAAATTTAAAATTTCCATGCGTAGTTAACCAAATTATTATAAATACTACTTTATACATATGTTTGGAAGCAGTTCCAATAATATAAGAGAATAGTTTCATAAATTATAGTATCAATTTAGTTGAATTTAATGTTTTTGGTACTTCTTTATCTAAAAATATTTATAAAAATACTCTAAAGATAAAGTGCATTCAAAGCCAAAAAGTTATTCAACCTTAATTCAATTACGATTTTTTAAAGATACACCATATTTTTTATAAGTTAATGCATATTATGTTAAGTATTCGATGTATGTAAGAGCCTTGCACGTACAGTATGAACCGAATGTACTCGAACGAAAGGCGCAGTAATAAAATGTGCATATGATTTTATCATGTCTGTCTCAAGAAAGAAATACATTCATAGTTTAGCGTTGAACGAATGCATTCGATTTATGAAACGAATGCATTTGTGCAAGGCTCTAGTATGTATATATATTAAATGTATTGATTCAACCTGAAGTATTGAGACATTTTTGGTTGTGTCTAAAGAATTTGTGAGTAAATATTTAAAAGTACGAGTAAAAGCATTAAGCTGTATGTTTTGATAAAATATATATAAAATATATATCGATAATATATAGGCAGACTCAGAAAAAAAAATTCCTATGCTTGTATAATATATACGTGATTTTTATTTGTATCCACGTTCATATTAGACTTCCGCTTGAATTAATTTATTTCATTCACCTTCATTCAATGCAGAACAAATTTCACTTCACTAGCATTCACTCTGAATGAATGAATTAATGAATGAAATATTAATTCAGTGCACTTTGAATGCACGTACATTCGAAACATTCATACATTCATTCGATTGTTTCGAAGGTTCGAATAAATTCAGTTATCAGTCGCTTGCGATATGAATAAGAAGACTTAAATTGAAAACGAAATCGTAAAGTACAGCCAAAAGACTACGTATGCTGTTATTAAATACTTTTACTAATTACTTGATTTTAAAGTGAGAAGTAAGAAGTAAGTGAGCAAGCATTAAAGATTTTCAAATGGCGGTTGCATGCTCACTTTGTTCTATTTGGTCAAGCGAATATGGAAAGTTAGATTTAATGAGTGACACGTTTGCCATTTCAAATACATTCGTGCAATCCTCTACTGCATGTTTAATTATGAGAAGAGTCTACATCTAATCCTGTACTCTTTGTTCGCGAAAAAATATATTCGCCTTAATGTGCTTAATTGACATGTGATATTCTAGATTAAGATATAACTGTCTGTCCCATATGTGTCCCGTAAAAGATATCTGAAAAACATTTGCAGCCATTTTTTTCCGTTCACTGTACCCCAAATAGTGCTTTTAAGAAGGAAAAGTCATGTTTTTTTGTTTATATTATTTTTTCAATGCTGTTTCTATGCTAAGCACAGAATTTGATAGATAGAGACTAATGTCGAAAAACTATATAAAGCATCAGTCGACTTTTGTGTCGTGTACAGCATAATTTAGTCATTTTCACAGAGATTCAATTCAATATTATAGCTGAAAGATCGTGCATCAACACATACTTATTAACTAAAAAAAAGTAATTTAACAAATAAGTCCACACATCTAGATATATTCTATGTAACAATTACCCTGTCTGTACTCTTCTGCTTTCTCTGCACTTGCAATAACTTCATTCAATCCAACATTTCAACCACATATTATTATATAATTGTAATTTATATGTGACAATTTGTACACGTTACTTACAGATACAAATCATTCGTTGGAATACGACATTTCATAGCAACCCCACAGAGCACAACACAACAGAAAGCAAATCCAACAGCGATGCTCATTGACGATGTGCCTGAACATAATCAAAATTTAGAATAAGAATCTCATTACTCAGCAGCAGACATTGAAAGATACATTTACGCAGATACGCGTGCGGTAACCAACAAGAAAAGAATCGAGTGAAGCAAAAATTCGCTGCTGGAATACAGAAGAAACTGTGAATAAAATCAGAAAAACAAATGCGGTAAAAGAACGACGACCTAAACAAATTACATTTTCTTTTGCTTTATTGTTGGCAATTTATACGCAGAAAATTGAAATACACACCATTTACCTGCAGGATGGAGAAGTATTATACTCGAAAGTAGCGCAAGGATGAAGCATTCAGTTTGTTCGAGGCTAGTTGATGTCATCAAATGGCGCCTGATGATGATGATGCTCAACGCTGTTCATGTTGATTATGCGACACAGTTTTCGAGAGTGAAGTCGGTGTTGAGTTGAGTATTTGAGCAGAGTAACAAGTAAAAATTTTCATGAAAGGAAATTACGAAAGATACAAATCACTGGAAAGGTCATTTCATGCATTAAATTCACAGCGAAGGAGAAAAAAATTGAGAAGTTTAAGTTAGAGTTCAAATGGGAAAGTGTGCTGAGAATGTTTTGTAAAGAATGTTTTCTGTTTAGATACTTTTTTTCTCGATGGTAATCTGCTGTTGTAATCTTTTGATTAAAATGTCGCTGAATACAAGATTTTGGGCACAAAATTAGATTTTTCCTCGTTTCTGTAACAAATTTTGTGGTTGGCAGTTAATTTGGTAGGTGAAGTATTATATTGGGTGTTTAAATTAGTTCATTGCGTTTCCTAAGAGATGGCGTGACTAGTGCATTTTCAATATTCCACTTTCCAAAGTGTATTCCGCCCGTAAACATACTGTCACTGAACGTCGTTTTTATTTTTACTTTATTGTATATGTCTAACTTTGTGCCAGATAACTTCTACTTTACTTCTATTTTATTAATTTAACATAAACATAGCAATGATCTAAGTACAAGGTAAATGGATCCCTTACGAATTTAACCAAGTGGTTGGAAAGTCGTTTTTTTGACCAGTGAATAGCTGCTTGAACGAAATGTTTCAAAACTGGTTTTTCGCTTCGTTCGTGCTTTGGTCTCGCTTTATCGCTTGCACTCGCTTTGGCTTTAGTTTTGAATGATCACATAAGAAAGTAGAAGTAGTGATTTACAGCGCGATATAGCGAAGTATTATCGTATCGCTTGTAACGTGTTTCCGGCGTGAATATGGCTAAAGCCACGATAAAATAATTTTCCTCCACGACAATGGTACTCCGCAAGTCGCAAAAAGTATCAAATCCAACATCGAAACGGCCAAATGGAAGGTTTTACCCCACTCATCATGCACACCAGACATCGCAATGAGGCATCAATTTTCGAAGGTGAAAAAACGCTTCGAATTAATTCACACACCCAATATATTTACGCAATGTGTATGCGAGGGCAAATTGATAAATCAGTGACTTTTTAAATAATAATAATTCAAGGCCTTAAATGTAAATGAAATCGCATGCATCCCAAAAAATTACCGACCTGACCTTGGCCTTTTTTTTAATGTAAGTCTACCACGAGAAGTCCACTTCCCTGAATGTTCTTTGGTCTTTTGTGTGGTGTGATGGGTTCATGTTTCGTCCAGGGCTACGAAAAAGCGCATAAACTCGTTCGGATTGCTGTTGAACATCGGCAAACCCTCCTTTGAAGTGTTTACATGGTTGCGCTAATGGTTGAGCGTGAGCAATCGCGGCACCCATCGCGTGGTTATCTTTTTCATGTGATTTGCCTACAGCCACAGCCACCTAACGCACTTTCTCCGATGGTCCAATATAATTGTATGGATTTTATCGACGATTTCTGGCATGACGACCTATGCTGGGCGTTCTGAACGTTCGGCGTCTCTTATGCTGATACGATCAAAACGGAGTTCAGAAGACCACTTCTTGACCATTGAAGGTTATGGAGCAAAGTATTTATCAGGCGTTTACTAGGTTTCGGCGTTACTTTTTTATGCAAATAATTGCCGAAATACACGATGTTGTCTGCTTTCAATGACTGTCAAACACATAGTTAATGATGCAGATTGCTCAAGCTGTTACCGTAGTCTATTAACAGATGGTAGTTGACAGGAGCAGCACTGACTTATCAAATTGCTCTCGTACTTAAAAATAAAATCAATGCATCTAAAAAGTGCATAGGTAAATTTTTTGATCAAAGCAAAAAATCATTTAAAAATCCAACTTGGCAAAGCGCTCTTCAAACGCCAGTAGCAACGAGATACAAACGACAATCATGTATCTGAAATGCAATGACAACAACAACAAAAATTATTTATAAAAATTTCAATTTTAATTGTTGAAATACTCGTTTATCAAATATTCGTTACGGAAAATAGAAAAACGGATAATTAAAATCTATTTCAACACATTAAAAACAACTTCAAGTGCTGCTCATTATAAACGAAATCAATTGGAATAAAAACAAAACAAACATTTTATGCCAAGCATCCTTCGACGTGCATGTTTAAGTATCTACTTATCCAGCGTACTGAAGTGATTTATTTTTGCTTTTTGTCTGCGCAATTGAAAACACTTCAAAAAGTTTTTGTTGCCTTTGGGAATATTTTAAATAAATTAAATTAATCTGTTGAAGAACTTAGAAAGAGCTGTAGACTTTGTCTTGAATATACGTAACATGTTATAGATTATTTATATGAATAGACATGAATTTATGCAGGCTCAAGATTACATTAATGTGAAGAGAGTACAATTACAACAACGTTTTGTTGCACAAAGAATATTTTGCCACGGAGACAATTGTTTCGGACTCAGCTACGAGTTCTCATTAGAGCGTTCAATTTATGGCCGGACAGTGCACATTTTTTTTACTTATATCATGCTTATTCCCATATGTAATATGTACTAGAGGTAAAAATTTGCATAGAAATTTTGCAAATAAAGTTGAAAGATGGATAGCCCTGTTCTGGCCCATTTTAATACCAAATGTCTGTCACCGCCCGTTTAGTGAATCAATTTCTCTATAATAAAAAATTCGAAAATACTTGAGCTATTTTACAGATATCTATCTTCCTACTATGAGCCTGACAATAGCATAGCAAATGCTCAAACATTTACTCCTCTTCGGTATTGCCGAAACTTCTGCAGAAGCCCAGTGGTCTGACAGCTAGCCAAATGGCGTGGCTTTCTAAAAGGCAGTGACTCTTTAAGCCTCCAACTATAAAATAGATTAGTGTCATTTTCTGGCGTAGCAGTGTGATTGTACTTTTAAGACAAGGTGAGTTTAGAGGTTTTTTATACAATATATTGAAGTTAAACCATCTGTGGCTTGCTAAACAGTTCGATTTTAATGTGTTCCATAGCTTAGAAGTCGCCATAGATATCCCTACTGTGGCCTTTCTGGCAAGGATGTCAGCAGTGGTATCATCTCTGATATGCTTATCTGCTTCACAGTTTCCCTCTATGTTCTCTGCTCTTCTCTGATGTCCAGGCAGGTGAGGTGGTTTACGTGTGATCAGGTAGTCTTAAAGATTCCCAGGCCAGGGTAGACTATTCCAAACCGTCCGTCTAGCCATCAGTGAAGACCTTTTTGCTGTTATAGGCTGTCCTATTAAGACCTTGTAGAGATTGAGACACCATAATATTTATCCAAGTTAGTAATTGGGATAGAATAATACATACTTGATGGAAGGGACTCATGTACTTGTAGTATATTTGAGTGCACGAAGCTATCACACTGCTAAGTTGAGGTTTCTCTCAGCCTAAAGGTGGCAATGGTGATACTCTCTGGACTTGATACAGAGAGAGAGCAGGTGAAATGGGTCACTTAGTGCTACCGTCGTTGTGGTGGGTAGAGCTCTACTGATGCAAAGTTTCTCACTATTTGTACTCTCTGCAGTTGCTTAAAGTTAGAGACAGAGACTCCTCACATATATAATCATATAATCAATCAATAATTGAAAAAATTGATTGTTCAAATAATCGATTAATTTACATATGAATGCCATGAACATGCCATGCACCTTGAAGGACTTGTTATAAAACTTATAAAGAATAATATCGAAAATAATATGCTTAATGCAAATACAATCCAATAATTTCACTTTGTCAATATATAAATCGAAATATACTGCATATAAATACATAGAACTATGCACTTCAATATGTATAAGATTTCTATTTCAGATATAGTTTGTATATAGTACGTCCGTGCATCTGTCAGTCGATTTTTATTCTATTGAATTTTCTACATTTGCGCTGTGCACTTTGGAATTTTTCAATATTAAACAAAACATTGCTGCAATACTATTCCAACTATGTACTACATACGTATTTATTTTCATTTATTTGTATTTATTTATTGTATTTTATTTTCGCATTTCCACTGCAGTTTGGCAAATGCTGCTGAATTGTATCTATATACTTTTTATTGTGCGCTACATTTGATTCCATTTCACAATACTTTGGCTGCTATCAGAGATACATTCTCGCAAGGGGTACGAAATGCAATTGAGAAGAAAATTGCATTTAAATGTGAGAAGTAGTGTGAAAATATTTGTTGACACAAAGCGTTGCGATCGGTTGTATTAATAGATACTTTTATTACATTATACTTTTTTTTTATGTCAAATTCTAGCTGAAAAATATAATTACACTGGACAGTGTAGTAGCAAGGAAAAACATGCATACTACTTTTGAAGTACTTACTCAGTACTTAAAGAATACTTACTTACGCTGAAGTACATTTGCTGCTGCTGCTGTAGATACATAGAAAGCATATGCAGATACATTTCATTTTGCAGTTGGAAAGTCTCGTCTCGAGCTGTATTATTGAGTGTGCATGAAGAGTTTGCATGTTAATTAAATCGCATGCAAAATCCAACTGAAACCCAAGCATATTCAAATGAATCGTAGGCCAACATTGATGCGTTATGCTGCATGAAGTAGGCTTAGGTTAGACTCTTACTACAGATGTATGTAGATGTATATACGTCTATAATAGAAAAAGCCTTTCAACTGAATTGATACTTATGTCTGAAAAGAGTTCTTATTTGTGTGCTGAAAGCCATTTGTGCTTGCGCTTCTTGTTTCTTTCTTTTATGCATGCAATACAAATTGATGTTCATAAAAGTATCTATAGATGAAAAAAACTGTTGCACCTTTGCTTAGATTATGCGTATTTAGTTGCTTTAAAGGGTACTGAGTTTATAAATGTAATTTTTTGTTTTTATAAGATATTAGTCAAGAGTTTTATATTTAAGTCAATTAAGTTTGTATGAAATGAAATGCTCAGTCATTCTTTTATCAACGGAAAATGTTTGCTGTAAGCATTTTCCATGACTTGCTTGCAACAATTAAAGCTGACAAGAAGTCAAAACAAGTTGGAAAAGTATATAAATACAAATAGATAAAGATAGAAAAAGAAAGTACATAATGATGCGTTGAATACACTGTAAAATTTGTAAGATAAAACTTTTGTCTGACATTCCTTGAGACTGAATGGAATAAATGAGATACTCTGCTTACTTTGTGAAAGCTAAAAAATCTCACAAGCCTGTTCTATGAGTTCTCGAATATTATATATTCTTAGTTTTCTCTTTACCTGCACTTCTACACTAGACTTGAAGCTGATCGCTAATAAAGTATATTGTGGACCGTGATAATGTATGTATCCGGCTCAAAGGACTAATATAGTAATAGTTTATGTTAATATTCGGATTGACGCGCCATGACGGGACAAAATATTAATAGCTTATGTTAATATCCGACTCCACGAACCAAATTATTAATTAGTACAATAATATTAACTAGTGTTCTCCTTGTGGTTGAAATGCAATCATTATAGCGACAATACAAAACCGTTCAGTATCATTTGATAATGCTGCGCAGGCAATGTTTGTTGGTTTTATGTCTTCATATCAGCCAGTTTAATGCACAGGTTTCATTTTTGAACACTCTAGTTTATTAAAACTAGGCAGGTATTTAGCGTCATATCGTTAAGAAGAAGTCTAACTGGAAAGCGTCTGTGATATTGTGGTCCAATGATCAGGCAATATGCAAAGTGACGTTTAATAAGAAACTAAATGAATCCAAATTAGCTGAATACATATTTATATGATGAATCTGCAGCTTTGCAAATAATATCGAAAACCATTGGAAAAAGTAAATTCAGATTTTTATAATTTAAGAAGGAGGAGGCTTGGTAGACCACATAAAGTGTCTATACTCTTGATCAGCATCAAAAGTCGTCTGTTTGAATAATAAGATCTTTGAGACTATAAGAAATAGAGCATTCAGGTTAAATACTTAGACTCTCCTATACCTTCAAGTAAATTGCATGAAATGGACGTACTAGCCTTACTATAATATAAGAGTTCCCATACAAATCTCTGCTTCTCAAGCTAAATTGCGCGAAAAAAACCCGTCATGCGTTTCTGTCAAATATCTTGGACTTACGCTAGACAGACTGCTCAGATGGTGACCACATTGCGGCCAAGAGAAAGCACTTTTCTTCTACTCAAAAATGCCATAATGAAACCGGTCAGGACGTACTGCATTCAGCTCTGAACAGATTCCAACATATAAAATCGTTCAGAGGATCCAGAACAAAATGCGGGGTATGATATACAATGTCATCATTGACAGCACCACCATTCTCAACGAGCTTTGAATGTCGTGGGTCAAGCAGGAGCTCAACGGCGTGGACGCACGCAATTTTCAGAAGTTGTCTATTCATCAAAAGCATCTGGCGATAAATCTATTAGACAACAGCTTAACTACCAGAGAACTTAAACAACGTCACCCACTGCACTAGCCATTCAGAGCTATATTTAAATTGTAATTTAAAGTTAAATTTAATTTTCTCAAGTGACAGATTTTAAATAAATACAACACGAGAAGAGAATAATGTCAAAAATTGTGAACTTCATTGAAAATCTCTAAGTAAGCTGGAAACTTAAATCAAAAATCTACGCCGCAGATACAAGTATACGTTCTAACGTGCAGTAGTAAAAAATTGTTTATAAAATTTTCTCATTTCGTTTCGTTTTGTGCGTGAAAATTGTAAGCAAAATGGTTGTGTCAGGAAATGAAACCTCCGGCGATAACGTTGAGCAGCCCGGCACAGTTGCGGGCGTTATTCTTAATGACGCCAAGGACCAAGAAGCAGTAGCTGTCCCAGAAGCAGTAGCTGTCCCAGAAACAGTAGCTGTCCCAGAAGCAGTAGCTGCACACTCTGCAGCACCACAACAACAAGCAGAAGAGGCAGAAGAAGTAGTAGCTGTATCTAGACGTGCTGACCTCAAGCATCCTTTGCAGAATACATGGACTTTTTGGTATCGAAAGTACGATTGTTCCCAGCCGCTTGAGGCCATGCAACATTACTTGTATAGTTTTGATACAGTCGAGAACTTTTGGTGCCTATTTAATCTCATTCTGGCACCATCTCAGATTAAGTCACGCTGTGGTTACGCGTTGTTCAAAACCGGCATCCAACCAATATGGAAGGATGGCGATAATCGCCGGATGATCAAATTCAAGAAGAGTCGCAAATCAGAGTTAGATAAAATGTGGCTTAAAGTGTTGCTTTCCTTGATTGGCGAAATTTCCGAGGATTCAAACAATATTCTCGGAGCAGCTGTGAATATACGCGCAAGAACCAATAACATTGCCATTTGGAAACTAGATGGCAACGATGAGGAAGCTGCAGAGTAGTTCGGACATAAATTGTACGATGCACTGCGCCTTGGATGTCATAATATGCAAATATCAGTTGCAGATGGATACCTTGGACAGCATGGGATCGTACGTTAAATCTATTTATGTTTTATAAATCACACATCGTTTCTTTCGTTTATTGTCAAAAAATTATTTCAAGTAGGTGCGAAAAAAAAAATGTTTTGTTTGAAATGTGTCAACATAAGTAGTGACATAAGCGTTTATATATATTTAATAAACAAAAAGTGTTGGTAGCAGAAGTATTATACATTATTGGGTCATTGGGCTACTGTCATATTTTGAGCATGTTGCTTCATTAATTTTGTATCGCAGCGCTATTGTGCGTGAACAAGAAAGGTGGGAATCTAAATTGAACGCAATCGTATGCCAACTTCGAGGTGTGTTTTGACGTTGGTTAGCTAACCGTAGTCAAGCTTTTGCACATATTCATGGCGGTGGCAACACATCAGAAGCCAAACAGTAGTTGAAGCAGTTGGAATCTCTGGCCGGGCAGGAGCGGTAACCTTCTGATTTTCGTGTACGAGTTTAATATCACATACGTTCCCCCCTTACATCTCCAAATGCAGCTGGACCCTCATTATCTTTAACTTACAATTTTGCAATATATTTTTCATATTAATAGAATAAACATTCGTATGACAACTTTCTTTTGTAGTAAGTTTCTGTTCAGGTATCCAGGTAGGCTGAGACTTATCTTTTCTTGAGTAAAGTTCAGTTCCAAAAGTTGAAATATTTCGAAGAATTTCACTTAATTTGATTGAAAACACTTTTGATTATTTTTCAACTTGAGATTTTTTCTTTCAGCTAGAACTTTATGGGGCTTGGCGTATTCCCAAGTCTCTAGAATGATCCACTCGCTTTAATCCATTGTTTTCTTATCTCCCTTTTACTGGTATACTATTACTCCAATTCTAAAAAATAATATACTATTTGAAGAGTATTTTACTGCAGACTGTGTGTAAATCAAAGACAACGCGCGAAAAGCGATTGATAAATGTTTCAAACACAATTATAAAAAAACACACGTACATGCTCACGTATAAGAATTCGCACTCTCACACTATTTTTTTCTGCTTTGCGCAGACATAACTGGTAGTTCAGCACAATAAAAACCGAACTGCACAGCGCCAAAAGGAGAGAGAAAAAATAAAAAAAAACAACAACCAACAAGGAAACAAACGGCACGCTCTAAACCAAATATTGCACCAACAAAATATAAGGGTTATCCCTTTATGCTTTTGTTTTGAATTTTTTGTCACTTATATCTGATTTTGCAAGAGAGATCTGATCAGATCTGATTGTGCCAAATTTTATGACAGATTTTGCGTGTTTCTGAGATATGAGCATATAACACGAAGTATTAATTTTCAAATTTAAAATTTGTGTTATGATTTTTCGCCGTGTACCTGCTCGACTGCTGATAGCGCAGATACTGACTGTCGACTGTTAGTACTATTTACAAGTGCTCAAGTGCTTTTCTCAGCTTAAAAACGAAAGAAAACTTTATCGTTCTATTTGCAGCAAATAAAAATTTTGTATTTTGCCACATCAACATCGCGGCGCCCTCATTCAGCTGATACTTTCTTTTTTCGCTGCACTTCTTAAGAACTTCTCCACACCTAAGACCCCTTATTTGCAGCTACAAAAGGTAAAAGGTGCTACGGTTCGAGTACAAAAGTTGACTTGTCTTAAGCTGTTGTTTAAACTTTGTTTTTTGTTGATTTTTATTTTTAAGTTTCAGCTACGCCACAGTTCATTAAATTCAGTTAGCAATTCTAAGAAGAGAAAAATTGTAGGAAAAAAGGCAAACTACAAATCATATCCTATGCAATCTAGATATGCAATTAATTGTTGGCTACAACGCCAATTTGGCGCACACTGACAGACATTTTAATTCATTTCGGTTCAAATTGCAATTGGAGTCTATTTAGGCTGTCAGGCCAAATTTTGTTTGCTGCCAACATGAACAAATAATTAAATTTGCATATTGCATGCATTGGATGCGAGCGTGTACGAGTCGAGTGCAATTCACTTGTCGAGCCATCAAATTGGCCTGTCAGACGAGTGCCATGAATATACGAGTCGAGTTCAAAGGGCAGCAGCTATGGATTTACTTATTCATTTGCAACGTTTTGGAGCAAATAAAAATTAAATTAAATAAATAACAAACGTGTTTAATTAATTGTTTTAATGAGTGCTTATTTGTGTATTCAGCTACATATGTATTCTTTTAGTGTTGAGCGTTATTTAACTAACTGTGATTGTTTCACAGTGACTGACAAAATCACTGGTAACACTGTTTGCTACTTATTATTGAAAATATCAGTGATTGAGTAGTAGTAGCTTTTTATTTAGCTGTGTGAAGTTAGCAAGATAAAATTAATACACCTTATTGCCATTATTACCTTATTTCCTCTGACTTACGACTTTTCAGTTGGCATCTTGCAATTAGAGACTATATAAAGACTTAGCGTACCCAAAGGCAATGTACCATTTTTCATGAGTTGGACTCTAACTACGCATTAGGCGCGAAATGCGAAACCAAATGTTGCCGACATCACGGGTTTCAGTTTCAGGCAACAACAACTCCGTTATCATGGTACGTAGTGCTCGTCATTGACGATTATGTTGTGTCCGGCCTCCGGCCAGAAACGTAACAAAATTCGGCGAGCCACCGGCGAATCTTCATTGAGCTGTTGCAGAGCCCATTGGCTGAAATTAAAGCTTAAATTCAAGTCTGGTGGATTCAATTGTTTGTTCAATACGAGAGAAGAATACGGCCGGAGGGGTAGGACTGTCCATTTTAGCGTTTCCAAGTAGGTCTTGACCGGATTTGCAAAACGTTTTTGCTTCAATTCGCGGCTGAATCGCATAAGATGAGTCCGATAGCCTTTCTCCGTGATCGTTTAATTTGGTTTGAGCAGCTCGTAGTAGATCATGCCGCGCTGGTCCCACCAAATACAGAGCATAAGCTTCATACCATGAATATACGACTTTGCGAAGAATGTTGATGACTGTGCGGGCAAAACTCATGACTTTTTGCGCTTGGGGTTGTCATAGTGGATCTTTTAAGCCTTTTCATCACCAATCAAAACGCGATGCAAAAACCCCCATCTTTTTTGGGGTTCAAAAAGCTGTACACCTGCGAAAATTCTCATTTCGCCGTCGCGCGGCTTCAACTCGTATGACACCCAGTTTCATTGATTTTGAATCCATCCCATGGCTTTTAGACGTTTGCTGACTGTCGACTCATACACTTTCAATGATTCTGACAACTCCTGAAGCATTGGTTAGGCATTGGTCCACATAGAGCAATGATTCCAATTCTTCATATTCAAACTTTTTTGGGTTGACCCGGCCGTTACTTTGCTTCGAGCTCAAAATAACCACTTTTAAAGCGACCAAACCACCTCCGACACGATTGTTCAGATAGATCATGCTCGCCGTAAACTTCCACGAAGATTCAATGACCCTCGGCCGCATTTTTCTTCGTATTAAAGTAATGAAGAAGAACTCCCCGCAAAAACACTTTATCTGATACGAAATTCGAAATGTTAGAGGTCATATTTAGTATTGTTCTTTACGTTTCAAACAAATGACACAAGATGCCAAAGACGCTCATTGACAATAAGTTTTAGCGGCGAGAAATTGGAAACTCAAATATTGGTTCATATACTAGTGGCGGCCTCTTGTGTCAAACGCTCATTATTATATTCAAGGTCCCAATACAAGTTGGTTTTGTGAAGATAAATTTGATAATTCAATAGAATTAAAAACGCGTGTCTGAGCTCCGCTTACGAGGCATATCCAGAAACTAAGTGTACTGAGGCTCTCACGGCCGTAGTGATTTTATTTTCGTCATGTTGGCAACACTGCAGTGTAGTCTGACTTCTCCCCTTTGCAACCAGACCGGTTCGGTTCCGGTCAGTACGTTGAGATCTGTCGACGCGACAACATGTTTCGTGAACAATGTCAATCCAGTCTCATTTGGAAGGGAAAACCATTAAACATTAAAACATTAAACATTAAAAAATTGATAACTATGTTGAAAAATAGCTTACATTATGTACTAAAGTATCACGTAATTTTTTTGTTTAAATAAAAAATTTTAAAACCTACAAAAATTCCATACACTTACACTCTGGATATGCCTCGTAGTTTAACGATTGCTCTTTATAACTCAACCATGCTCGACCATTTGCAGCTGCCATTCACTACATACTCGTAGTAGTGATATATCAAAATTTAGTGCTGCCAGCACAGAGAGTTGTAGGTGGAAATGATACATCACGTATTTTTGATGCTTCAAAAAGTGTACTAGGGTACTATTTATATTTCGGGAATAGCAAATAATAACAAACATTTTTAAATGAAAATGGTTTTATTTTTTTTCTAAATATTCCCCTTGATGAACAATACACTTTTGCATTCGTTCAAAACATTTGTCATAGCAGTTTTTCCATTCCACTTGAGACACCTAAAAAATATGGTTTTTGAACGCTTCAACTGCTTCTTCGGCGCTCGTAAATCGTTGACCATGCAGTTTACCTTTGATACTCGGGAATTAGAAGAAGTCATTGGGTGCCAAATCAGGACTGTACGGAGAATGAGTCATTAATTCGATGTTTTGACAGCTCAAAAATGCACTTGTTTGACGAGATGTGTGAGAGCTCGCATTGTCATGATGGAGAATGATTCGTCTTTGGCGGTTGGTTTTACTAATTTCTCCGAAGACTTCCGGCAAACAAATGATGGTCGTGTACCACTCAGAATTGACCGTCCTACGTTGCTCAAGCGGAACAGTGGCCACATGACCCATTCGGCCGAAGAAACAGGCAATCATTTGCTTCGCTGTGCTTCTTCCACGAACAAATTTTGTTGGATTTGGCTCGTCTTGGAATACCCACACGGTCGTTTGCTGTTTTGTTTCCGGCTCATACGCATATATCCATGATTCGTCATCTGTCACGATTTTATACACGTCTTTTGAAGCTGCACGGTCGAACTTTTTAATCATTTCCTTACACCAATCGACGCGAGCCTTTTTTTGAGCGATTGATAAATTATGGGGTATTCAACGAGAGCAAATTTTTTTACAGCTTTTTACAGTGTTCATGCAAAAGCGAATGTATTGAAGTGCAAGGATGCCTCTATCTCACGATGTTGCATTATCAGTTTACGCACTGCATCTATGTTTTTGGGCACAACAACCGATTTTGGGCGACCTTCACGGAATTCGTCGGCGAACGAACTACGACCACGATTGAATTCACTATACCAGCGATATACTGTGGTTTTTGATGGTGCTTTGTCGACATCAAAAACCACAGTATATCGCTGGTATAGTGAATTCAATCGTAGTCGTAGTTCGGTTCATTGACACATTCTTGTTTAGATAATCCATGTCGAAAGTTGTGAAAAATAATCCAACGAAAACCTTCTTTTGAAATTTCCATTTTTTGGCCAAATTGCTTTTCTTAACTCACTGTAAACAAAAAAAAAATAGCAATTGTACATCAAAACTTTGTGAGTACGTTTATGCCAAAAAATGTCAAACTTTACTATGGTGTTGCCAGATTTTAGCTTTTGACATTAGTATTTCCAGTTCCCGAAATATAAATAGCAGCCCTCGTATTTAGTAAAATCTTGATAAAAAAAAAACCAGTTCCCTTTAATATTTATGTTAATTAAGGCTAAGGCCGTGTTCTTTTAATTATTTTAAGTTATGATTTTAGAATTTAAATGTTTTGTGCCTGCTCTTCAAGCAGTGATCGCAGTACCAGTTAAAATCGCAGTTGGGATTTCAAAGTAGCAATCACGATAATCACTACTACTCAAAAATAACTAACAAGCTCATCTCTAATGTTTATGCATTTTAAATTATAAATCTAAAGTTTTTGGCACTAAATTAATTTATATCTGTGCATTTCACTTAATTCAATTAATTCTATTTATTTATTTGCATCGAAAAAAAGACCAAGCCAAAAGCATTCGCATTTATGCCAATACAGATAAAAAATTGTTAAACAAAATAATCCATTAGCGCCATATTCCGCTAAATCCGATTATGCGAGTTGTCACAACGAAAAGTTAATGCAAACTATGCAAATGAAAAATACTAAAAAAACAAAGAAACAAATAAAAAATAAATGTGAAATATTTTATTCAAAACAGCACACTTAATAATGAAATTTATTTCAATTGCATTTTGGATAATATTGTTTTTAAGCTAGTTGCATAGTATGAGATACAAATTGAATAAAGAAAATTTTATTAATATGCTTATTTTTTTAATATGGATATTATTACTAGATTTTTTTGCTGCTTTATGGTACTCATATGAAATAAAAACATGTTTAAAGATAAAAGCAGAAATATGCTTCACAACATACACATTTGTATTTAAGTAGCTTAAGCTATTCAGATGCGACTTAATCTGAATAGAAAATATATATATATATATATTTTTTTTTTCATTTTTGTATCTTTTAATGCAAAAATTTAATATTTAATTTACGAATTTAACTACTTTATCAAGTAGAGCTGGATGAGAATATTAACAAAGTTTCTTTAGGTATAGTGGTTGACATTCGTTCACTAGAGTATTGCGCAAAACCACTCGTTGCAGAAGTGCTTACAAGGAACTTTAACTTTAACTTACAAGGACAAATACTGCAAACGAAAAATAAATGTTCCAACATGTTGTAAGCCATGCTAAATTTGGTTCGATGCAATAAACGAGCAAGCCGCATGAAAGGGTAACGTAACTCAAACGAGTAAATCAAACATCGTAAACTCTGCTGATTCACTTACACTTCAACGGTACAAGCAGAAATGTATTTCTACTCAAGCATTTGGTGCGTTTACTCTCATTTGTACTCATTAGAACTTATAATTTGAGCAAGCGCGTCGTTTTTTTTACAATATGTCTCGTTGACAAGCCAAAAGCGCCGCTTAAAGTCGGTGTTTGACGATTCTAGTCGTCGGCGATTGTTTAAGCATTTCGACTTCTGTTAAACCAGTATATTGTACTTCTTAATATTCTATTTGACGCTTGAAGCTCTTTCAGTTCATCTCGAAGAACTTGAGTATCAAATGGAATTTTCAATGTCCTGAGATACTTCTGACATGCGAGCTGTTCTTGGATTTTTTTGTATAATCACTAATCGGCACCATACTGCTATAGTTATTACAGTTTAGAAAACAAATATATTATGCATTATATACGAATTTTAGCTGGCTAAATGTCATTTCTACATTGAGAAATATTTCACATATTTATTTTCAGTATGAAGCGAGTACAGCAAACACTTTTCGTTGCAAAGAATATTTTAGCCACGGAAACATTTGTTTCCAATTCAGCTATGAGTTCTCATTAGTCGTCTTCGGTTGTCTGATCAATTAAAGACAAAAATCCAACAAAATTCGACACGATAGGCAATTTTCGAAGTAACGACATTACTAGCAATTTGTCGGGTTTGTAAGGGAATAATGCAACAACAATGAGTGTGAGTGTATGCAAAATATATAACATGCTTGGAGGGGAAACGTGTTTATTCTACGATACATATAAATACATATGATATACAGGGGGCTTTTTCTGCATAACGTCCAGCGGATTGATGAGAACTCGTAACAGAGTTCGAAACACTTGTCTCCGTGGCTAAAACATTCTTTGCAACAAAAAGTTGTTGTTGTTGTTCTTTCTTAAGATTAATAAAAATATATTAAATATTTCTCAATACAAAAACCGTCTTAATAGGTATTTACGCAGCCCAATCATAACTGCCATTTACTGAACATTTACCTCACCGTTTTATTTGTTCTCATCTCTTACGTCTTACTCGTTATTTTGGCTGTATTAAATCGTCTTACTCGTTGTTAACAGTAGCTAACTTTGTATATAACGTTGATAAATAATAGTGAATAGAAACATTGTATATTATAGTATGTCCTAAAATATGTGTTTTATATTTAAGATAAACTTATTATATTTTGCAATGTTTAGTTAAATATTAGGTGATACATTCCGCTTTAGGGGACCGAAACTAATAATTAAAATATTATGCTCCTCCAAACCGCAGTCTACCTTTGTCCCCAGGTAGGACGAACACCTTCGTGTTTTCGCACAAATAATAATTACAGTTATACAAGAATTTTGTTTGGCTTTTTATATACACTCTTTTTTGTTATTTTTTCGATTCCTCTCCTATTAAAATTTTACTAACAAAAACATACTCAACTAATGCTCGCCAACATGTTGGCAAGTGCATCCACAACTGTTTCGAGCCTAACGTTGAGTTGTTCGACCGAAATGCTCTTCAATCGCACTTTAAAGCACGAAAGATATAGAGAATATTTATCTATTCTTCCAATTGAAAACTAACTACAATGGGCTAAGCGTTAAAATGCATAGATATATGTAAATATGGATTGTGTAAGTACAGCTATTCCTATGGCGTCACTTACTTTGACTTTTTTGTTGTTGTATTTTGGCAAATTGAGAGATAGATAGAGAGAGTGAGAGAGAGAGAGAGAGAGAGAGAGTTAGATATTGGCAGAGGGTAGACATAATACTTTACCTGGTTAGACTTTAATACTAATAGAAGAGTTGAGACTAAAATTACTTCCAACAAAAAATAATCAAGTGAATATGTGTCTTTTGAGGGGGTTAAAAACGGTGTGAACGTTTTGCGGTTGCCTATTTATGCATAGAAGTTGTGTGTCATTAAAAAAGTATTCTATTAAAAAAGTTGTAAGTTTTCCATCAAAATCCAAGACAGCACATCATGTCGGACATTAGGTATGTATTCCAAAGCAAGGGAATTGTGCTAATTATAAAAGTAGACTGAAGAATACGCCACATTTGAAACCACATCGCAATTAATCTTAACAAAAACTCTGCAGAGTAAAAATAGTATCTACATAACGAAGATTCAAGAACAGCCATAGAAAGAGGTGAGTCTGCCAACGACAGATTGGTTCACAACAAAAGCCACATTTTTTAATCATGTAATTAAGCAATTTTGTGATTAGCATTTATATTAATTGACAGCAAAGCTTAAACTTTATTTCTTGTAAAGTCATTCAACATAATTGCAAAGTCACGAAAAATACGTAAAAGTCAAGTTAGTTGCATTGCGAATTTTGGTAGTTGATGTTTTAATTAAGTTCTGGCCAGTTAGATGATTGTACTCAAAATGTATTCAACGAAATTGCCTGTAACCAAAGCTATAGTATCTTCAACTCATATAACCACATATTGTATCGTACAAGTTGATATAACCGTAAATTTAGTATTCATATCAATTGTGCATTTCAAAATTCTTTACATTTTACATGAGCAGATTTACACATTTCACTTTTGTTGCTGCTGTTGCTGCTGAAGTTGGCCGGTCAAGAAGCAGAAGATACAGCTTGTTTGCAGTTACATGTATCTAGATACTTTGCGCCTGTATGTATGCAAGAAATTCTCTGTTGCTGGCATGCAAACTGCTAAATCAAATGTGTCTGTTTGGTGTCAGTTTAATTGCAAACGTAAATTGGATGCTGTCATTTACGTTTTAATTTGCCTGAAAGCCAACACACATGTGCACACATACGTACACTCATACACATAGATACAAACATAGATAGACATAATAGGCAGCTGGCATTTCACTTCGATTCGTCTGCAATGCACAATTCCACAACTCATTCTGTAACTTGAATTTGGGTTTGGTGCGATTCTTCGGTTCGGTTGGCAGTTGATGCTGTCAATGGCAACAACATTTTTGTAATTTCTCAGCAAATGCAATAGCAGCACATACCAGTTGAGATTTGTGCTAATTGAACATGTGTGTATGTGTGTGTGAGTGTGTGTGTGTGTGTGTGTGTGTGTGTGTGTGTGTGTGTGTGTGTGTGTGAACAATCTGGTCGATCTTTCTATATGTGATGGACAGCGGCAAGAAATTTTTATGACAGCAATTCTAATTGGTATGCAAAGATTTTAAAAATATTGCTTTCTTTGCGTAAAATAAAAGGCAAACTTCAATCAAATTTAAACCAAAATGACCTCCTTTGAGCATTAAGAAATAATTTAAATCGAATATCATGAAGCGATTAGATACTTCAATTTAAAAAATATGTTGAAATGTAGCGGAACACACGGCATTAGCGAAGCTCTTTACTTATTTTGTACTCTATGTAAAACTATACACTATTAAAGTGCGCTATGTAGCTATGAAATACGATGGGCACATAGTGCTTCATAAAGAAAAATTTAGAGAAAGAAACATGTGTATACGTAACAACAATGTAAACTTATGCAGACCTCTGCCAACGGTACTTTACATTCTATGCAGCTAACTATTTACAAATTATACTACTACATCTGATGCTAACTCCATTTCGCTTTCTCTAAAGGTATAAATATCGAATTACACCATATTTATGGGAGGTTTACATCTTCAATATTTAGAATGATGTACGAAGATGGTGTCCAAAAAAGATTATCGCAGTAAAAATGTCAAAATCCTCGAAGTGCTAAGTGATATTCAACAAGTTAAGATACGTAAGATTTGCCTGAAGAGGCAAAGTTTTGGGCACTTAATGACTGTTTCTATAATTTCCATAAGGTAAATTTTGTTTGTGAAAATGTTTAAAACAGACGAAAGGAGGTCTTGTAGAAATTATCCAAGAATTCTATAGTGCTGGGACATAACAGAATTTGCACGAATAAGCTCAAGACTAAAAAATATTCCTTCCTTTCAAACACCTTGAAAATTATTCTATCCAAGGTGTAAATTCTAGACACCTTGAAGTTAGAAAAGATTATACCGGGCCTCAAACTCAGTAAGCAGCTAGATCAGGGCAGCTGCTAAAGTTTTCTACTTGTGCTGGGGCAGTAAAATCTTCGTAACTCTTGTACTTCGTAAACTAAACGAGCATCTTCCATTCGCTGATCGAAAGTGTGCTTTCTGAAATGGTCGGGGCACCATTCCATTTCTTTATGAGCTTACAGAACACATCTCGAAAATATCTTCACCAGAGTTCAAATGACGCACATATAAATCACCAATCATAAATTCCATGTCAATTAAATGTCGAGGCATCCTCAGAAAACTAAACGATTTGAAACACTTCTATGTCCTAACCAAAGAACAGAAAGCGAAAAGGATTAGGATATGGGTAGATGAGAAATTTAATTTAAGACCAAATTAAGAACAAATATAGGATATGAAGTTTCTTATATTAAAATGAGCATCAAGACGGGCTGACTTAGTAGGTACTACAACCTCAGATAGTAACAGAAAATATTGATCTAAGTGATATAAAAGTTTGTCCGTTTGAAATACATAACAAATCGTTCGAATTTGTGCTGTGTGATCATTCAGGCTACTGCATTTAATGCAGTTACTAAGTGATGTGTTGCGCGCACTTAATAAAAATATATAAAAACTATTTGTGAATTATAAATACTTTTAAGTTTTAAGTGTATGGGAGCTATACCTTCTATTTGTTAAATCACGGTAATTTTGATACTTGTGTTGTTTTTGTTTATAAAATGTCTCCAAAACCAATATTTCAAAGGTTGCGTGAATAGGACATCGTGCTGACGTATGTCGTATTGATTACGAATATATACTTTATGGTGTCTCCGATGCTTCTTTCAAGTCTTTGCAAATGCTGTAACTAAATTATAATAAATATACTATTCACACTCTTTGGTGCAGAGTATAAAAACAGATTTATATCATCAAAAGACTTAATTAATCATTTGCAATATGAGCAACTATGTATTTTAAGCTCACTTCGAATTCCGCAAGGACATCTTTAGTACAGTATTTGCGCCAATTAACACACATAAGCATGTGTATCTATATTATTTATATTTTTAGCGTAAACGAGTACTTTATAATATATTTATACGATATGATATCCCTAAGTGCTTCATCAACAGACACGCAGCTATGAGTATAATTGTCATAAAACAAGCGTTTATTGCGACATAAGCCGCATGTCATCCTGGTGCCTTTATTTGCGCTATTGCAGCAAGTCAGAACTGCGTCACAGGACAAAACAGGGCGACGCAGGACACAGGACGTACTACTTGTACATATGTCTCTGTCATGTTCTAATTACTGCAACAATTCCCACTTTCCCCAGTTCAATTAAAAAGAGTGCTTTCCATTTTCTACGCTCCAATTGTTTTTATTATTCGATGACGAAAGCGAACGAAACAGTCACACAAACAGAAACATTTCGAGTTAAATGTGGAAGTATGGCATCCAATAAACGCTCCACAATTACACGCCCTCCATATATGTATATATGCGAATGTATCTGCGCTTGTAACTGTCGTGTATGCATGTATCTATATAGTTGTATCTGTATCTGTATCTGCACATTCACATTTATTTATAAAAATGAAGAGCGCAAAATTTATTGCATGACAATGAGAATAAATGTATGCCAGATACATTTCGCAGGAACATCAATTAAGCTGAAACGCCAGTTAATATTGTATGTATTTGTATTGTATTGCAAATAAAATTAAAATAAAATAAAATCTTTGATTTATACGAGTACCTATATTGGAGAGGGAGCTAGGACGAACAAATTCTTTATTGTTGCTCTAAGTGATATCGAAATCGGTGCAGAGGGTTTCGGTTCGAACAACCATTTCACCATTATTTTGGGTAGCTTCTTCTTCTTCTTCAGTCTTCATTTCGATTTCCACTTTTTGAGGTTTTCGCTCTAAATATACGATTAGTTCTGCTTGCATTGGCTTGTGAAAGCTATAGCTATGTGTGTGTTTGCGTATTAGTGTTATCTAGCGCGCAGTGGGGTGCGGTATGCACATGGTAGAATATATGAAAATAACATTGTAAGCGTATAATAAGTTTGTTTCAATAAAATCTTTTTTCTGAGTTCGTCCGAGGTTTGAACTCGCAACATAGAAAACTGCTTACTGCTATACGAATTAACGCAACCGCAATTTAGCAAGCAATGCCAAAAACGTATTACAGAGTCAAAGTATTAAGAACCAATATAAGCAACACAAAGCAGAAGTAAAAAAATACTTGCTGCGCACACAAACACACAAACACGTATACGAGCCGAACATTAAGAGCGAGAGAGTGTTTGATTAGGAGCTCACTAATGTAAATGCAAGCATGAGGGGGCGAGATACAGCGATTAAATATGCACGAGTAATATTTATTTGTAGTTGCATTTAATTGAAATATTTACAAATTAAATTTTTTTGTGTTTGATGCCGGCAACGCCAAACTATATAGAAACGCGTTTTATCTCTTTCTCTCGCAGCATACATTTATAGTAGTAGGGACAGGGGGAAGGAGTGGCTGGGAAAGGAGAGGCATGGCGAAGGGCAGAACATCGTCTGCGAGGATACAGCTAGGCAGACATCAACAGGCACGAAGTGAAAACTAACAAGCTAAATAATAGAATCAATACGAAGCACGAAGGCAGCAGCTTATTTGAACCTAGTCTATTGTAATCAGATTTCATCAATGTTTTCTTATGACGTTATCACGTAAAATTATTGTCCGTAAACCGACTTTTCAGACAACCATTTTTTTTATTTAAAAGGTGTTTCAATTTATAAACTAAAAGATACATGTTTGGGAATTTTATGTTAGAGAGAATATATAAAACAAGGTGCTATCAACCTTTCAAATAATAGTGACTTTTGTTATTCATCTATCTATTAAAACTAACTGGGGTAATTACGCGTCGCAGTTATACTTTGCGACGGCTGGAAAGACAGTTAAACGCACAAAATACTTTCATGAAATAGAGCAGAATGTAGTGGACCTAAATGCAGCTATCATTATATCATGTGTAGGCACATGTCCTATTGTTAAAAACGTGTATGAATGGGACGCCCCATGGTGGAATGAGCGGCTGCAGATGCTTATGACAAAAGTTTCAATGGAGCTAGAAGATCTTATCAATGGGAATGGTTTACACCACGGAACTTACTCAATATAACAAAGCGATAAGAAAAGTCAAACGCAAAAATTACAAATCTTTCTGCGAGGGCATAACATCAGCCGCTCAAATTTATCGTGCAGAGTGGTTTGCTCACGGTCTACGCTTTCTCATATTCTAAATGAAACTACAAAAATTGTTTAGTCTGTTTTTTCTACCATTAAGATTAAATAATTACATTTGTCGAGTTATTAAAATTTTCGAATTTTTTTTTTTTTTAGTGTTACAGCAACTGCAAGGGAAACTACGAGGACAATTTGAATTTCCTGCGTAGTTATGTTAAATGCTCATGTCAACTACCATCTGTCAATAGACTACGTTGAAATTTTAAGCAATCTGCATCATTATGTACGTGTTTGACAGTCATTGATAGCATTTTGGAAAGCCAGACAGACGGACAGATGTTAGAAGCTTGCCGTGGAGATTCGACCAACAAAGAAAACCACTGCTTGGACGATGATGTGCTGCAATGGCTTCATATTGTATCCACGAAGTTATTATAGTTAGTTATATATCAGCACTGAGCTGCTTTCTGTCCGACTGTCTGCCTTCAATGGCACAAACTTTATGCTGCAGATTGGCTACATCATTGGCAACTACCCTCAAATCAATATAATACAAAATTCAAAAAGCCACTAACTTAACGTATTTCCCTCGTGTTGGTGCTATTTTAAATCAGTTCCCGAGACTGCATTTAATCAGCTGAAATCTTTTGCCGCTCAGGGCCCATGTGGAAAGTGTGTCTGTCAGCTGACTGTGATTAATGCTTCAGGTAGTTTGCTTAATTTTCGCATTGCATACAGAAAAAAAAAAAAAAAAAACAAACGAGTCCTGGAGGAACAGTTCTGCAGCATTGCATGTGGCTGTAGTGCTGTCGTCGACAATTAAGGACATGCAGCTTTGGAACATGTTGACATTGGACTTAAGCGAAATAACTGAAATTAAAAGAAATTAAGTGAAAGCATGTAAAAGTGGTAGACGCAGCACAATTGCTGAAATATAGTCCCAATTGATGCATTTCTAAAGCTGATTCAGTTTTCCTAACCTTCTTTAAATTTACTTGTTCCTTTTGGTTTTTAGATCCTTTAATCCTTACGCCACAATTTGTTATCAATTTTAACCAACAGGAAGAGAAGCATATCAATTATTTTAAATTCGGTCAGTATATCTATGCATGTGATTATATCTATATATTAATAGGCAGGCGAACGACCGCTACGCTTACAGTTTAGAGCTGATTTTGACAAAGAAATATACCATTTGAAATATATACACCATTTGCAGCTGTGCAGAAACTATATTTCATAAAAATCGGTTGAATCTTTTGTGCGTAAGAGGCTAAAACAATTGTCATTCACACACTAATCAAACACACATAGGCTTTACATGAAAGACAAAAAAACACACACACAAATATTAAATGATAGTACAGCCAGTTACAAGCTGATACGACGCTGCCATAGCAAAAGAGATAGGAGATTGTGAGACTTACTTTGTATGCGCTTGGCTATTATTTTGGTGACTGTCTTTCTTTTTTGTAGTTATTGTTGTGATTGGTGCGCGGTAAAATAGTAACAACCACAAACACATAAACGAAATAATATCAAAAATTATTCGAATGAGTCGACCGCTAGCCTAGCATTCTATTACACATAAATGCTTGAGCCGACATTTATTCATTTTCTTATTTAACATCAACACACAGCTGAAACCACTTATGATAGAAAGCAGATTACTGAGCAGTATTTTCTTTCTTTTCCGTTTACCTCTAAGGATGGAAGAGAGGGTCAAAGGTTGTGTGGAGCAATTCTTTTTTGGTTGATTCGATCTTTTTCAAACTTGATTTATATATTTGGTGTATCTTACGTCAATTTTAATAAAATATCGCACATAGATCACTACAGAATATAGTCCTCAAACAAATCTATGTTTTATGGAATGAGCCGTAGAAAAGATACAAAGTATCTCGAAGTCGAGCAGACTCGATTGTAGCGTTCTATCTTTGTTTTTCATATGACTTGCCTAATTCTCTTTCGATTTAAATCAAAGCAAAACCAGTTATACAAAATCCATGTCTATTTTTGTTGTTGTTTTCTATGCAAAAATAATTTATTTTGCTTTTTTTCTTCCCGAATCAACAATTGTTAGTCACCAAAATAACAGCGTAGCGCATACAAAGTAAAACCCACAATCTGCCTATCTCTTTCGCGGACACTGTAGTATTACATCACACTCTAATTCAAACGAACAATGTCTCTATCTCTTTTGCGGTCTCAGTTAATTTTTAACTAGTAAGTGGCTGCGCGCGTGCTTTTGCCCTTGATTATTACTCTCACTAAGTAGGTAGTATTCGTTGTGAGAGAGGTGAGAGGGAGAGAGAGAGCGAAATCATCTTAATATTTGTGTGTGCCCATTTGTATTTCATGTAGTGCCGTTGTGCGTTATTTAGGTTTCGTTGTGTGAGTGAAGATTGTTAAGGCTCAAAATATTCAAAAGATATTGATAAAATATAGAGCAGTAAACTCGAAGAATACTTCTATAAGATAATTCCGAATATTGTCATATCGTATATATACATACCATATATAATTGAACAAACCTTTACAGAGAATGTGTTTTAGGTAAGACAAATAAAATAGTCAATGAGTTATGAAATGTCATTGAGAGAGAGAGAGAGAGAGAGAGAGAGAGAGAGAGAGAGAGAGAGAGAGAGAGGAGGGAGAGTGTATGCATTTGATTAGACAGACATTGTATTACTTGACTTTCGGTTTTGTACAACTTGATATTATTCAGTCTAATCAAAATGCCTTTCTTATAGTTTCTTATAGTTATTTACATACTTGAGCAATTAAAAATGAATACACAAAAAAAATTCTTTACAATCTTTTTACAAAACTTTACATGTAACAATTTAATTAATAGCATTTTCGTAACACATCACGAATTTTTGTATAGAATTTCTTGAAAAAACTTTTTGGTTGCGAACTATGTTCGACTTGTTTACTCTGAAGTTCAATTTCTAATACAAAATATTTAAAAACTTCTATCGACACTTTGAAAGAAAAACTTATTGTTGCACATAGATACAATTTAAGAGCAAACTGTGTGAAAATTCATGTTTTATAGAAGTTTATTGTTGCACATAGATACAATTTAAGAGCAAACTGTGTGAAAATTCATGTTTTATAGAAGTTTGTAGTGCAGAATTTAGTAGGAGAAGAAATTCAATTTAATTGTATATGGAATTTCTTTACAGTAGGCTAAAAATAAACAAATTTGTTTCATTAAGGAGCTACAGTTTTTGCAAATAAGTTCTAAATGAAATAAAAAAATACAATATGTTTTAGTTAATCTTATCGAGACAAGATTTTGACAAAAATGGAGTTCAAAATATAATGCATAGATTCTGTGTGATATTAGCTGGTGAGATTGGGCAAACATTTTTGAAATAGTTAAACATTTGCTTTATTTCTCTCGTTATACTCCTGGCTTATTAATACGAAAATATCTGGAGACACATGTTCTTGAAGAAACTAAATAGGCTAAGACGGAGAATATGAAGATTTAAAAATGATCATGCCCTTACAATGGCAAACTTGAACATATATGCGTCGGAAACTATACATTTGCAGTGCTAGTCGAACACTTCATTCATCTGCTTATGGCCGTATGACACACGAATACAATCAGCAAATTGTTTTTCCCTTCATTGCTGTTAGAGCAGATCAGAACATAGACAAAGCAAAAATTCTACAGTTGCGAGAGGTTGAAACATAGTTTGATCAAAAAGTGAAACGAAAACCAACAGGAAAATAAACATAAAAAATACCATATTAAAATGAAAATCTATTCGAAAGATGAGACAACTCTGGATTCAAAAATGACAAAGTACCAAAAGTTCGACAGAAATAATGTATTTATCTATATTTTTATGGTGTTTTGTGTGGATTATTTCTTCATTTGGTCACTCTTTACATAAAATATGAATAAGTGCACAATAAAACTAGAGAAAAGAGCAACAATGAATAATGCAAAGACAATTACTTTGACATGTCATGCGCAAATGGTGAATAACTAAATGTATGCATTTTTAAAATGCTTTCCTTTATTGGTTCTGTATATTTTAATAGAAACATAAACAAAAGTCAAGTGTGACCTATACAATTCGAGGTGAAAAAAGTTTGCAGTATGTATATAGCTATCCCTTTCGCAAGATGTCTTTCGTGTTTAAAATCACCGAGCATTGAAGGGGAAAACAATTTGCTGATTGTTATTCATGTGTCATAAAGCTATTAGTTAAAATAAGTAAAAAATCTCTTCAAGACACAAAAAAACTAGTGACGAATGCCCAGCAACTTCAATTTCAGGCAGCAAATAGTACGTTATCGTGGCGTGATAACGGGACGATCCGGCCGATCTCAGTTTCTCAGAAAAATATGAACTGCTAATGCCAACAGCCCATAAACCTCACTAAACCTTTGTTCTGTCTGAATGTAAATTCAGCTCTAGAACCTATTCAGCTTCCTTTACAGCCTATACACTATACACGTTACTTATGATTATAGACGTTGCTTTTAAGCCAGAATTGGAAAAAAAGAGTGTATCTTCCACAGCCATTCCACAGTTCAACTCAGAGCTAATAGTGTCGACGGATATGTTATAAATGTGAATGGTCTGTTTAGATATGGTGTACCAGTCCATGCATCCATGATCTTTATACTGATTAAGCAGTAAATTTCTAGAAACACGCCGTTGGCGTAGCTTTCTCCGCTTGTTTGTTTACGCTCTCTAGCTAAACAAACAAACATAACATACTAGTAGTTTTGCCTTTGTACTTTTCGGGAGTTGCTCTTTACTGCTCTGATTCTATTTTAACTTTTAGTTTATCGTATTGTATTGCATACTTTTTGGCATTGATTATTTAAAAATAAGGCTTGTACGAAGCAATACCTTTCATCTTGATTATGGTACTTGCCTTATGCTGTTCTTAGCTGGCATGTTCTTGACATTATTATGATCGAAAATGGTCTACGTTGGAATTGTTTCCCCTATAGATCGACAGAGACTGAGATTTTTAAGTTTATAAATCGGACTGTGTCTGGTTTCTCTGAACTTAAGCGTTGTTTTAAAATCATGGATGACAAATCAAGAATGATAAATACTTCTCCTAAACGTAAGAAAAGAAATTCTATGAACTCAAGGCCTCCTTTCGTAGTGGTTTCGGCACCACTCTTTCTTCTAATTTTTGGCATGTTGGTATTGTTGTTATATACTATCACATTGGTTCCTTATGGAACATAAACTTATTTATAACAATCTCATTGGTTCAATAGTGAATAAAGCAGAAGGTGATCTTGACTTTGTTAAACGTAGGTTTAAGTAATTTAATGATTGTTCGTCCGATTTTAGAATTTGGCTGCTGTGTTCGGAACCCTTACTATGCGATTGACGAGGTTCGTATTGAGTCGGTCCAAAAACAGTTTTTTCTCTTTACTCTTAGCAGCTTCAATTGGGATCCCGATATAAATCGTTCACCCTTTTATGACAGTTTAAAATTAATTGATCTTCAAACCCTTTTATCACGCTGATCTATGATCTCTGTTAATTTTCTTCATAATATTCGTATTGCTTTAATGGAACGAGTGCGAGCGTAAGCATTGTTAAAATAAAGCGACGAGAACCTACTTCGTGAAAGCAATCTGTCTTTCTCTTGAGCTGACTTTAGCATGCAGAAATTCGCTTACATGTGAGTACCCTAAGAGTGTTTTGACACGACGCGCACCCGAGCCCATCCCTGATCGAATAATAATGCAACTATTTATATTATTATTCTTATTGTATTGGTTATTCATGACAAATTTTTGTATATACCAAAATTTTGACATATTTCTCCAATTAAAATGTAATCTGACTTAACAAAATTTTAAATTAAATATATCTGTCTTTGTGCGTTTTTCATCATCTTTTCCGTTTTTGAGTTAGCATTTTGTCTCGGTTGGGTTTGTTTTTGGCAAAGCAGCAGCAGTCTTAAATCTCAAATAGTTCTTTGTGAGTCTTTTTCGACTTTGGGCGTGATTCCTTCAGTGGTAGTGTCTGTTTTAGCTTGCGTACCTTATTTTTTTCCAAAGCGTTTTTTGAATTTAGATTTTTGAGTGATGGTTGTCCGATTTTCACTTTAGGAAAAATTCCCAACGATGCCATTTGATTTAATATTTGGCGTGTTTTTCTATTTATACGGTATTTTCTTAAGAGTCGCGAACTTGTTGCCGGTCTAGTTTGTGAAATTTCTCCACCTTCGTCCTGTTTCTGCTCGGCCGGCACGGCACTTTCAATAATAAACATAGTCCAATCGATCTCTTTCTGGAAATATCTTCCACTCTTACGCCCCAAATAACCGAAGGTTATCCCCGCTTCTAGAGTTTTGCGTATGACTTCCACTTGAGAACGCACACTTTTAAGAGATAACTGGTAAAAAAAAAAAAAAAAAATCAAATATTGGGAATGCATTTTTATAAGAAAGAAATACTTACGTTTTCGCTATGGGCAATTTCTTTCATTATTTCAGAAATAGTAAGTGGCTTTTCTGCCGCCTTTATAGAGGCAATTATCAACTGGCCTTTTTTATCCATTTTCGCGTTGGTCAGTATCAAAAATATAGGTTTATGATTTTTAGAATAAACAGTAATTCTGCTAAAAGCAAACGAATGAGTTTTTTCAAATCACAATTGACAATAGTAAAACCAATATGACAATTTGATGACAGTTAAAACAAGATAACTATATCTATTTTGTAAATTTTTTGGTGAAAAGTTTGTAATACCTTGAAATAAATATCACAGTCTACATAAAGTATGTTTATCTGCCGTGCTCCCAATTTCAGCTGGAGTTTTTAGTAAAGATTCAATCCGATTTTTTCAATTTCATTGGGTTTGTTGTCACTTTCAGTGGAAGTTGGTTTAGTTTTGAAGTAAAATTCGAAGTTAGCATGATACACTTGTGCATGAAAGCGCACTGACTGAACTCCTCCTAAACGTCTGGACCAATTTTGATGAAAATTTTTGTGTATGTTCATGGGGATTCGAGAATGGTTTAGATTCACAATTCGATCCACTGTGAATGCTCGCAATTGTTCCTTGCCCAAAAACTTTGAGATAGAGGGTTGAAATGTTGAATATGGGATGGAAGAGGGTAGGGTAGGGGAAAGTGGAGTGTTGGGAAGAGGTGGAAGGGAAAGAACCGGATGAGAAAAAGATGGAAGGGAAGAGGGGCAGGGGAATAGTGGAAGGGGGAATGGGAGGTAAAGAAAGAGGACAGTGGGAAGAAGGGTAGGGGAATGAGAGGTAGGGTAAGGGAGCATTATGAAGGATGGGCATATGTAGTTGAGGCATGGGGAAGGGGAGCAACGCACAGGGTACCATTTAATATAGAGGGATGAAATGTTGTATACGGATTAATGGGATCGAAGGGCTGTAAGGTAAAGTAAGGGGTGATAGTAATAGGCGAAAGGGAAGATGGGTAGGGGAATGGGTGGTAGGGTAAGGGGGCAAGTGGAGATGCAGAAACACGCAGGGTATTAGCTAGAATTATCTATAATTGATATTATAAAATATGAAACAAAGCTGCATTTGAGGGACTCTGTACCCTATAAGTTGTCTAAAAGTTTTTATTTGAACTTTATTATACACTATTGAGGACCGATCAGGACCCATGTGTGATATTTTTTAAGTATTGATGAAAGATACACCAAATTTGGCATTTCTGGCCTAATACAAGCTAAAAATAAAAAACAACAAATTTTTCTTAGAAAAACTAAAAAAATGGAGACAGGTTTATATGGATGTTATAATGAAGCTTGTACCCATATATATTTGTATGTCCGTTATAGACAGATGCACCTTCCAACCATTCGCCGTGAAAATTGGTGTGTATATGCTTTTAGGAACAGAGAAGGTTTTACCGATATAAAAAACCCCCCTCCCCCATTAATTAATCGCGATTTTAGTGTTTTTGTATGAACAATTTTATAACTCGAGAAGGGCTGGACCGATTGGAATGATCTCTGACAGTTAATGGTAACATTTAAGATAGATGGATGAAATGTTGAATACATGTTACTGGGAGCGAATGGGGTACGGAAAAGGGGTGGAAATTAAGGATAGCTAGGGAATGGGGCAGAGGAATAGGGTCAGTGCAAGTGGTGGCTGGAGAAGCGTGGAAGGGGTATAGGAGAATTGGAGGTAGAGGAAAGGAGCAGATGGAAGGTTAGGAAGAGGGAAAGGGGTGGACCGCGTACAACGTCATGGGGACCAACTAGTAAATAATATATATGAACTTTAACTGGCTCAAGCTCTTTTTACATTGGGAAATATTTGGTTAAAGATGGTTTTTAGAAAAATCTAGTAAAAATATTTCACAAAGTTCAGACTTAAGTTCTAAAGTCTATAGCTACGTTATACGTAGTTCCTCTTATTCTATATATTTTCTTATCAACTATGGGCCCTAAAGACATGATTTGTAATTTCTATTGGGACCTTGAATTAATAATGATCTTTTTTTTTCGAAATTTACGGACATATATATAAATATATTATTCAAAGTATTGTCCATCGCTGGCCACAACTTTTTCCCATCTTTCTGGCATTTTTCGGATACCAGCTCGGAAGAACGACTCGTCTTTTGAGGCAATCCAATCGTCGACCCATTTTTTGCATTGTTCATATGAAGTGAACTTCTCCTGGGACAGGCCATATGTCATCGACCGGAACAACTAGTAGTTGGAAGGAGCGATGTCTGGATAATACGGCCGGTAGGGTAGGTCTTGACCGGTTTTGCAACATGTGGCCGAGCGTTGTCATGCTGCAAAATCACTTTGTCGTGTCTTGCTTCGTATTCCGTCCATTTTTGCTTCAGTTCGCGGCTCAAACACATAAGTTAAGGCCGATAGCGTTCCCCCGTGATCGTTTCATTCGGTTTGAGCAGCTCGTTGTAGATCACGCCGCGCTGGTCCCACCAAATACAGAGCATAAGCTTCATGCCATGAATATTCGGCTTTGCGAAGGATGCTGATGACTGTCCGGGCAAAACTCAGGACTTTTTGCGCTTGGAGTGGTCGTAATGAATCCACTTTTCATCGCCAGTCACAATGCGATGCAAAAAACACATTCTTTTTTGGCGTTCGAGGAGCTGTTCACAAGCGAAAAATTGACTTTCGACGTCGCGCGGCTTCAACTCGTATGTCAGCCAGTTTCCTTGCTTTTGAATCAATGCCATGGCTTTTAGACGTTTGCTGACTGTCGAGTCATCCACTCCCAATGATTCTGACAACTCCTGAGGCGTTTGGCATAGGTCCACATTGGCTAATCATTGCTCCGATTCCAATTCTTCGTCTTTAAACTTTTTGGGTTGACCCACCTGTTCCTTATCTTCGAGCTCAAAATCACCACTTTTCAAGCGACCAAACCACCTCCGACTGATTGTTCAGATAGAACATGCTCCCGTACTTCCACTAGATTCGCACTTTTCTTCATATTGATATTTTAAATAAATAAAGAAAACCATCACTATACGAGAAACTGCCGAATTTCGAGAGGACCTTTGCTATTAAAGAGGTTTTTCATATATTTACGAATTACGTAGGAAATATGTATTGTGGGCTTTTGCTATATTATACGCATTTCAAACCTGCGCCATACAAAACTGTCTTGAATTCAAATTAAAAAGAAAAAACTACATCGTTTTAAAATTCACCACTTTGTAAAATTTTCTCATTTCGTTTGGCTTTTTATTAGCGTCAAGGGATGCATTTGTAAATCCACCTTGCAGCATTGCGAATTGCGGTTTCAACACCTTTTTCAACGCATATTTTTCTGGTTTTTTTTTTAACGATCTCAGAGGGCAGTTGCGTTAAGCTTAACCCTTTTGCATGACTAATGTGCTATGTTATTTAAAAAAAAAAAAAAAACGAAAAGAAAAGAAAAGAAAAACTGCCTTAAGCTTATTTAAACCTAAAAGATATAATATTTCAAGTTGTACAAAGAATTAATGGTGGCATACTATAAAAGGAAATATACTATCCAAATTGTATTTAATGCCTTCGAAGCAAGTGAAAACTTAATATATGAGCCACTTATACGCTTTAACAGTTGTAATTGTTAGATGCCGAAAGAAAAAATTGAATGAAATCACGCAACATTAGCTAAATTCACATGAGTCAAGAGGTCTTTTCAGATACGCCAGACATGAACATGTAGAGTGGAGCTAGGTTAGCCATTGAAATATAAAGGTAAGCCAAAGTCTGAAATATATATATATATATATATATATATATATATATATATATATATATATATATATATATATATATATATATATATATATATATATATATATATATATATATATATATATATATATATATATATATATATATATATATATATATATATATATATATATATATATATATATATATATATATACTCTCTCTCTCTCTCTCTCTCTCTCTCTCTCTCTCTCTCTCTCTCTCTCTCTCTATATATATATATATATATATATATATATATATATATATATATATATATATATATATATATATATATATATATATATATATATATATATATATATATATATATATATATATATATATATATATATATATATGTGGGCTGGTAATGCCTTCTTAAGTGGTCAGTCATTTGTTAGTGTTGGGTTAGCTTGTTAGTTTGCTAGTATTTTGCCATTCACGTGTCAATCAAATCAAGTGTTAAAAGCCTTGGATTAGCGAAATTAATGCAGCAACGTGCGAAAGATGCTTGTTAGTACGTGTATTGACGGAAATGTGATTTCATGTAGACGATAAAACGACAGCATGCTAGCAATGTGTTCAGATACAATATAGTACATGTATATAGAGCAGCAGATGGCAGTAACATTTCGAACAAAGCCTTCCAGCAAAGCCAATACAAAGAACTAAGAGGTATTAGTCAATGCATTAGGCTAATTAAATGACTTGCATACAAATGCTACAAAAGTTTTCTGTACTTGTAAAGTTTTTTCTATACGAAATCGAACTCAAAGTTTTACTAGTTTCATTTTGTTTTCGTTTTGCAAAAGTCACTCTTTTGATTTTAATTTAGATAAACGCGCAACACGCTGCAGAAATGCAAATTACGTAGTTACGTAGTATAGTACAAGTATACATACGTGTATACCTATATCGTAGATACATACATATATGCATTCCGAAAGTAACCAATTCAACTTTTATTCTAGTTGCTACTATTATCTAAACCAACAGATCAGCCTGCTTTCTATACACCATAGCGTTCATTCAATGAAATAGCTGTGGAAAATTGCAAGCTTTCATGTAGCTAATTAATCACTCACTTTGTACGAGGGTTGGCTTGCATATTGTGTGGTTTGGCGACCCTAAGTGTTGACATTAGCATTGGATAGTTTGATAGTATTTTTTGGCATAAATGATTTCGAAGTGGATTATCGAAACAGTAGTGCATCCATGAACTTCCACTTCTGGCATTGAAGCACTATTCTTCGCTACTGTGAAACGTTTGAATTAAATCGCGTTGGTCTTTCACTCAACGCAGAGTTTCGTGAAGTTTTTTCCCCTAGTAACTGAAGTTTACCAACTACAACGATGGAATAAATTCTGCGACGTTTCACAGCAGTCTATAGGTGAGGGCCAGGTACAACAGACCAACGTTAAATGGTGCAATTCAAATAGAACCATTGTCAAAAATTTTCTAGCTCATGTACAGATAAACTCAGCGTTGCAAAAACTCAAAAACAAAAAATCTACTGAACCGTTCAACCTTCGGTCAGCGTAATTCAAGAATTCAAGAACGGAGCAAGATCACGGAAATTAGTTATTACCAAAAGAATGGACAGAAGGGTTCATCGTCAAATACCCGAAAAGGGTAGCCTAAACCGTTATACGAATTGGAGTTGCTTTACTTTACCTTCTGTACCTTCCTTGATTTCCCCAACTCTTAACGGCCTTCTGCGACGACTGCAGAGCGGATTTAAGACACAAAAGTCAAATTTCAACCACATTAACTCTCTAAGTATCATTTGTAAAGTAGTCTGTTGAGTTCAGCTCTTGCATCTTTCTCTTGTTTGCAAACTTCAAACGAACCTTTGAGAACATTAAAAGATACACCATTTGGAATTGGCTCAGAAACTAAGGAATACTAGTGAAATGCAAAGACATTGGTGTATCCACGAAGGGGTCAACTGGGAAACGTTGCCCCCCCCCCCACACAGCATTCTGATTCAGTACAAACATTTTTTTAGCTTAATTTTCATAAAAGATAAGTTTTTTTTTGTAGTAGAGTTCCACCCTCATTATTAAGAAAATGGAAGGAACATCAATTTGAAAAATAGAAGCTTTTGTGCCTCGAAACGTTATACAACATTTCTCGCACAGTTTCGATTGACAGCCACAAACATTCTCGTTGAGGATGTCAGCGATTTTTATTCTTGGTAGCATTAGCTCCAAGGACGGATGTGTAACATCAAGCATAGCAGTACGCATTAATAATCCACAGCATTTGAAAAGCCTGGAGATCACGTTAGTTTTCGGAGTAAACAAGATTCCGGATATTTAATAGAACCATAAAGCCGATCCTGACACAGAAAAGTAGAAAATAATAGACGTCATGTCGCAGAAATTGCAGACATTTGTAAACATATACTTACGCATTGTGTGCCGCGTCTTGTGACCGACCAGGTTCAATATCAAAACGTGATTTATGGGTCTTGACTAACAGCGAGTCTCTAGCCATGGAGATAAACCTATTCCAGCCTACTGGATGTTCAAATACCCAAACAAGTGGTGACACTTTAAAAAATTGGTGGAAGTGATCAACAGTTTGAAACTCTCCTCATCAATGAAGATTTCCCAAAGCTGCATACGATTTATGGCACTAAACCATTCATACAACGCTCTGTATTAAGTGGCCGTATCATGGATTGAACTCTTATTGCATTTTGCATCCGGGACCATTTGGTCTCATTCCTCTATCGCTTTTGTGCCTTCCTTGATTTCGATGTTGATTTGCGGTCACAACCACTAGATGTTGAGGCCACCGGTGTATCATCATCTTCTTGTTCAACTTCGGGTTCATGTACGCCTGATGACATGTGTTCGTTCACATCATCCTAAACACATTCGATTTCGAATTGTCCGGCAATCTCAACAGATAGCTCCGGTTCATTGCGGAACAATTGAACATCCGCTGGCGTTATGACTATATGAACGGCGTATGCGTGTTGGCCAAAGTTTTCTTCTCTATAAATAACTCCATCAGACCAATTTTCAAGAATAGCTTCCAGTTCAGTAGCAATAAGATCTTTATGCCGATAAATCATTCTGAATCCAAATGCTCCAAAGACACAAGCGACATCTTACACATATCAAAATTTCATCAAAATTGTATTAGCCGATATATGAGCAGGCTGGAATGGGTTAAAAGAAGAAAGCTGACATGGACCGTTTTTCAAAACTTCTGTAGTATCTAAAAGACACTTTGTGCCGAGGACGCATGTTGTTTGATGTTTTGGAGGGACACAGTTCTGAATGGTAAATGTGCTTCGAAAATTGGTGTTGAAAAGCAATGAAGCCATTTACAATGTTAAATTATAGTTTTCTTTATTACTTAATATAAAAGACTACCCTCGTATGCCAGGTTGTCTACTTACAAATTGTTTCGATTTGAAATAGTTTTGTTGCAGTTAAAGAAAATGCTACGTTGAGCTTTCAGCTAGTTCTGTGGCACATTAAAATCAATTTATGTAAATTTATTTCTGATTTTATCATTAAACGAAAAATTGTGTATCATTAAATTTAGTTTGGGTTGGTTAAAATGTATTGCTACGAAAGCGGAAGCTTCAAATTAGCTTGAATTGAAAAAGGACACGTATGCACCGTCTTGAAATTACATTTAAAAATTCTATATATTCAGTTTATAACTACTGCGCTATGTTGAATCACTTAAAAATCAATTTATTATTTACTTTTTTATGCTAAGTAAAAGCAATTGTTCATATTTCTAACTTTAATTCAATAAATTCAAACCTCAAAACACAAGCAAATAGATATAAAATAAATGCATTTGAAAATGTTGCAGAATTCAATATTGCCACAGATACAAAGGGAATTGCATATTGAACAAGGCAAAATTATAAACTCGACTTACTTGAAGTTTAAATATGCTTTACATCCATGATGAAAGCAAAGTACACTTCATAAACTACTTACATAGAATGATGAATCCGATTGAGAAATGTTATGAACTGTTTAACAAAAACAAGTGATGAGCAGAAAATGTTGACATAGTATACACTCGGAAAGTATCGCCTTCCTACATTTGGCTTAAGAATCCAAACAAGAGTCCTGCATGAATTAATTCATTTTAGCTGCTCTTTGAATATGCTTTCATCCAAATTCAATTCATGAATGCAACACAGTCTGAAAGTCAGCATTCATTTCATTCATTGCAGAATGAATTATACTTCACTAGTATTTACTTTGAATGAATTTATGAATTATTAATTAATTTCACTTTGAATGTGAAACATTCGAAACATTCATTCATTCGAATGTTTTGAAGGCTAGTTGCAAAAAAGAAGGCGTAAAGTACGATACACAACTTCAATTATACAACTATATACAGTATATACAAAGATAAAGTAATAAATTCTATTCCAAGTTTTTACTTATTACTTGACTTTAAACTAATTAAAATATAAGAACTTTTTAAATTGAAGAAAGTATTTTTCTTTTTGCAATAACTCTGCAAAACACAGTTTCCCTCTTTCAAAATTCCACAAGAAGTAAGCTAGTAGAAAAGAGACAGAAATGAGAGAGAGAGAGAGAGAGAGAGAGAGAGAGAGAGAGAGAGAGAGAGAGAGAGTAATAGTGACACACTCAAATGAAGCGCATTCAGTTCATTCGACTCTTTCGCATTCATTCATTTATCATAGAATTCAACTTTATAAGCGTTCGACCAATGAATATTCACTGGCTTCGAATGAATTAGAATTAATTTGAATGCCTCAAAAGCATTCATTCAATGGACATTCATTGAATGAACACGCACTTTCATGCATATTCATTTTAATGTGAATGTTTCACTTGACTTTTTGGCCGCATTCAGGCAGGGTTCATCTTTTCACAATATTTTCTTCTACAACACTGTCGAATACTTTCTTATTTCAATCCTTTTGAATGCACATTAGCAAGAAGAATGTGCAGCTTGGGTGCCCTCACAAATCTTCTTATATTGCTTTTTTTCAATACGTTACAAGCTTTCTGATAAATCTTTAACACTCTATCTTTAACTATATGTATAGTGTATGTAAATCTATTTCTATTTATTGCATTTGCAGAAAAGTTGCCAATGCAGAGATTTCACAATGAAGCCACTTTGCAAAGATATTTCTTTGTATTTGATTTATTTATAACTCAATTTGTTTGCATTACTTTTGCGAACGAATTGTGCCATAAATGTATAAAAATTTCTTAATATATTTTCAACTACAATAAATAAATAAAAAAAAACAATTCAATCTCTAAACTTAGTGCTTGCGATGGTAAAGAAAATCGCTTCAAGTATGTCGAATTATATATTGAATGGCAAATGAGTGAAAATACAAACCAAAAATAACACTCACAAATTCAATCTATACGATTGTGTAGGTATATATATATATATATATATATATATATATATATATATATATATATATATATATATATAGTATATCAATGCCAACACCTTATCGACAAATGGCAGCAATCAGCTGGAGCACTTAACACCTCGTTCAAGAACCCGCACAGATACTTTCATATACAGATACTCGTACATTACATACAAACATAGATACGATATTAATACCAAAGCCACAAAAGGAGTGTTCTGTAGACAAAGGCAAGGCTAGGCAAGGTACGAACGAGGCTACAGGAACAAGCACTACAGGACACATCGACTTGTACGGTCAAATCTTATTAATGTCAGCAGCAGGCAATGAAGGCAAAAAGTCCTTCAACGTAAAGGTAAAAAAATACAAAAACAAAATATAATACTAAGAAAAGCCAACTGGCGTGTCAATTGGCCATTAATAGCAGCAAGGAGCTGAGGAACTGAATCTATATAGTATTTATGAGTATAGCATATAACTGATACAGTCCTGGTATGAGTATCCTTCAACAGAAAGCATTCAGATTGAAATCAAAGGCCTGTGCAAATATGACATTCCATTGATTTTCATTTAAACGTATACTTCAAAGAGTTTGCATGAAATTTTTTTGGGTTTTTCATATTTTCACTAATTGCCTGCAAGAAACTTTGTTGCCTTCTTACATTTTGTATGGCGAAAAATTTTTTAATTAAAAAATTAAATGTGGTAAGAATTTTTTTTTTCTTCATAAAAATGAAGGTAAGAAATTTGCTCGTTAAAAGTTTTTATCCGAAGAGGCACAAAGTGGCAAAGTACAGCAGAAAATCTCAACCGTAATTTCATTTTTATGTAATTACATAACGAGTGGAATGAAGTTGAAGTAGAAATAAAGGCGTTGGAAGTGTGTAACTACTTTGCTTTGTCTGCGAAGTTTGTTGATATGAAACAAATTAAAAAGAAAAAAGGTTATTAAGTGGCTGCGAAATAGCAATTTATAAGTGGAAGCTGAGCATCTTGATGTAAGTATGAAATTTGATGTTCTTGTATGTATCTAAATATGTTTCAACTTGTAAAAACTCATGAACAGATTTTTAACTATGGTTCATGCAACTAGGGATGCGCTGATACTGAAAGATAACGATATTTATACTCATAGCAAATATTCTTAAAGCATCGATATTTGATTTGTACTTATATAACGGCATAAAGCATCGATGCAATCAGTAAGTATGAGTACTTTTATTGAAAAACTTGTACTCTGTTATACCCTACACAGTTTACTTGTAAGAGCATTATGTAGAATGCCAAGATGTGTTTCATTGCAAATAACTCAAATAGATCCAATTAAGAAAACTAAATCGAAATGAAATAGAAAAATGTGCCAACAGAGACGAGCTCGTCCAACTTTTTCTGTTGCTACTTTCTTCTGTATACCAATGAGAATATCGGACTTGTTCCCTCCATGTATGACGCTGATACTTACTTCACTTTAAATACATGATTCTTTAAATGTTCATCCCTTCTCACAACCGCACATAAAGCGTCTGCTTAACTAATCGATCGGTAATTATAAAGAAAAAGAAGATAATAAGGGTTTGCAACTCATCATCGTCAACTTAGCATTATAGACTTTTACAGACCAGATAAGACCAGACCAGATAAGAACTTTTCGCCATCTTTCTGTCTTCTTCGCAACATCTCTACAGTGTAGTACGCGTCTTCCACTGCTTCGCGGCATCGCTTTATTGTGCGCTCTTCACCAATTCGTTTTTTTCCTGTATGTGTCGCCCGGACGCCCTAATGTACTGAAAATTCACTTCATTTCCTTTTTTTCCCATAGACAGCAAGTGAATTGTGTATGTATGCTTCACAGCTCAGAATTTGCCACCCGACATCGTTAGGGTATCGCGTATAGTAAACTTTTGATCCTTTGACAACAGCTTTCACCTAAAAAGGTGTAGTTATGTGCCCTAGGAATGTCCATTCTTCAATACTAAAGTGCTGTTAAGTTCGATAGGACTATATCATGAAAAACTTAGCGTTGATCCATTAATTGGTTAGTTGTTCTTACTTCCTCTGTCACCATTCATACACATTTTCAATCACCATTGGTGAAATCAAATTTACCATTAACTTCATCATCCATAAAAGCTTATATTTATTATTTACTGCAAATAACTTTCGCGATCCAGATCCGTCTTGTTACTCCATATATGTTCCAAGTTTATTCTTGAATTTATCGAGACGAGCATCAATCACTACCAAACTTTCTGAAATGAAACTCATATGAAGTGAATCGCTGCATCAATTAATAAATGCAACATCGTTCAGAACAACTGTTCATCATTAGGATCTGGAGAATATGGCGGATGGTCACTTTCGTACAGCAAATTTACTTTCTAGTAGCTTTCGAAGCATTGCGGCAGTTTTCTCAATAGTGCACGGCTCAAACGCATAAACTGTGTTCGGTAGAGAGCTTCTGGGATTGTTTAGTTAGGTTGGAGCAGCTCATAGTAGACAACACCAAGCTGATTCCACCAGTTGCTGCTGGTTGATCGAATTTAACATATGATTAAGTTTTTAAGCTAGGGATTGTCGTAAGGGATCTTGTTTTTTTTTACTGAATCATTGGCTCTCCACATCTTTTTGTTTCAATTCGTACGGCTCAAAATGTCCTTATTTTTGTATAATTCCCAATGCTGTCAAACGCTAGAGCAATGATTAATTGATCAACTTTCAATGAGTTTGTAAATTCTTTTTTCGTTTAGAATAGGTTTGCATCGAATGCTGCCTTAAAATCTTCATCTTCAAAGTTTTTTTTACTAGGATGTATGTTCCTTAGCTTCCGTTTCAAGAACTTGTCTTGATAGTAGTGCAGCAACTCTCAATTCCCAAATATCGTATTTGTTTGCTACTTTCTTTAAATCTACCTAAACAAATTTTCCTCCTAACTCCAATGCATCTTATCCATACAGCATTCTATCTTATGACTTTATATCAACTCCTACTATAATTTGCATGTCTAATGTGTTAATATATCTTGAATCTATAAAATTTTCATTTATGTCCAGTTCTGATAGTAAATTAAATGCTATCCCAAAACTGTTTGAAAAATTATTACTGTTCAATTACACTGATCGCTAAAATCAGTTGTGAGTCCTTTTCAATACGAATTTATTAAAGAGGCAGGCAAATTTGTACTAATCTTCTAGAGTTTTCTTCTTGCGTTAACAAGGGTTTTATATCTTGCTGTCAGACTGATGTCATATATACTGATTTTAGCAAAGCTTCCGACAGTGTTTGTCATAGTCATCTTTTATACAAACTAAAGGCTAAACTATACAAACTAAAGTATTTGCCAATTTTTTTTTTTTTTTTTTTTAATTGGATACTATCCTACCTCATAGACATGATTTAGTTTCCATGATTAAAGTCGTCTTACGGATTCAAAATTGAACTATTGTATTACTATCATATTGTGCATGTGGTAAATGAAGCAAAATATGTTCTAGGCTTCATAAAGCGTTGGTCTGGAATTTGATAATCCTTCTGCTACTAAACTTCTGTATATTTCACTTGTACGTCCGATTTTAGAATTTAAATCTTGTGTATCAAACGCACTTTATACTACTCATCAAGATCGTATTGAGTCAGTTCAAAAGTAGTCTCTGCTTTTTTCTCTCAGAAACCTCAATTGGGTCACTGATGTTCATCTCCCACTCTATGTGGATCGCTTGAAATTAATTGAGCTTCATACTTTGTCTACACGATGGTCTATGCTCTCTATTGTCTTTCTTCATTAGATAGTTTGTGGTGAAGTTGATTGCTGGACCACTTCCATTGAGGCAAGGTGGGTCAATTTGGTGACTAAACATAAATCATTCAATATAACTGAGTGGTCGTAACTTTCGCCTATTAATGAAAGAATTTAGTGTTGCAATGTTCTGTATTTTAATATTTACGTTTATTATGGTTAGAAATTTGTTTAGTTTTAATATTGTTGCAATAAATAAATGAATACTAATATGGTAGGCATTACAGTCTTGCACATATGAGAACTTCCACAACTTTGCGCAATCTTTCATTCTGCTTCACAACATCTTTACAGTTCAGAATTCGTAGAACTCCTCCGCTTCTTGGCGCCATTGCTTTCTTGGTCAATTCTGAGCCACTCGAGCAGAATAATTCATTGGCAGCCTAAGGACATGTCCGTACGATTTCAGTCACTGGCTGATTACATTATTTTCTAGTGCCATGGTGCTGGTCGAATTTCTACGATGAGCAAATTTAAATTTCAACCAAAAAAATGTTTCATGCATATTCTGTTAAAATTGTGACTCAGAACATCAAAAATATCAAAACTGGAAACATTTCTACATTAAAAGAGTAGTCATTTAGTGAGCACCAATGAAATTGTAGAGTAATTATACGAAGGCATCGACTTGTGCTAAAGTTATGAAACGCACTATATATTCTTGATCAGCGTCGCTATAAAGAGATGCCATCCAACAATATAATGCTTCACTGCTGTTTAAACAAACAGCCATATTTGGAGCATACGAAAATATTTGACCATTTTATTTTGAACTTCTTCTTAAAACAAAATCACCACCGGTTATGTTTGCATACGAACAGACTTATATGCACAGCCTCGAGTCTCTTTCAGTTGTATTCTACAGACAACAAGTTTGTGTAAATGGTTTGCTTTACACCTAATAAAAAAAATAGACAGTAGCTAAATTTGTTCTACATGAGTAACATTCTTTTTTACCAATATCGCTTTACAGCTTATATACATAGGTATACTATCTAAACTGAATTAGAAATTTGAAGCCACAAAACACAAGCAAATCGTTTTAAAATGCGATAATTTAATTAATTTACAAAACAAAGTTCAGTGCCGCGAAAAAGTTTACTCATTTACTCTTCATAATGATAAAAGTTGGTGAATGTCCCTGAAGCGTTGTTTAAAATGGACGCGATGGCATTGGTGATTATGGTGAAGTTTGTAGAGTCATTTAATAGCTACTAATAAAATGGGCTCAGATTTTTAAATTTTTTATATGCGAACATTGCCATAAGCAAAAGTAAACACTGTTTTTTAGATCGTTTAGTGGTTGCATCTTCTTCTAAATTGTAACTTAGTTTTGTATCTTGTATCTTAATTTTTCACAAGTAAATAACTACGCCGAATTCGCCAAATGCAACTGATTATTCAAACAAGGTAAAAACAAAGTGAAAATCGAGATCAAGTCATGCTTGAGTCTTATTTTCTGCATAAACTATTTCAATTCTATTCTGACTTTGAACAGTGCTCCTCATACTATAAACAAGTCACGTCGAGAGTTAATTTGTACATCAGACAGTCAGTTGTATAGACAGACAGACAGACAGACAGACAGACAAACAGACAGACAAATAGATACATAGATAGATACAAAAACTGTGCCTGTACAAGTCTATTCTCGGATGATGTCTTAAGCAATTTGATGGTTTTTAATTATTTCTTTGTTATTGAGTTACATGTGAATTGAAATGAAACGAGATACCAACTCGACTACTGCTGTTGCTTTTAATTTGTGATTTTTTTGTAGTTTTTTTTTTCACATATATTCGTACACATTATCCATATAAAAAGATAAAGTATCTGAACGTCTGTTTAAGTTATAAGCTTAATGGAAGCATCTGTGTTATGCTCAAATTGGATTAGTAGCATATTTGTTGTACTTTTTGTTGTAGAATTTTATTTCATTTTGTGTAGGCACTCAAATTTCTTCAATATTTATGTGCTACATACGTGTATTTGTGTGTATTTTTCGTTTTGTAAGAATTATTATTTAAGTATTTGTATGCGTATTAAACACGTACGCATTCAGGCAGGATACATCAGACAGCTGTCAATAGTTTTTGCGTATATTGTAGCCTGCTTTTAGGCATTTAAGCGGCACGTGTTGCTGGTTCTTGTATCGAAACGTTCGTGCCTAATGCATAAAACTAGTTTTTCATATTTGAAACATATCAAAATACAATTTTGTATCTGTCATTTTTGTTTTAACTAAAAAATATTCGGTGTATTAGAAAGTTTGCTGCGTTTTTTTTTTTTTTTGGTGCAACACAACTGCTAATTTTCTGATACTAAACGAAAGAAATTGGTAGCCATCTGTGAAGCACATACTTTTAGAAGACTAAGGGCCATTTTCATGACTTCAAACTACATACATTAGAGTATAAGAACTGTCAAGATAGCTTAGGGTGAATAATATTGAGTAGTATTGAGAGTTTCTAGTTGCATTGCAGTATAAATCGATTTTTGTTTTGTTATCGGTCGCTTATTTGTCTGTTATCTTTGACATTCGATTACTTTTGTCTTATTCATTTATTGGTCAGCTGCAATTTGCTGAAGAGGTGAACATTTCATTCATTTGCACAAATGTAAACGCTTAAAAAGTATAAATTTGCTTTGTGAAGACAAGTTGGCAGCTGTCTTTGAAATAAATATATTGGTTCCTCGAACTAGGTAATAAGTTTATAGGCTTATTATAGGCTTATTATCAGTCATGACATTTAAAACTAGGATATAGTGTGAAAAAATTACCTATAAAGTTATAGGCAAGGCGTTAAAATGGCCCTTAGTATAATTAGAAGTAACGGGTGGTTCATTTAGATGTATTTTCTTTTTAAATAAAAGACAAAGTAGAATTGGATGTTGGAATCTTTGTTATGATACGAAAGAACAATCTCTGACATTTGCATTTCAAAGATAATTTCATTCAAATGTTGGCCCCAACTACACTGTGGGTGGTAGAGCTGGAAACCTATCGATAGTCGAAACTATCGATAGTTTTCTTAACGATAGTCGAAACTATCGTCACTTTCGATAGTACTATCGTTTGACCAAAAAAAAAAAAAGTTTTAATATTTTTATTTACATTGCTCAGAAATTTAAGAGTCTAAATGATATAATTAACTATATATATAATTAACTACACACGAGGCAACCGTCGAAGCAACGTGTTGCAGCAACGCAACATCAAACTTTTTTGATTTGTTCTTGCTTTCTTTTAAATTTTCCTTGCATAAAGCTGAAAAAGGTTGCTCTTGTGGATAGCTTTATACGTTGGGAGTTGGAAACTCAGAGAAATTAAGTTTCTAGCAATTTTGCCGCCTTAACCACATTGTTACTGCTTTGAATACCTGCTTTCTTGAATGGAGCATCCAATAGTGTTGTTAGTCTGGACACTTTCGGCTCTCACAAGGAAAACGACGATAATTTAGGCTATCAATCTGATATGTACACATCTCTGAGCATTTATATTTTTAAGTGCATAATGAGATTTAAAATGGGAGCAAAGCATGGTAAATGTTTTATTTTAAGTAATTCGCGTTGTCTGATACAAGCGAAGTAACTTTGTAAGGAACTTACCACTCCGAGAGTACACAATGCAGTGAATCTGCAATATTTTGGGACAAGTGGTCAGTATCTTCTAGTAATTTGTTAGTTGACAATACCGCTAACCGTAATTTGAAGGTGCGTGTGATAAAATGACATGTTACATTCAAGTAATAATCATTTGATCGTGAGGTCCATCCATCGCTCGTTATGGTACAGTAATCCATGCAACTAAAAATAGTATTTAACTTATTTTTCATGATTTTCTTTAGCACATTGTTAAAAGTGGGTTTACTGGGAAGAGTATGCTGAGTGTCTAAAAAGTATACGAAATTCTGGAAGTCTTTATCCGCAACAATACGAAATGGTATGCATTTTTGATAGTATCGTTATTGAAAAAAAACTATCGATAGTGCCGCACAAAAAAAAAAACTATCGATACTATCGATATTACTATCGATAGTTTTCCAGCTCTAGTGGGAGGTCCATTCTGAAGTTTCACTCAATCGTTCTTTCCAGCATTGCTACCGCTATTTTGCAAGTAATATTGGTTTCCAAGTCTTGAATGACTTGAATGGCTTATTGAGTGCAACAGCACATTTTTGTGTATGTAACTTCGAGACTCTTTCGGCTCCAGCCTAAAAATATGACTCAGCACTGAACAATATTCGTTTAGCTGTTGCAGAGCCCCATTGACTGAAATTAAAGCGTAAACTCAAGTCCTTCGGCTTCAATTTTTGAACTAATTTGTAAGTCTTTAACCCAAGATGGTGAGGTTATAATAATGCGAAGTTTTAAGCCCAGCTGTTCTCTTTTTTGCTGATTGCAGTTGGTAGAAATGAGAAAATAAAAAAAAAGCCTAAGCAGTATAGTAACAAATCAATGGGCGAATTCGGTCCTTTACATGTGTACCATGATTCTGACCAACGACTAGCAACTAAATCGATTTGTAGATTTGAATAGCGTTAGACGGGGCGACTGAACATGCGTTGGAAAGAACACGTCTGGGACGAACTCAGCACCAGCGACTGGTGCGTCTTCCTACATAAGATCGATAAGTAAGTACGATAAGTATGCGAAAACGATAAATACAACTTTTTGTTTTGCAAAGAATATTAAGCAAGAGAAACAATTGTTTCTAGTTTAGCTACGAGTTCTCGTCAGTTCGCTTGCTGTGTCATGCTTGGCAGAAAAACTGCCGTATTTATATGTAAAAACTTAAATTCTTCCAAAACTGTTGCCAAATTGAGAAATAAATAAAAATTGTTTGCTCTTCCTAAACCACAAATATAGTGTTCTGCTATTTTGCAGTTCTTATGCTACAGCTTAAAAAGTTATACAACAGAAAACGTCATTTCTATCATTTATACAATTCAATATGTTTGTCTGTTGGCTACAAATCTTCTTGCATTGTATAATTGTAGCGTGAAAATGCTGCTGTGGAGTCTTTACCGCCCCTATTTCCGATATAATTTATACCATATGAAGCCCAAGCAATTGTTTTGCATACATTAAGGCGCATTTCCGCTGAGCGTAAATAACAATTATTCGCCATTCACAGTTAGAAAGAGAGCTAGACAGAACGGAAGTGAGCGAAAGCGAGCGAGAATTACAGTTACAATATTATATGAGGAAAAATGAGATAGAAATTGTTTTTGCGCGTTGAACTAGGCGCATAGTACAATTTATATACACTTCAAATGTACGAGTAGTTTGAATAGTTAGTATTATAATTTTGTCACAGAAGTTGTAACGCATTTAAGAAATCACCGTGGACTCCATAAAAATATATATATTCTTGATGAGCTTGTTGAGTCGAATCGGATTATCACTGTCCGTCCGTCCGACTCTCTCTCTCTCTCTCTCTCTCTCTCTCTCTCTCTGTGTGTGTGTGCCGATGCAAACTAGTTCCTCAGTTTTTGAGATATCTAAATGAAAATAGGTTTCAAAATATTTAGTAATTAGAGATGGTAACTTTTGAGTAGCAGTGATTATCGTGACTGCTACTTTGAAATCACAGTGATTTTCATGTGCTACTGCGATCACTGTTAAAATAATAAGCAAGACTATGAATAAAAGTGTTGATTTAATTAATAAAAGAAAATAGAGCTAAAATAAGTTTTTTTATATTAATTAAGCCAACACTTTTATTCATAGTCCTCTTAAATCTGAATATCTGAAATACCCAATTCCCAAGATCTTTGTCCGACTATATCCTACACCGTCGAATCGAATCTTGCACCATTCTAATCAAATTTTCCAGTCGCCGTGATTGAAGCACAGGTAGTTAAATATCGCTCAACTCTACTAGTAATACTTGACTGATTATATATAAAAATTGGAAGATATAACCGCCATACAAACCTTTCGTTCATTTTTTGGTTTTTGTTAGGAAAACTTTTCAATTGCAGTGAATTTCAACTGGAAATTGAATATTGTGGCTTCTCATGAACGGAAGCTTTCGCTATGTTTCCCCAGATATGTCAAACATCTTAATTTATTGAGTTAGATTTTATGTACATGGCTCAATTCACCCGACTCTTCTCTATATATCGTATTAATGAACGTCTCTTGTCCACTAAAACATTAAAAGACGTAACAGTAATTTCTTAGAAGTTTGTGCAGTGCATAAAAGCTTCGGTGCTACCAAAGTGGAAGTTTACGCTTGTTTTAACCCATTGGTTGGCAGACGCCTAAAACTCTGTAGTGTTTTTTTTCTTCTTTATTTTTTTTGTGTTGTTTCTCGCTACTTTAATGCTTCGCAATAATTTGCATAATAAACGCATAAACGCGTTTTTACCTTTTGTGGCCACCCATTTGCATAATTCAACATTATGTAGGTATGTGCCGGGATGCCTGCGTACTCCTGGTCCACTTCAGCACGGCTTCAACAAGCATTCAGTGCAAAACTCTGATGTAGGCGTGGACTTTGCCACAAGACTTCTGCAGTTCTTTAAATGCACTTTTGATTTGAATGTGAATGCAAGTGTTGGAAGGTTTGTACTATATGAGAAGAGTCTACTGAATTTTGATTTTGAATGAGGTCAACTTGAATAAATTAAAAAAAAAAAAAAAAACTAAGAATCAGTTCTGAACATCAAAATCTTGCTTCTACTATTTTCTAAAGAAAAAGAAGAAAAAACTGTCATCGCTGGAAGCGAAGCTTAAATACTCTTCACACTTACGCTTTACTCGGCAATACTGAAATTTAAGTTAAATTTTGGAAAGGGTGCTAAGATTTAACCATCAATAATTTAGATAAAGTTAATTTTTACAAATTTTTCAATGTGAAGAGCGAACAATAACAACAGCTTTTACTTTTCATGACGAATGTTAAGCTACGGATGCTATTGTTTCGGGTACAGCTATGAGCTCTCATCAGTTCGATCTGTGTATCTGTACGAGCTCGCCTGGCACGCCATACAATCAGCTCAAATAATAACCGTGCAGTGCGGCAGATGTTTTGCTGGCGCTTTTCTGGTACTGGTACTGTTACTGTATTTGTACCAGCTACTTTCAAACCTATCGCATGTTGAAGATTATTGTTGTTGTTGTTGTAGCAGCTCCTTCTTCCTGTGAACTATATCAGGAAAAATCATATGTGTATAATTCATTATATATAGAACAAATATAGTGCAAGCAATGTTTGTGAAGGAGGAAGAAAAACCGAAACGCAAACCTCAAGTGTCAAGGTCTAGGAAACAGGCAACATCCACTGGTCGTAACCAGAGGTCTAAAGGGCTCAATTGTGTAGGATGGGACGGGCAACTGAACAGGTGGAAAGTGTCATGCGGTGATTCACCGCAATCAGGGCAGCAATTTGTATTACTTATCCCAATTCTTTCCCTGTAGCACTCGAGCATAACGCTCCATCCGGATCTTAACTGTGCAAGTTTAGTCCTGGTGCTACGAGGGAGATGTTTTTCGCTCTCATGATTAGGTCTTCCACCTAATATTATGTTGTCCCTAAACGAGCGAATTGCATGCTCAGTTGCATCCTTATGTAATTGGGCCCTTCCGGAAGTATATTCATACTCCCCAATGTTGCTATCAGTGATAAAGCGATTTATGTTCGACTTATATATCCTGATATCTGATCTTATTCGGGTAGGCGCTGACGTAGTGAGGGTGCCATGGTTTGGATGATCAACTCTGTACGCACCTAGCAAGAACTGCTTCGAAAGCAGCTCATTATGCTGATGAACAGGAAGTATCATCGTTTCACTGTGCAAATGATCCTCATGGGTCATTTGCAAACAACCAGTGGCAGTCCTCAGCGCACTGTTCTGACTTCTTTGCAGGCTTTGCCATTGAGTCTTACTTAGGAAAGGAGTCCATACAGGAGCAGCATAGTTTAGGACAGAACGTCCAATAGCTTTATAAGTTGTTAAAATAGTCTCCTTGTCCTTACCCCAAGAAGATCCGGCAAGCGCTTTCAGCACTTTGTTTCTCGACTTAAGACGGTTATTTGTCTTGGTGGCATGATCCGAGAATCTGAGCAATGGGTCAAATGTAGTTCCCAATATCATCGGGTACTGGACGGTAGGAACCCTTAGACCTCCAACAAAGACATCTAGTTCCATTCTCACCTCCTTAGTCCAGGAAGTGAAAATGGAAGCAGATGACTTATGAGTTGAAAGTCCAAGGTTGCGAGCATTGAAAAAATTTAATAAATCACCCAAATAAGTGTTAATTCTCGCACATATGTCATCTACGTTCAGACCCGACGATAAAACAGAACAATCATCTGCATAGGTCACTAGTTTTATATGGGGAGGGGGAAGGGGCATCTCAGCCAAATAAAGGTTGAACAGAAGAGGAGAGAGAACTCCACCCTGCGGAACACCCATCTTTAACTTACGATAACCCGACCTCACGCCCCTGAACTCAACATATGCCCTTCTACCATTAAGATAGTTCAATAGCCAGCGTTTTGTTTTATCGGGTAGTGAAGTGGAATCCAGGTCTTGAAACAAGATTGCATGATCAACAGTATCAAATGCCTTGTTCAAGTCTAGAGCCACCATCACTGTACGTTCGCATGGCCTCGGCTTATTAAGTCCATCAGCTATAAAAGTAGTGATTTCGCTCAATGCTGAAGTCGTACCACGACCTTTCCTAAACCCGTGCTGATGATTTGCTAGAGGGCAGTGTTCTGTCATTGAAGGAAGTAATAATGACTCAAGAACTTTCACTACAGGTGAAAGAAGCGATATGGGCCTATAAGAGGAACCAAGATCAGCTTCACTGCCAGGTTTTAGGAGAGGTATAATCCTAGCTACCTTCCATACATCAGGGACAATTAACTGAGAAATGGAAAGATTTAACACGTGTGTGAGGTATGTTACCGCTATAGCATCAGCATAGAAATGCCGTCTGGTCCGAGTGCCTTGGATGATTTTGCTTTCCCTATAGCAGCAAGAACCTCCTAACATGTAAAATCGTTCCCAAGGACGACTGGGTTTACGCCCCGGACCGATCTGCACAAGAAGTTTTGTGCAGCCAAAGGTTGTCCAACTCAGCCCAAGTGGCTGTATCAGGTATCAGGAAGATTATTGTAGTTGATGCCACTGATGTTTATGAGTCGTAGCAGAATCTGCTTTGGCAATCATGTTGTTGTTTCATTATTCTTTTCAGAATTGATCAAATTACATATCTTCCATAAGAGAAGTTTCTCACTTCTTTTCTTCAATTCACTTCCACTAAGTTTGTATTTGTTACAATAGTACAACGCTCAACACTAATTCGAATTAAAATGTTCAGTGCAATTCTCAGCGCGTGCCAGCAACTTAAATAAGTGACTTTAAAGCGCAGAACCTGAAAAATTTGGTCAATTTGAATTACCTTGTAATCTTTATATGATTTATTGTACGAAATAAAAGAATTAAACTGGTTGCAAATTATAAACATCCGGGGAAGTCGGTTTGTTGCCGTAAATGTTAGATTTGACGTAAACCCACAGGAAAAAGTTCATAGGGGTTAAAACGGGACTTCGTGAATGCCAATTTATGTCAGCTCTCCTGGCGATCCATTTGCCAGGAAAAATTTCATGAACTCGTGCTAGAGACCTGTTGGACGTGTGTGAAGTTGCAAAAAATGCGGCACAATGATAATCTATGCACGTTTAATGCAACAACACGCACAGACTGAGTAACAATGTCTACGTTTTCGAACGTTCTGGTAGCCTTGGACGCCCGGATTTTGATTTTTCCAGCGTTGAACCGGTCTCTTCAAACTTCTCGACCCATTTTCCAATGAGTCGAGAGCTTGGCGCATCATTTAAATGACGAACATGTCGAATACTGAAGAATTTTCTACGCGCTACAGTCGCTGAATTACCGTCTTTGTAAAACTCACGTACGCACAACGCACGGTTCACTCCCGAGAAACGCTCCATAGCGAGTAAATTCCCAAAAGCTAGGCTACCGATTGACATACCACCTTCTTCGAAATGTTTCGTCCGTGACATCTTAATGCATTCATACTATTACTATTTTGTTTCGGGGTCATATGCATAGAGCCATAGTTCTTCAACTGTTTATGAACCACCGCGGCTCTTCAAATTTTCTGTACACCAATGGATGCGCGCCTTTTTTGTATGATTGTTAAATTATGCAATTTCCAAACCGAACCAATCTTCCACTAATGCCCAAGTTTGCCTCAATATCAAGGAATTTTACAGTATTGTCTTGTATTTTCTCTTCAGGATGTTCCCTGAAACCACAGATATTTTTGGACGACCTACTCTTGATTCGTCATTAAGCGAACGGCTTGAATTCAGCATACCAGTCATAAAAAGTAGTTTTTGATGGCACTTCATCGTCAAAAGTCGAAGTAGGTTGATCGAGGCTTTCTTCTTGAGAACTTACAAGTCGAATCACCGTACTAAAATTTGAACGATTTAATTCAATTTTTCGAAATCACTTCTTCAAGTCACTGAAAAACAATACAAATAGAGCTCGTACATGAGAACGTTTTGCGTATGTTTGTGCTAAAAAAATGCCAAACTTTTCAATGGAAACAATTTGCTCAACTTAGAACGTTTATTTAGAGGCTGTCCGGGGAATAGGAGACTAACGGACATTTGTAGCCATAGCCAGGTGAATGGCAATCAATAATATTTCAAACCAATGTGAACTACTGCAAATGACTTCATTCCTCAAAATTAGTTGAGTACTGTTTACAATTAAACTTAAGCATTTCAAAATATCATTTCATTTCATCCCTCCTCCAATCACAATAACCAGTGTTACAATAAAGTGCCAACTCAAGCAAAATTGAGCGTATATTTCTGTAATATTTTTCATTGTTTGCAGCAATTTGAAACATGAAAGCAAGCAGCAAGCAAGTAAGGATTTATTGTAGTATAGACACACAACACTAGAGTGAGGTTAAGTTCGGTTAGGTTGGCTTAGCTTAGGAGTACACTTAGCACGTAGCTGCACTTTATGCATCAAGAAAAGTGTGCTGTACGGCAACTTAATGCAGCAGAAACAATTTCAACTTCTACCAGAATTCTTTTTTTCATACGCGATTGTTTTGTTTGACAACACCAAGTAAAGTACTAGCTTTTAAGGACCTTTTATACTTACCTGCTGCTGTTTTCTAGTCTATTCTTCCGTTTTTTTTTTTTCTTTTTGACTCTTACAACCCTATTTTATTCTTTCACTTTTGAAACACCAAACGATTGTTTTTGCAATGAAGTGCAGCGTATGAGAGTCCTGAGATGCTTGTTGAGCTCATTGCTGTGCTTCCGTACTGCACTTGAAATCTGCATTTTTAATGAACATGCATGGAAAAAATAATAATAATAATAATAATAATAACAAGTAGAAGTTCTTAGAATCAGCTTATTTACTGCGAATTCGGTGAACCAAATATAATTTCACAATCCAATTTATAACTTCATATTTAATTGCTTTGTCTTATGAATGCTTGAAATACTTTAATAAATCCATCATTATCCGCATAAATATAAATATCGATTTTATAGCGACTTTTGTTACTACACAACTATAAAAAATAAGGAATGCGAAAACCGAAATTAATAAATTTGTTATGACTTTCAGTTTTATATTTGTAAAACAGAAGTTGACAGCTCTGTTGGCTTATGTATTTATACTTTGAGTCTTCGAGAACAGACGCCATCATCAACTCAATCGTTAATTGAAATCATAAACTAGAACTGCTTTTATGCGCGTTCATTAATAAATTGTGAATTTAGTGCTTGAAATGGATTGGTTAGTTGGATGGAGAACGGATAAAAAATTAATTAAAATGTACGAAGAAGAAATATCTTAATTAGCAGAAAAAAAATTTGTACAAGGGTGTCGCAAAAGAAACAGGATTGTTCGAAAAAAAAACAACAAAAATTTTATATTTTGTAAAAGTGTTTTTTTTTTTTTATTCAAAATAGTTTCCTTGTGCTGCGATACTGCGTTTTCCACGGTCAAGAAGCATTACGAATGAGTGCTTTAGGTCATTCCTAGAGAATGCCGGTCGACGCCTTTTGGATGGCTTCAGTGTCCTCATAGCGGTATCCTTTCATCGGCAAATGAAGTTTTCCAAATAGATAAAAGTCACACGGAGCCAAATCAGGCGAGTACGTTGAATGATTGATGGTTTTGGTAAGAAAATCGGTGATAAGTATCGACCGATGAGACGGCGCATTATCGTGCAACAGGCGTCAACTCCCTGGCTCACGGTATTGTGGTCGAACACGACGAATACGCGACAGAAGACGCTTCATAACACCAAGATAAAATACATCGTTAACCGTTTGGCCAGGTTAGACGAACTCTCGGTGTGCAATGCCCTCGGAATCGTAGAAATAAATCACCATTGTCTTCACTTTTGACTTCTCAAGACGACTTTTTTTTTTGTTTTTTTTTTGTTTTAGCTCGTCTATCACAATCGAATACTTGAAGTTTTTCACTCTTTAATCAAGTGCTTAGAATGTTGGATTCGGAGCAATTTTCGGTCGTCAGTCAATTTGTGCGGAACAAACTGTGAACACAACTTCCGTAGACCCAATTTCTCCGTCAAAATGCGATGAATTTAATCTTTGGGAATATATAATTCCATTTCCATATAAGGCAACGAAGATTTTGGCTCATTTTGTATGAATTCAAGTACTTTTTCAATGTTATTTTCGATCACCACGGATTTTTGCCGGCCCGACTTTTCATCGTCACAGAGGTCCTCACGAGCTTCTTGAAAACGTTTAAACCACTCGTGAACATTGCTACGGAATAGACAATTGTCACCACAAACTTGTTTGATCACTTGGAACGTTTCGGTGAATGTTTTACCTAGTTTAAAACAGAACTTAATATTGGCGCTTTGTTCGAAATTCTTTTTTCGACCGATGCCCAAAAGATACTGTCACTTTTAGCGCGATAACTTCGCTTGTAGTGTTCCGATTGTCGTAAAATGTTTACAAGATGTCAGTGAAGCATATGCCTTTCCAACGCATACCAATAGGCGGAGCCACCAGAAACAGCTATTTTTAAAAAATCCTGTTTCTTCTGATAAAGTTCTTAAAAAATAATAAAAAAACTGAAGCATTCACATGAACAGTGTCGGATAGTCGATTTAAACTCAGCGCAAGAGCACAAAAAATTGCTTTAGTTCTAACAAAGTTTCACATAATAATGAATACATTCGAACTTTATCTGTCTCTGGTCTTCAAGGGTTGTTCTAATTTCTTCTTCACGATCTTCTGTCATTCTGAACAGTTTTGGAACAATTAGCGAGTATCTTTTGAGCCGATGTTTATGTGAAGTTTTCAAAATTTCACGCTCTGCCACTAAATCCCAGTACTAGATTTTGTTTATAAATATATTGTCATGCATAATCCGTCTATTAACTTTAAACTTCTGCAACAATATATTTCGCAGTCATCATTCTACATTAGCTAGAAATAATTCAAGTTTTTGTGAAAAGTTTAAACTCAAAAGTATACTCATTTACTCCACGCCAATCCAAAACAAAGTATTCACGTTCCATACAGCATTAAATCAAATATTTGTGTACCCGTATATAGTTCATATTGTAAACTCGCTTTAAACAACTCGAACAAACCGAACTGACGAAATGACTTAGCATGATTGCGTGACTTATCTGTATCTAAACGGCTTAAAACACCACAAAACAATGGAAAAAACATTACCTGCAGCGACACCGAAGCTTTAATACTCTTCAAAATGTATTTGAAAGCGTTAGTTCACAACAGCTTGCTTTGCCATCTAACAAAAAGTCAACGAAGAGCCCGTTTCGGATTTACGGTGTATATAGAATCTATGTGCCAAAGATGGCGATTTGGAACAAATATGAATACTTTAGGGGGATTAAGTAGCATCTATTCCATATTGGAAGTTTGAAGAATGCATAATAAAGGAGCTGTCTATACCAGAACCCATGTCTGAACCATAGGCTTATATGGTACTATATACAGTAGTAATACAATAGTTTGATGTGAGGTTATGTTGTTTAATTTAGGGAGGCTATTGTAAGAAAGGTTTTTAGCAAATATTCAGTTCAAAATTTTACAAATAGAAAATTATTTATTACATACTTATCGTCCTTTCGGATGTTGTCTACCAATTAAGTTTATGTTCCATATGAAAACCTTCTATGGTTTCGTCAACCTCATCATATAGCTCATACAGCCCGTGCTTCATACGGATTCGAAACTCATCTCCAACTGTAATAGGTCTAAAAATCGTCCGATGAATCTTTCTCTCGAACACTTGCAAGCATGCTGTATTCGATGTTTGCACGCTTCACACTTCTGGACCATGCAATACCGGGATTATCAGCGTCTTATAGATTTATATCTTCATACTTTGAGAAAGGGCTCTACTACTAATTTGCTTGCTGAACTCCAGGCTGACATTGTTGTCGCTGGTAATTTCCGTTCCCAATTAGACGAAGTTTTCTACAACATTGAAATTAAAATTCTCCATACTAACAGACCGTCCAAGACGCGATAATACTTGGTCTTGTTCTCCTTCATCGCAAAATCCATGTTTAGCATTCTCAAACGCCTTGCTAACTCGCTGCTCGTTCGTGCCAATAATGTCGATTTCTTCAGCATACGCGAGTAGCATCACTTCCTTATGAAAGATCGTGCCCAACCGTTCTACGTATGGACAATGGCGTCGTATGTACTCCATCAAGATATTAAAATAGTCGAACTATAAAGCATCATCTTACCTGAAACCTCTCATGGTACGAAACTGTTCGGAGAGGTTCTTTCCTAATCTGATGACGCTTTGTTCTTATCGGCGTATCGAAAGCGGCCTTATAATTAACAAATATGTGTGGGTGTCGTGAAAATGTACTCACTGTTCCGTCTTTTTGGTTGGAATCCATATTGATATTGTTCTATTAGTGATATTAGGAGATTTATTCCACGGTAGTTCGAGCAGACAGCGGAATCCTGCATTCCTGCATAAGAGTTAGTATATAGCAACTTTTTGCCAACGGTCTGGCAGCTCATCGGCGCCTGTTGCTTTGTTATTCATTAGCTTTTTAATTGATAAGTTGACATCGTCATACTACGATGGCTCTACAAGTAAACCAACATCCATTAGTAGTTCTAGAAAATCTTCTCTATCGGCAGCATTGTTGCCTTCATTGACTCCAAGTAAATTTTGTTCATGGTAAATTCTGGGGTTATTTTAAGTTCGGGGTCAAAGCAAGATTTTTTGACTTGATTTTTTGACTTGATTTGGGATCAAATAATGTCTTGACTCAAGATTTTTTAAGCTTTCCTTTTCGAAAATGCAGAGAAACACACAAACAGACAGACGGACATTGATAGATCGACTTGTCTCGTCTAACTGATCGAGAATTCATATACGTGTTCATACATACATATATGCTTCTTGGTGTCCACAATGCACTTTTAAATGCATTACAAACCTTTCGAAAAAATGATAATACTCTTTTCACACTATTTACGAAGGGCAACAAAAACATAAAACGAAAATTATACAACTTTCACACTTAAAGCATGGAGTACAAAAAAGTTTTGTAAGGATAACAGGTGAATGAATTAGTTTTCACGACAGCCTGACAACAACAACAACAACAACAACAAAAATCAACGAAAACAGTATCCTGTAGAACGTAAAGAACCAATTAGCACACAATTAGCAAATCCGAAATACATATTTCACTTTAAATTAATTAATGGGCAGTTCATAGATGACTTGTATAATTGAAGGCTGCTTTTTTTTGAAGCCTGTAATTAAAAGATCATTTTACACATTACTGCATGCAACAATGGGCTTCCTTTTTTTTATATTTTTGATTAGGTTAAATTACTCTTGCATAAAATTCTAGACATTTTCAAGTAATTAAAAATTAATTATCATACCTCAAAGATGCACATTAGCGACGTTGTACTAAATTCATGAGCTGCTGCTTCGAAGTAAAGTGAAAATTCTGCATGTAGCTGCTGTATTAAATGTAATCCTTGCTGCATAATAACCTCTCAACTGGCACTGGCAACTAATTATGCGCCTCTTTAAGAAATTAAATGCATTTGAAGCAATTTGTCGCGCATTACATTGCAGAGGTGTGCTGCGGTTACTGCACTCATGCTTGCTTTGGAGTATATAATTGCTATTCACAAGGACTCTTGTGAATTTTATATTTTAAAAATGCATTTGGAGCGAAAAAGTGAATGCTGTGAGTTGTACTTCAAAATTTGTAATTGAGAATTATGTATGTCAAAATGGTATAAATTGCGAACAAAAACTTCGCTGAAAATGTCTCCAGCTTATTATTATCTTGGTAACTTCAGGATTCATATACAAAATTATGCATTCATGTGAGTGCTTAAGTAGTTAAACATTGTACTTACATACTTAGTTAAATGTGCAGCTTAAGTTTGCTTAATTTATAAATAGTTAGTTTACTCTAAGTTTCAACTTAACTTAAAGCAAATATTTAGAGAGTTCACACGGTCTTGTAACAGTGCAAATGTGCAGAAACTGTTTTTGCGCCGTTTCGAAGAAATTAGTTCGATTAGATATCTGAAGAGCCGAAAATTGGTATTTAAGTGTTTTTCGTTTTTGGTCCCACGCCCATTTATTTGGTTAGCCCCCATAATTGCCCCAATATATATTTTTATACCTTTGTGCAAATCGAGTCGATATAGATATGTCCGTCTGCTCGCCCATCCGATCGTCTGTTTCAACGAATATATCTTTTAGACTATGTGACAGAGACTACACGTTTAAATATTTGGATTTAGTACATCTTTTTTTACCAAGTAGCCACGCTATTTAAATCTTTTTGTAAGCCAATACAGTCCGAAATATATTTCATAACTTTGAAGATCTTTAGGTCATCAGCATATAAAATATAATTCGAACAACAAAAGCAGTATCATTATTAAATATCATTAATGAACAAGTTAAACAATACTTGTATAGGGCCTCAAACCAATTCTTGAGGAAGACCATAAGTAGGACCTTGAATTAAAAATGAGCGTTTTATTTTCGAAATTTACGGATTTATTGTGCAAAAATGGTTACAAATATATTATTCAAAGTATTGCCCATCGCTGGCCACAACTTTTTACCACCATCTTTCTGGCCATTTTCGTATACCAGCTCGAAAGAACGACTCGTCTGGAGAATGCGGTGGGTGGAGTAGGACTTGCAATTTCAGCGTTTCCAAGTAGGTCTCGACCGGTTTTACAACATGTGGCCAAGCGTTGTCATGCTGTAAAATCACCTTGTCGTGCCCTTTCCCGTATTCCGGCAGTTTTTACTTCAGTTCACAGCTCGAACACATAAGTTAAGGCCGATAGCGTTCCCCCGTGATCGTTTCATTCGGTTTGAGCAGCTCGTAGTAGATCACGCCGCGCTGGTCCCACCAAATACAGAGCATAAGCTTCATGCCATGAATATTCGGCTTTGCGAAGGATGTTGATCACTGTCCAGGCAAAACCCATGACTTTTTCGCTTGGGCTTGTCGTAATGCATCCAATTTCCGTCGCCAGCCACAATGCGATATAAAAAACCCTTTCATTTTTGTCGTTCGAGGAGCTGTTCACAAGCGAAAAATTGTCTTTCGACGTCGCGCGGCTTCAACTCGTATGGCACCCAGTTTCCTTGCTTCTGAATCAATCCCATGGCTTTTAGACGTTTGCTGACTGTCGAACAATCTACTCCCAATCATTATGACAACTCCTGAAGCGTTTGGCATTGGTCCACATAGAGCAATGTTTCCAAATCTTCGTCTTCAAACTTTTTGGGTTGACCCAGCTTATCTTCGAGCTCAAAATCATCACTTTTAAAGTGACCAAACCACCTCCGACACGATTGTTCAGATAGAGCATGCTCACCGTAAACTTCCACTAAGTTTCGATGACCCTCGGCCGTACTTTTCTTCATATTAAAGTAATGGAGAAATTCGACAGGTTCGAGGTAATATTTAGTATTGTTCTTTACGTTTCAAACAAATGACACAAGCTGCCAAAGACGCTAATTGACAATAGGTTTTAGCGGCAAAAAATTGGAAACTCAAATATTGGTTCATTTACTAGTGGCGGCCTCTTGTGTGGAACGCTCATTACACTGGTTAACAGCCAAGAAAGGCAAGAAAGAGTTAAAGAGTCTAGGGTAATTTTAGGCCGCTGGAGTCCAGTGGCGTTTCTGTACCTATTCTTAAGTATATCTATACATATCTGTGGTTCCGACTTCCTGCTTTGTACTTTGCCACATGCCGACCATGAAGTAATGAGCGCCATGATACAAGAACTTTACCGGTTTGCGGAACAACTTCGTTGTCCACCATCATCACGTGGAGGTGCCATGGATGCCGATACACTTCAAAACTGTCGGACTCAGAACTCAAATGTTACGTGAAAGTATATCTACTAGTTATGTGGTTATAGGTTTCCAAGTTTAAAGAAGATGTGATGTCATGGAGTTTTAACTGTCCCTCAAAGTATTTCTTGACGCATTTAAGAGTTGTAGGGTTATGGGGTTTTTGGTTTATAAGATTATGAGTTTTTGGATTACTGGCGTTATAGGATGTTGGCGTTATGGGATTATGGGACTTCAAGTCAATGGAGCTCATGTGTTTTGGGGTAATGAAGTGATGAACGTATGGAATTATAAAGCTAAAAAAAAACTCTCCGAGATTGCGGTTTGAGCTTTCCGTATAAATATTTTTTTTTTTTTTTTTTTGCTGCATTTTGGGTTTGTAGTTTATTGGGATTTGAGATTTATGCGTTTTGAGCTTTTAGATTTTAATGTTTTAGGCAATCAATTTTAAGTTTATTGAGCTGTCGAGGTATAGAGTTATATGGCTTAAAGGTTAATACTGTTTGGTTTTATAGTTTCAAGCCTGTCTTTTGAGGTTCGAAAAAAGAAAAAACGCTGACGTAATGGGGCAACACATGTTTCGGATTTGGTTTCAGTGACCAAAGAAACATATTATCTACCTGATCGGGTTTAAAGAACCCACCACACTTTTTTTCCTGACACTTTTTGAGCAGAAGTTAAGTGGTCTCCGATGCATCCTTTATGACATTGCAAACATTCTGACTAAATTATTAATTAAAACATTTTCAATACAACACAGATTTAAACGATTCAAATTTTTTAGTAGTTTGCAGTGCTGGTTCAAACAAAGCACACGTTTTTCACCTACCATCAATTTTAGTAATCAAATTAGTAACACATTTTAATTTAAAACAGCGCGAGAAAATGTCGATCATTCTGCAGTACAACTTACTTTAAATAAGTTCGATATTTGCCTACATCTATCTATCTATCTATATATGTATCTAGCTATTTTGTATACCTTACTACTATCGTTCATATACGTACGAGCTGATAGTGCACATTGCCATGAAAACTTATGCAAGAAATCGTTTAGACATGTGGGCTGTCTGAATGTAAGTACATTTTTGACACCGTGAATTCTAATGATTTCTCAATTGTATTTGTTGTACTCATCGTTCTTTAGAGTCGATTCGCAAAATCTTGCGGAACCGGTAACAAAATATTGCCAGTTAATGCGGGCCTTCGGAGTTCAGTTTTGGAGCAGTTAAATACATTTCGAAACGCGGTGGCCAGTGGTCAGTTATTTGGTTTAAAACCAGCTGCGAGCATGCCCATGCTTCAATGGGATAAAGATTTGGCCTATCTTGCAAGTATGGCGCTTCGGAAATGCACGGATGAAACATTTTGTCAAACTCTTCCGAAATTTGCCGAAGTAACCACAAGCCAAATCCATATCGATTTAGGTAAAAGATCATTAGATGCAAGATTGATTAAAAGTGCAATAGGTGCTTGGTTCTTGGATATCAAAGGCTGCAGAATGGATGAACATAATCATGTTGTGGCTGCTAAATCGGGGTATATATAATATAACAAATCATTAGTAGTTATTTCTTGTATTCCAAAGTTACCGTTTTTTTTTCTCTTTTCTATTCATTAAATTTTTTAGTGCATGTGTTGGTCATTACCTTCCAATCATACAGGATCAAGGCACAAGAGTTGGCTGTTCGTTACTCCAAACGAAAAGAACAGCAAAAAACTCATCGAGATTTATGTGCAATTTTGGGCGTGGACCAAAATCTCCAGATAAGGCGTATGCAGTAAGTGAGGTAGCTGGTACCGGTTGCCAAGCTGGCGTACATAATCACTTTCGTTACCTATGTACCGACGATGAGCAAGTATAATAGAGCTGTATATTATTTTGAGAATAAACTACAATCTTGAGAAATAGCATAGAAAAAAAAAGAATACAAATTCGATGCAATAAAGTTAAATGTATATTTTCAATTATTTTGTAGATTCTCATTCGCTGAAAATTAGTATAAATCAATTTGTTATGCTACACACGCAAAGATTTCATCATTTTCTAAAGACTTTTGTGGAAAGAAATAAATAAGAAAATAAGTCAACTTCGGCGGAACCGAATGATACGCTACCATTCACATGAAGTTTCAAGCTCTGAACTTAGCAAAAGAAAAATTTTGTTGTAAATTTAACAACCGAAAGGTGGGATGTGAGTTTGTTGGAGTTTACCTCTTAAAGTGGACTTGACACACCCCTTGATAATTAGACGAAGCCACCATGCCAAATGTCAAGTTGATTTTGCCTGCAGTGAAAAAACTTTTCTTGAAAAATTCAAAAATTGGTTGGTGGTTTTGTATTGGGTCTACGCTTAAAAAGGTAAATCACACCATTTTCTCTATATGTGAAGCGTTCATCCATAAGAAGCGACTCTATCCAATTTTAGGTTGATATTGACTGTAATAAGAACATTTTCTCTACAAAATACCAAAAGTGGGCGTTAAGTTTGTGGGGGGACTACTCTAAAAGTCGGCGGAACACGCAGATTGACATTTATGTATACTTTAAGTATGAATACTTCCATACTAAAAGTCAAAAATGGGGGGTGGGGGGGATAGTGGTTTGTATGCTGGCTATACCAAAAAAAATGTGCTTGGCATGTCAATCTGGATACTCTATTAAACAGCAATAAAAGGAAGTCTATGTGACGACTTGGTCCCTAAAAAATGCGCAACAACATGAAGACAGACAGACAGACAGACGGACTTCGCTAGATCGACTCGTGTCGTCCTGCTTATCAAGGGCTGATTTGTTGCACTTGCATCTTTCCGAAGTTCAGCTATCATTGAATATTGGTACGAATAGCGTTCACCATGCTGAGCCTACTCCGTACCTTGGCTGCCAAAAGGTAGTGGTTCAAGTCGATGTTGTGATCTCGTATCATTCACACATCCCACACGCTCGATGAGTGCTTTCCCTTGACCACAATGCGATCAATATGATTTGATCACTTGTACAATATTTTGCCACTTGCTGCCAAAGATTTTTTCTGTCCCAAAGTACGATTTCAACATCATGATCAGGCAGCGCTTCTAGAGACTTTCAAGGTGTTCGTAAAACTCATGTTTGGCCGTACGGCCTTTGTTAAAGTGCTTAACTACGAAACCGCAATCAAATTCGTGCTTCCTCACATCATAACCATAATAGGTGTCACAGAATATCGTTTTTAGAACAACACTATACTATTTCCTGTATGGAATTTTTTGTACTGTGTGGCTGTGATTTCAGCCCTGTATTTGTCGAGAACATTAACCAGCTGGATAGGTGCACCTTCCCTATAGAGACTCGAAACATTCCAGCTGCATATACGTAAATTAAACTCCTGAAATCATTTGCGGAGTTCGTCTTCAAAGGCGGATCATATCAGAGGCTTCCTCTGTGTCTACATTGGTAGATGTTATTTTGCGGAGGTGGGAACCAAACATAGCAGAACAACACATAATTAAGGGGATTGGATTGACTCCTTAGGCGGATGTTCCGTGGCTACCTAGAAGATTTCTGTGTTAAATTCTGCAAACGACGCCGTTTCCAAAATGTATTCACTAGATACTATAAATGCAAAGGTGCTGAGTGGCAGTGGAAGTCATTGTAGCCACTTTTGTATTAATGTATGTTACATTTCTAGGTAAAATCAGTTTTTTTTTTTTTAACATAAACCCATTGTTTATCTAGGGGGTGGATAACTTATACACGGGAAAATATTGTAGAAGTCGTTTGCAATTGAATTCCAAGTTTTGAACATGACACACAAACCCACACACACAATTAGTTAATTAAAAGCTTGTAAAATATACAATGAGAATGGTATGTGAACATACATCGTTCAGATTTCTGTAGTTTAGGAGTAGTCAGTTTAGGAGTAGTCACTGTGTGAAGGTGTGCCGATGTTGCTGTTTCGCCTCTATCACCTACAGTTTGCTGCGATTCAAAAAATTAATTTAATAAATTAATATCAAATTTAAGAAGTCGTCATCGAAATTATATGTTAGAATAAAAGTTTCCACCACTACTCACACCACTGTATAGTGTACAGGTAATTTTCTTAATCGGTTAACCTTACTGTTATTTCTACTGTTAGCCCCATTGCGATCTACGTGCTCTGTTAAAATTGTACTAGATTATTATATTTCTCTCCTTATATTTCCTCTGTACATTTACATACATGTCTCTGTTTACAGTTAATACTGCACTGTTAAAATTAACAGTGCTGACTATTAACAGTATGTGAAAACTATAAAAATGTTTCATAAAAAATTTGTTATTTAAAAAAAATTAGACATTTTTTTTTTATATAGTTTTTGAAATAACTAGAAATATTAATTCGCCAGATCCGGAGAATATGGTGCTGGGCGAAATTTTTCGATGCCAGAGGCCGCAATGAACTTACTAGTTCATTCAGAAATACGAGATGATGGAAAAGTAACGACGAAACTTCACTTCTTTGCGTATTTCCAACTACATATTTTTGAAAAACTTTTGCTAAACTGTGTTCAGTATAACATTTTACAGTAAGTGGCTGAATTACTACAATTTTTCATTTGTTTTCGATATTAATTGTCTTGCTTTATATGTTGGATTTGTTCCGTTTCTGTTCTTTATAATGGTTTGTTTTCATCATAGTTACTAGACCATTCATCATGGAAATTTTTAAAGAAATATTGCGCAATCCAAACTCGAGCCTCTTTTTCGATCTCATTCGAAATTCGTGGAAGCCAATTAACAGATTTCTTTGCGTACAGCAGAACATTTTGCAATATTCACGAAGCAACTATGGCAATTATTCACAGTTCCTGAGCAATCATTTCTTCGGTCATTCGTGAATCTTCGTCAACTACCCTAGCCTTTACCACACTTCTCTCGATGGTCGAAGATTTCGGCCGACCTTTTCGAGGCTCGTACTCTACCGAAAAATATCTCGTCTGGAATCTTCGAAATCACTTCAAATGTGTTTGAAGAGACGTTGCATATGTTTCATCTGCTCTTTAGCATTCAATCAAAATTTGAAAAGAGTTGAGTTGACGCCGAAAACCGTAAAGAATCGGCGCATCTTCATACCAATCGATTATCCTGCAGTAATAAATTTAATGTTATAAAAATTTTTTTGAATGTTTTAAAAATAAATATATTCCAGTAACTACAAATATATTCCAGTAACTCCATGGAATTTTGTTGCAGGAAATGCAGTTCTCATTTTCAAAGAAGTAACACCCAATAACGCCGCCTAGTCAAAATCCACACCAGATAGTTGCTCGTTGCGTATGCATTTGTTTCTCATGGATCACGTGCGGATTTTCAGAGAAATTTTCAGATGAAAATGCACTTCATCGGTGAAGATGATTTGTTATGAAAAATCGGGTTTGTTAACAATGATAACACGTTGCTTGAAAGTGTAGTGCTCCATATTTATTAATCGGAACAGTCGTAGATGCCAGCTGTCAAATTTCAGAGTTGCCACTTGCACAGGTAAAAGAAAAATAGATAGTGCACTCTTTTTGGGAACCCCTATTGTGCTATAGTACCAGTGTACTATAGTTCTGGCGTAGTACGAGCAAAAAACTAGCTTTACATAATCGCATTTCAACATGTATGATTTTTCTTATATTTAATAATGGTCTGCTAACTTTTACTAAAGTCAGCAGTTCAAGCTGATTATGCTATTGATTTTTTTTTATCGAGCAGTGAAGTCAAAACAAAACTGGTCTGAAGCCAATTAGTGCCTACTCCAACCGCCGTATACAACAGAACATGACCTTTCAGTTTACCACTTGTTCCTTTCGAAGAATGATAAAAACAAATTCCATTCTTATAAATATGCCAGAAATGTTATCGGTTTTTGGATAGCCTCAAAAGACGTTTTTTTGGAATCAATATGCAGCCAGTAAGGTGTAGAAAAGTTGTGGCTAACTATGTTCAATATTATGACTGAGCTGTTCTACAGCAATTATTTTAAATCAAGCATGTATTTTCGCAAAGAAACATCAATAAATTCTAGATCCCAATACACATTTAATATCAATAAATATTGCATAATATACAATAATGCAGAATTCCATTCAATTTGTTTTAAATAAAAATATGATTTACTATGTACAAAGGTAGCCAACCCAAAGCATCATAAAATACGAAATCGTTTGAACACCAAAATAGAAATCGCATCATTAATAAAACAATTAACAAACTGACAGCAGAAAATCCCAGACATAAAGTCGACACTCCATACTTTACGCGTATACGTACGAGTACAATGTTTCACCAATAGATGCTATCGAAATTCACCCTCGGAAATTGACACATTATAAAAACTTATAGCGTTCCATAGACACAGAGATATGCATCATCTCGAACGAGGGGTGGACACTCATATTGACAATAAGACAAAACTGAACCGAACTGAATAAAATTAATGACCAAACATATTGATACACCAACCCATCAACAACAACAACAACAACAACAACAACAACTTCAACAAAGGGAGAGATGAGCTTTAACAGCAGCAACAACATTAACAGCAAAGAAGCAACAGTTGCAAGTCGAGCAGAGTTGATGGCATTAAAAGTCAGCAACAGCAGCAGCAGCAGCAGCCGCAATAAAATCAACCCTGATGCTGTAAAATGCATGGAAGTAGGGGATGCTAAACTGGGGGTGGCAGCGTTTTGAGGGCTTCATTTGCAATAGCGTAAAATGCTCGAAAATTGTTATAGCCGCATGGATTTCCTAAAAAAAAAAAAAAAAAAAATAAACAATGGAAAATGTTTTATTCGGTGTAGGTGAAGTTTTAATACTCTTCATATACAATTTAATATTGTCTAGAACAATTAAATTTTTTTTTTATATCGAACAGTGGTCTGTAGCAGAGCTGCCTAGAGTATATGCGCTTCATGCAGTTTTGTTTTTGTAATGCAGCACACACGCAACTCTTTGCATTTGCGAGTGTAAATTACAGAAACAATTAACTTCTATTTTTCTGCGTAAATCGAAAAAGAATGCTAGATAGTCTTTTTTGCCTAATCAAAAATCCCTCTCTGAGCCAATGATTCGTATAGGAACTACACTAAATAAAAACCTTGTTATATTTTGAGTCTATAGCTTGTATAATAAAGAAGTTTTCTATTCAAACTCACTGTATCTGGAGTTTAAAATTGTATGTGGCTATAATGTTAGAATGGTCCAACTTCAAGCTATAATTTAAACACAATCTGTATTGAATTGCATGACCAAGCTCAAAAATAAAAGAACAGTTCCATAACATGCCAAGGAAAGTCAGCAAAAGAAGTGGTCTATATAAAGCGCCAACAGGCACTAACAAAATTCTATGATTGGCAGAGACAAGCGAAGTAACCAACTCAACCAGCTACCAGCGGTTGGCCCCTCTTATTGTTAGCATGCCTAAGACTGTAAGATTGTTAGCGCCAGGGTCAAAAACTTCCTCCGACCAGATCCGAAAAGAGCAAGTCATGCTGATCGTCCTGATGCCTGTCGTATATTTGAACGCCAGGCTACTGGACCAATTCTCGAAGAACAGGTGTCAAAAGAGGACTTCCAAAAGATCAAGGAAGATATTGGCGGTCCAATAAGGTTGTACCGGACTTCGAGAACAACCTTTATGAAGCGAATATCGCCAACAAAACGATGGAGGAAGACCAACACACAGTGCCCAAGATAGCAATTAACAGTGAAGTATCCTGGTCAAAATACTTCAAAATACATCATTGACAGGAATGACAAGTCAGAGCGTATTCCACGCCGCCAATGAAAATGGTTGAAGTTTACGTTGGCAAAGATAGCAGTTGAGGTTCTGCGCGAAAGTCGTGGCCTCTGACTTTGAGATATCGGCGGTCCTTTATAAAGCCGCTATAACAAAAGCATAACATGTGGCGCCTTCCTGTTGAAGCCAAAGCCCTTCCAGTTTATGTTCAAGTACTTTTGCATTTGATTCTGGCTTTTCTTCGTTTTTTGAAGAAATGTGGTCCAAAATCCGCACCAAAACGTGATTTTTTCGAAGAGTGTCGACAGCTGATGGATCACCAGCTTTGTTTGTTGCCAAAGCCACCATTCAAGTGCCCAATTACTGCACATTTTTTCGATAAACGATAAACTTTTTGAGTGTTTCCACATCAAAAAACTTTACTGCTAAAACACCCTTTTGTATAGAGCATCCATTTCGAAATTCAGCATGACACCTCAAAAACTGACTCGTTGAGCTCATCAAAAATATAGATCTACGAGTATTGTACTTTCTAGAGTCTCGAATGTGTCTCCTTCAATGCGTTACAAACTCTCTGACAAACTGATAATATCCTTTTCACACACTACGTGAAGGTTATAAAAATAAAAACACAAAAATAAAAATAAAAGCAGTGAGTTAAAATGAAAATAATATTGAGGGTGGTTCTTGTGCCATATTACAGGATATGACAGCATGTAGCAGAGATTAAGGGTTTGGGTGTATTGTTGGTGATTGTTGCTACTAGAGTGCGTAATTACATTTATTTGTATCGCACACTGGCGACACTGCTGCTGGCCAGCTAAAGTAGACACAGATTTCATTGCACGAGACTCGTCGTTCGTCGTTCGTCGTTCGTGGTTTATTGACGTTTTTATTAAATTTTTACTCCGGCAAAAACAAGAACACCACAAAAAATGGCAACAAAACCCTAAAACGAAGGGGGTTGTTTTGAACAGATTTAAATGCAGCAGCTAGCCGAATGTGCTGTGTGTGGGTATTAAGTGCACAAATTTTTGTAAATGAACATCATTTTTGAAGCAAAGAAATTACTTCAAAGTGAGGGTTGGCTTTCGAAGAAGTTTTGCACGCCCTTACAATTTCGCTTGTGGCTAAAGAGACGAAATTGATATTTGATGTATTAATTTTAGACTCGACTAGACATTCAATATACGCCGCGTCATTACAGGTGTAAATAATTGCATAAATGTGAAAGTTCTTCAAACTACAAATGCAAATACTTCAATTGCACAACGACGACAGACAAATGTTATTCACCTTTTTCAACATTGAAGCATCAACGTCAACAACTTTTTGTACAATGCAAGCCAGACAACTCGTAGCTTCAAACTGGCAGTGTGGAGGTTCCAAAGCGGGCGTCCTGTAATTCGACAGCGAGTTCAAGCAAAGTCGACAACGTCGACGACATCTCATCCACGTCAGACAATAGTTTATTCATGCTGTGAAGTTGTGCACATAGACTTCCGGTGAAATCATCCTGAGACAATGTGCAGGATGATGACGACGAGCTCGACGACGAGGAGCACAACATGCAGAATGTTGAGGATGACAACGCCGCCGCTTGACATTTTGTTCTGAATTATTTATTTTATGCACTTTGCACTTTTGCAAAAAATGAGCGTAGAACATTTTTTTTTCATTCCAGTTTTTTGTGTATTTTTATCTCAATTTTTTTCCACTATTTTTCTGTTTATTTTACTATTTTTAGTTTAAGTAAAAATGCATTTGATTTTTTTACGAATAGTGTTAGAAAATGTTCTAGGAATCATGGGAACATTAGAAGTTTTTTTCTATCTATTTTTGTAATTCTGCTTAATTCTGCTGGAGTTTTATACAAAAAGTGTTTTCAAATGAATTTTGCATAATAATTTGCTGGAAGTTCGATGTGATTGTTCTAGTGTTGTTTAAAAGTAACATTGTCATGTTTTTTGTCCTTAAAAAATCTTTGAAAAATAAGCGAACATGTTAACTCCGGTGGAACTGAAGCTTTAATACTCTTTACATATTTCTTAAAATAGTGCATTTTTAAGACCAACATGCTTGTAATGCATAACACAGGTCGTCATTTCTAGTTTGGCATCGAGTAGAAAAGCGACACATAAGTTTGCAGTGCCAAAATTATGGAGGAAATCTAGTTTTCATGTGCAGCACTGTTGACTAAAGAAGAACTATACTTTAACAGTGCTGCATCAATAGTTGATGGTTTTCTCGGAAAGAACCGAACTGACAATTATCCAGAGTTGATTGTAACCATGTTTGAAGGCTTCAAAATTTTGAGCAGCAGAATGTCACTGAAACTTCATAGGCCACATGCTCACATGGAGCAATTTAAATTTAATATGGATGCCTCCTCAGAGGAGCAAGGAGAGCGTTTTCACCAAGATGTGATTTACTTTAACTGACATTAGCAAGAGCAGTACAATGAAAATATGAAGAGAGTTTACATTTGGGGTTAAATACGTGGGTTTATGCATACGTCGAATATGAGCCGAAACTGAAAAAACCACTTCAAATTCGGTCGAAAATTGGTGTGATGCTGATCGTTTTCTTCGATTGCCGTGGTGTGGTTCACTATGAATTCGTTCCAGAGGGTCAAACGGTCAATAAGCTGTACTACTTGGCCCTTTTGAAGCGTCTACGTGAAGCAGCGTTGTTAACGGTCGGATTTGTGGGCAGACAATTCTTGAATTTTTTACCACGACAATGCACCGTCACAGTCCAGCTTGATTGTGACGTAGTTTTTGACCAAACATGAAACAAAATTCATTGCACAGCCACCGTATTCACCAGATTTGGCACCCTGCGACTTTTTTCTGTTTACAAAACTTAATTATTCGCTCCGGGGAACGCGACATGAGTTGATTGAGTACATAAAAGAAACTAAAGTCTATCCCGGCCGAGGCGTATAACAAGTGTAAGGAAAATTGGATTATCCGTTCGGCATCCTTGTATTAACTCAAAATGAGCCTATTTTGAAGACGATAATAAAGATTTGTATTGAAATGCATAAAAATTTTGTTCTTTTAACTAACAATCCGGGTCAATTTTGATCAGATGATTTAATAAAATGGTGCAATCTGCTACTTATTCAGAGTTTTCCAACACTTTTTAAGTGCGTTTCCGGGCGTTTTCTATCGGAAATTGGTTTTAAAAGCTTCCAGCATCCTTGGTATGTTTGTAGAAACTTTGGACTTTAAAAATTCAACAGTAAATAGTATGGAGCCGTCATATCAGTCACTGTGGCCGATCAAAATTACCAAAAAAAAAAAAAACAATTTTTTCGCTATTAGATTATATGCGAAAAATGAACTGTGTGATCTGTTGCTCTATGCTGTTCCAACCAAAAGTTGTCCTTGCCATTATCAGCTAGAAATACTATCAACAAATCCGTTATCTCCTTTGATGGTGACTGTCGCTCCAGTACCATCTTTAAAGAAGTACGATCCGTTGAGTTTTTCCGCTTAAATTCCGGTGCAAAGTGTGACTCGTTCGTCGTGACATAAATCTAAGAAATACTATAACTAAAACATTTAAATACATTATTCCAATATGTAATGCTAGTTGTGTGCCAATTTTGTGCCCTAATGAAACCAGAATGTTGCTCATGTGAGCCGTCACTAAAAGTGTACGAATTGAATAAGACAGTATTATGCAGCAATATTTTGATATAAGCACAGAGCTAGCTAACTTTAACTTGTTTTACATAATTGCATTTTAGTATGTACGATTTTCATTATATTTAAATGATTGACTGCTAAGTTTAGGTTAAACTTAGTGGACCAAGTAATTTCTGTTATATTTTCACATTGAAATACAGTTAGTTTTCTCAACTTGGTCTAGAAGTACTATATTTAATCTGTTGTTCCTTCGTTCTCCTGACTGACCAACTGCAAAAACGATGAGATTTCGAAAACTGTAGGACGTAGTGTGTCTAAATTTGAATATTTTTACGCTGCTATGCACTCTTCAGATAGAGTGTATGAATATGCCAACTCCACTATAAGGAGTAGTCCCTATTATGCAGTTTATGTATGAAAACGTTAGTTTTTTGTTGTTTTGTTAAACTAAAAAAATCATATTTTGTGTAGATGGATCTTATATCAGTCTTAATAATATTTATTACATATATCAAAATTGAACCACTATAAACTACTTGTATAAACATCATCCATACATCATCTATGACTTCAGTAAAAGCTCCTAGACATGGGCTATCACACTGGACTGCAGCATTATTTTTTGTTGTTTAATGTGCGAGTATCACCAGTAGTTCCGGAGAGTACAGTCTCATTTGTTACAAATTGAAATGCAGCATATCATTTATAATTTTTTTGCAATTTTGAATACTTTTGCAAGTGTAGCTTAAATGAACGACGAAGACCTTATCGTATTTCTCCATTGATGCTTCAGACAATATCGAAACTTTTCATTGTAACATGCTCCTCAGACCTGAATAATATCTTCATGAAACAAAATTTGTTGGCGGCGTAAATGATTGCATCTTTTCGAAAATCTGGAAGTTGATTGAACTGTATCTATCACATTAACGTACATTTTCACGTCTTATATATATATTAGATAATACCTATTTTACGACTTCACAATAGTAGTGGGCCTAAAACTTTAAAAGTATTGCAATTTTTCACAATAAAGCGACGTGACTTTTCTCCTTTCAGAGCTGTACAGCCACTAATTCGATTTTTTTTTTTGTGTTTCTTACAAGCAGAGAGCAGCAGACTTCGGAAAGTTTTTTGACTGAGTTGTCAACTATTATATGGCAAGCGCCCATATCTGATTTCAACTTCAATAAAAATTGAAGCACACAACTGCCAACTTGGTTTTAATATTTAATTAAAAAATATTAAACTAATAAATAATCGACAAATCGATTGTATTTTTTCTAACTTTTAAGCAACTCATACACTCAACAAGCCTTTAAGTCAAGCATGCAAAAAGAATCCTCTGTACACAGTTGCATGCGTGTCTGTGTCCGTGTCTGTTTGAGGAATGTCCTAAATTTGTTGCCAAACTCAAAAGAGCAACTCAATCAATCATTGCTTTGACAGTTTTAGCATTTTATTTCCATGACTTGCTTCAACGACTTGCCACACGAAGTACAACTTCTCCCAGCGCAACATTTCCCAACAGTTTGCAGCGCTTTTGTCAACTGTTACATTTAGTTATTAGTAGAGAATCAATCAAAACGTTTGCAAAATATACTCACTCCCAGACACTGACAGACAGACAGACAGACAGACAAACATACTCGTACACACATGATATAGAGATATAGATGAGTTTACAAATACTACACTATACATATGATTGATGGATGTGTTGCACTCAATGCTTCCGTCAAACAAATCGACAAATTAATTGAAGTTTTTATTTGTGGAGCATAGAGAAATTAAAAAAAAATTTGTAAATAACCAAATTTTGTACACATTAAGGACTGTTTAAGTAATCAATTTGAATTTAACATGGTTCGATTCGGATTATTAAATCACACAAAACTAGCACAGACACAAAAAAAAATAAGGTAAAAATAAGGAAATACATAGTTTATCTTCTGATTAGCTCTAATTATCTTTATGTAAATATTTTAACGCGTTAAATTGGAATCCAGTGTAGAAGTTATGCTATGACTCCACAGAAATAGTTTATTTCTGGCAATCACAGTCGCAGATAATTATCGACTACCGATTAAGTTGTCGAAGAACTGAAAATTTTCTTTAAATCGAAAATTGTGTAATGCGCTGTCATCCGGAATCGATTCTGGGTAGAGCTTAACTTTAAAAAAAAAAATGAATATGAAATTAACTTATCTTCATTTTGAGCAATAGTTGGTCTCCAACAAACTCACAGCTTGTTGCTCGATGCCACCTTGAAAGAAAAATAAAACTCTTGCCAGTTTTCGATTCAGCGACTTCAACCGACAAAAAAGTGTGAACCAAAGGACATTGTTTGTTCACTACTGTTACTATTCTTATTATTGACTTTCTTTTTCTGATTATTACTCTAAAACGGGAACCAGTTCTGCATTCATTAGGCTCCAGAAGAGCGCACTATTTAGATAATGCATTTTTTTGCTGAAAAAACCTCAAAAACTAAATTTTTGTTTGGTCAAATTTAATTTTTTTTTTTTTTCTTTTTTTTTGTTAGCTAAGGCCAATACTGTGATCGATGAAAATGTTTGCTACCGAAATTGTAAATTTTTACTGCTATGTCACACAAAGAAAAAACAGTGTTCGCAAATCAACATGAAATACTAAAATAAGATATTTATTATGTGAAAAGTCCACACAATTTGATTTTTCTTTTGTGTTTTCTGACAGAAATGCACTCTTTGTCACCTGTTTTTTGAGTATAAGAAGTATTTTCGGTAGCAAACATTTTTGTTATCTTAGTACTCGTTGGAAAACAGTTCGTGCTGAAAATTTTTGATTGTTGCTTGACAGCGTTCATATAAAAATGAAGTTTTTTCGGTATCAAACATTTTCATCGATCTCAGTATTGGTCTTTAATCAAAACAGCATCGAAAGTCGAGACAATAAAGATATATCCGTATGACATCCGCCACCATATTGGGTCCGTCATTTATATTTAACTATTGCATTCAAAGTTTCATGTCCAATTTCAGTTCAAACCGATGAGTAGAAGTGATTCAAAATTGAGTTTAAAGATTTGAAAAAAAAAACTACTTAATACACATTGTTAGGACTAGTTTCTCCAATTTAAACTAAGAAGCTGATTTTTGTTCAGAATGAACATATTATGATATTAACATATTACTTACTTAGGTGGCTCTACAACTGTCTATCGGTCAAGGCCGCACGTAGGAAAGGGCACCATTCGGTGTAGTTTAGTGCGCGCCGGCGCCAGTCGCTGGCAATCCGGAGCTTCTTCAGGTCATCATAGATCATAGTCTTCTCTGACGCCGTCCGCCAATCAAGTTCAGATTTCCGTCGTAAACCTTTAGTGCTAGAGCTTCGGGGTTCATCCGGATGAGGTGACTAGCCCAGTGCAGCCGCTGGAATTTAATGCGCTGGCCTATGTCAACCTCATCATACAGCTCATACTGCTCATGGTTCATACGGGTCCTAAACTCGACGCCAACTCTAAGGGGACAAAAAAATCCTACGAAGCATCTTTCTCTCGAACGCTCCTAAAGACGCTGTATCCGGTGATGTCAGTGTCCATGCTTCTGCGCCATAGATTTTTATCTTCGTAGTTCGAGAGAGAGCTCTACTTCTAATTTGCTTGCGGTGCCAAAAGTAGCAGCGATTAGCAAGCGTGATTCTTCGTTTGATCTCTCGGCTAACATTGTTGTCGCTGGTAACTTCTGTTCCCAGATAGAGGAAGTTTTCTACAACATTGAAGTTGAAATTCTCCATACTCACAGACCGTCCAAGACGTCCAAGATGGTCTGCGAGTGGACACCAAGTACTTCGTCTTGTCCTCGTTCACCGCTGGGCCCATGAGACGTGACTGTTTCTCAATCTCCGAGAACGCCCTGCTTACTCGCCGTTCGTTGATGCCTATGATGTCTATGTCATCAGCATATGCGAGTAGCATCACTTCCTTTTGGAAGATTGTGCCCGAACGTTCTACGTATGGGCATTGGCGTAGAATCTACTCCATCAGGAGATTAAAAAAGTTGCATGATAAAGCATCACACTGCCTAAAACCTGTCTTGGTATCAAAGGGTTCGGAGAGGTTCATTCCCACTCTGCCGACGCTTTGGGTGTGTAATAGCGTCATCATGCAAAGCCGAACGATCTTTGCTGGGATACCAATTTCAGATAGGGCGTTGAAGAACTTCGTTCTTATCGGTGTGTCGAAAGCGGCCTTATAATCGACAAATAGTTGGTGTGTGTCTTTATTGTACTCGTGGGTCTTTTCCAGGATTTCGCGTAAAGTGAAAATTTGGTCACTGGTCGACCTCTTTGGTCTGAAGCCACACCGATACTGGCCTTTTAGTGCATACGTGTATGACAACAGCCGTTTACACAGTACGCGGTACAGAATTTTGTATCCTATTGAAAGGAGACTTATTGCCCGGTAGGTCGCGCAGACAGCGGGGTCTATTTTCTTGAAGATAGGACAAAGAACACTGAGATTCCAATCGTTGGGCATGCATTCATCGGACCATATTTTGCATAAGAGTTGGTGCATACGCTTTACCAACTTTTCGCCACCGGTCTGGAATAACTCAACTGGCAACTTGTCGGAGCCTGCTGCTTTGTTATTCTTAAGCTTTTTAATTACTGAGTCGACCTCGTCATAATCCGGTGGCTTTACAAGAGAGCCATCATTAATCGGTGGTTCTATATACGCTTCTCTATCGGCGATATTATTCTCTTCATCGCCCCCAAGTAGATTAGAGAAGTGACCTCTCCATAGTCTCAGTGATTATCTGTAACCAGACTGCCATTATTGTCCTTGCAGAAAGAAACTCCGGGCTTGAAACCTTCGGTCAGACGCTTGACCTTTTGATAAAACTTTCGAGATTCATTTCTTTGACAAAACACCACAACATCCTCAAGCCCAGTGGGCCTTTCTTGTTCCTTTTTTTTTTGCGTCTGAAAAAAAAAAAAAAAAGTTTATTAACATATTATGATGAGAAATTTAAAATGAATCGGTCAGTGGTCAGGTGTATTTCGGTAGCATACACAATTACGTTCGAATGGGTACACCTGAGTGCATCAGTCTGCCATAGCAACTATGGCAGCCTGATGCACTCCTCGTCTTCTGCATGCAAAACAAACCCGGACTATGACAACTTAGAACACTTTGGATGTTGATCGATGTCGACAAACTATATGTTCCTGAAATTAGGTTTTAAAATTATGCCATAATTTTTTTTGAAGACTTTTGAAGACAGCTTTTGCCAGCCTCACAAAGCTCAATAATAGGCATAAAATGGACACTTGCCGTTGTGATAAAGCGAAAAGTCGGATTTTGACTATTAGAATTAATATACCTATCCGACAATTTTAAAATAGCTAGGAAATATTCACTATAGACGAAGATATGATAAATGAAACTTGAAAAATAATCTCAAACCTGTTGGTCAAAAACTGTCAAACTTTCAGAGGCTGTAAAATTTAAATTTGTAAATATTTCTTAAAAATAGTTGGGCTATCATATTTTATGGGTTTCAACTGAAGTTTAAGCTGAAAAAGAGTTATACTTATCAACAACGAGAAAATCTAATTATGCACAAGGCAATTGAGCTTCTGTACCACTGTGCAACGGTTAAGACTGCAGACTACCAAGTGTGTGAATGGCAAAAAAAAGTGTTTCTCTACTATAAAACAAGCTAAAAGTATGAACATCTGAAAATAAAATAGAACCAATCGTTCTGTTCTTGTTTCCGTATCTATTCAATTGATTGGGTTAACTCTGAAACTGTAGCTTATTTTGAAGATTTTGAAAGGCGTGTTTTACTGATCGAATTAATTAACTTGATGGAGGGAATTTTTTTTTTTTTATTAAATATGAATACAGAAAATAGCTTCCAAGTCTGAATTGTTAGGTTACATATTGATGAGAGATTGTTTTTGGTTATACATTCTAGATTTTCAAACTAATATATTCATTGTTACCTTTAAAGTATCTTTTGCTTAAACACTTCAACTTTCATGTATTCAAATCAATATAAATGAGCATATGTATGTACTCTGCATGTAGTTCAAATTGCTCTTTGAGCTTTGGTATGCCTTCAAATAATTGATATTGATGGTTGTAATCTCACTTAATCCCTAATTACAATGAATTGAATATGGCGAAATGAATTTTATGCGCAAATGTGGCATTTGTAGAGCAAATAAACTGGCGGAGAAAAGAAAAATAACCACAAACATGAAAAATCAACGCTAATAAATTATTTATATATGTATATATACCCGTATATATGTAGTAAATGTAGCTGTGTACTCAAATAGAAATGCTGTAGATACATATTTTTGTATATAGTGCATGCATTATATACAAAAAGTACATAAAAGCTAGCTTATGTGTTTATAAATGTGTTTGTATAAATACAACAAAACAATTTACTAATTAGTTTAATTAGCACAAATAAATAAAATGCGGGAAAATGTATCTACAAAAAAATGTATCTACAAAAAAAATGTATCTACACAAATAAAAAAATAAAATCAAGAAAACAAAAATTAATTGTTTTTATTTTTTGTTCTAGCTAATTACTTTGCATTGTGTAGAATTTGTTGTTTTGTTTTTATAGTTAAGCTTTTAAATTTAAATGGAATTGTTTTACTAATTGAATTTAATATAAGTTTATTATAAATTTTTGAATGGTGCTTTAAATATGTGAATTAGTATGTTGGATACATTAAAGAATGGATTATGTGCATATGTTTCGGTGAGTATAACTCGCAGTGCGTCCAAATGGATATTTTCATAGAACCAGTGTCGCAAACCAGCAACGGGTGTGAGTAGATTCAATTGGCGTGTTTTATCAAAAGCAGCACGTAAAGTATCTGCAGCAGCATTGTGAGATACATGTCGATCATAGTGTTCTATGGCGCAATAGACCTGTAAAATAAGCATTGTTATATACATATGTATTAAGTGTTTGAATTAGTTAGTAAGTTAGTGTTTCGTAAGATATGATGTGTAGTAGTAGTGCAGTTTCAAAAACCCACTTTCCAAAGCGTATTTCCCCTAAAATTTATAATAACACTTTTTACTTCATTGAATATGTCTAACTTTGGGCCGGATAAACTGTTTTTGCAAGGAGTTCCTCTTCTCCTTCATTAACATTTTCCAGAAGGATAGAACTGGAACAGGCCTGATTGTCTAGCTTTGTGCCGGATGAAGTGTTTTTATTAGTATAACATGCTGCCGAAAGCCTTCGAAATTAAGTAAATGTTTATGGAGAGCATGCTCCCGCTGAACAAACATTTTGGAAGTAACTTACTCGGTTTAAAAATGGTGATTTTTAGCTGAAAGACAAGGAACAACCTGAATAGCCGAAAAAGTTCATAGATGACAAAATTGGATTCATTGCTCGACGAAGTTTCATGTCAAACGCTTCAGGAATTTGCTGCATCTTTTTGAGTTGTCTTGTAAACAGTTAGCAAACGAGGCCAAGGCCTTAGGATTGATCCAAAAGTGAAGAAATAGGGTCCCATAGGAATTAAACCAAGATAAGTTTTTTCACCTGTGAACGGCTGTTTGAACGGCAGAAAAGTGAGGTATTTTTTAACGAATTGTAACTGGTGATGAAAAGTGTATCCGCTACGACAAGCTCAAACGCAAAAAAGTGATGGCCAACCATCGATATCAATGGCGAGCCAAATGTCTATAGATCCAAGCTTATGCGTTTTATTTGGTGGCATCAGCGTGTTGTGATCTACTATAGGCAGCTCAAACCGAATGAAATGATTACGAGGAAGCGATACTGAACTCAACTGATGCTTTTGAAATATCAATATATTAAAAAAAAAAATGTTATGTTCCTCCACGACAATGCTCGCCCGGAGGTCGCAATACCTATCGAATCCAACATCGAAATGGCAAAATGGAAGATTCTACAACACCCTCCGTATTCTACATACATCGCTCCATCTGATTACAACCTGAATAGATCGCTGACCCATGGCCTGTCTGAGAAACACTTCATTTCTGATGAAGTTTTTCTCTGGTTTGCTGCTAAAGACGAGCCGTTCTTCAAAGTAGTGACTAGTGATGAACAAGATTTTGAATAATTTCTGAACATTTATGCACAAAAAAGCCTCAAATTTTCGAGCGAAAAAAACGCAACGAATTAATTTAAACACCCAATATATTTAATATAGTTCAATATGCTCACCTGCTTCAAATATCTTTTCTCAATTTTATGCGCATTCTGTAACAAGGCTTTGCTCCAATTTTTTATATTACATGGCGCATTTTGCAAAACGTTTTCGAATTCCTGTTCCAATTTGAACCATGTAATATTTCGATCAATTGCTTGTACCGCGCTTAAACTATACGCAATATATCTCAATTTACCCACACATTGCTTTTCATTATTATTATCATCATTAATATTATTATGTTCAAATCGATAGCATTCATTGAGCAACATTTCAAATCTTGTCTCATTGCGTGTCTCTGCCAGCTCTTTCCAATTTTGAAAACTCACCGCGGCATCAAATTGTACAAGAAATTCGCTATCATTCAATATGAGTGGCACTCGCAGTTCTTCGAAATAGAATCCAAGTGATATCATATTCGGTGCATCATAATTAGTTACACGCATCAATGGCATTTTCAATATTTCGTACATAAATTTTGCATATAATTGTTCGAAATCGCTTTCCTGAAATAATTCCGCATGTATTTCGAATATTAAACGCGCCAATTCTTGCAGCACGAATTGCGAAGGTTCTTTGCGTAGATATTTAAGAAATTCAAGTAAAATTAAAGGTTCCTCGAGCTGTTGCATTTTGAAAGTGCGCCAAATTTGTCGCATTAGAGCAATACGTGTGGCGCTCTCGAATCTTTCTGGATTTTGTTGTAGAGCTTTGGCAATGCGTCGCCAGTTTTCTGTATCATAGTTGATTGTATAGTATGATTTTCCATTAGCATTTATTAAATACCAGCCATCCGGTGCAGTTATATTTAATTGTACTTCATATGCAGACATGGGTGGCATTAGAAATTTGAGGGTTTGTGTGTCAAACAATGAAGTGTTGCTTTGTAGATTTATTGGTATCCACCAGTGTTGATTTGTTGATTTCCTATCGAAACTTTGCTGTCTTATATACAGCTTATTTGTTGTGTAATTTCTGCTTATAGATAGCAAAGGATAATGCTTTTGTTCCAGCCACGAATTCAGTATGTCAGACATATTGTAGTTCCATTTATGGTGATTTTTGATATATGAAGTTTGTAGCGCATTTTGTAGTGCTGCTGCAAGTGCAGTAGTTCCAGCGTTGCCATATTTACTGCAAGTGATATAGTTAGTATTTGTTTAATGTGGTACTATATATTAATATATGTTTAACACTTACTGCGTTGCCAGATAGTTAATCAAAGCTTGCTGTAGCACTTCATGACCCATAGTTTCAGCGCACATCTGCAGCATACAGGGTGCTATTGAGTATTTTTCAATATATTATAAGATTCGAAAATGAGTTAGATCCAGAAGATATAAATATTTTATGTTTCCCCAGCATACGTATAGTTCTCTTACGATTCATTGTGCCTAAAGTATATAAAAACCTCAACCTTTCACACATAATGTAAAACTGAATTTGTAAGGAATTTTGTAATGAATTGAAGAAGGCTTCGGATGCTCTATATATATTTTAGGATGGGAAATCTTCCGGTTAATTTTTACGACATACGCTATTTTGACATTCACAGGTGTTTCACAAGTTTCTATAAAAAAGTAAGTAAGTTTTTAAATTTGTTGCAACACTGCTACACTGTTTCTATTAACAACCTTCTACTAATTTTACAATTTTAAGCATTCTGCATCATTAAGTTTATGTTTTCAAACTTGTAAAGTGACAAACGGAAAATAGGTGATTGATGGGCTGATCTGTTTGGAGAAACTCATTATTTCCATTTCTGCTTGGTCTGTGCCATGTTGTGTGCATCAAATTTACCTTCACGGTCATGAAAATAAAATTTTTACTCAACTGGATTGAACAGAGCCAAACACTCCTCAGTAGTTGTTACTCGATTGAATTTGAGATGATTTTTCGGCACCATTTTGCTATCTGGCCGTCTATCTGTTTTTGATATCTGATTTTAAAAACTGTCAAACACAAACTTAATGATGCAGATTGCTCAAAATATGATAGTAGTGCATTGATATCTGGTAGTTAACGGAAGCAGTGTGCTAGTGACGCGGCAAATTACAAATTACAATTACTTTTTGCTCCAACCTTGTAAAAATATTTAAACTATTCAGTAACTCTGAAAAAATTCAACATGAAGTCTTCAAAAGAAATTAGCTGAAGAAGTACTTAATGATGTCTCTGATGTCTCATCCCCTTAGTGTTACAAACCTCAGGTCAATGTTAATATGCTATTCAATCTGTGTAGAAAATATACAAAATATAAACAATCCTTATTAAACTCGGTTACACAAGTTTGTTACAAAAAACTTTGTCAAACAAGCATTTCCTAGAGACACTATCTACTGAAAGGACTCTGTTTTAATAAATAAAAGTCTATCCAACGATTGTTTAACTCTTTACACGAAAACATACCTCTATCATACATTAGTGCACGAAAGTGTTGCAGCAATTCCTGTGATTGTTCAATATCGGAGGCAATAGCATAATTTGAACTTGCATCATAGGATCTATAGCACATGTCATCAAATGCGGCTGTGGCATTATATTCGGGATATAACTACAATAGTTCAAATGAAAATTATTTAAAAATGTCAAATACAATTTGAAACGACTCACCCTATCAACAAAATAATAACTATAATAAGTTGCAAAAGCCTCTGCAAGCCATTTCTCCGACCAGCGTGTAGGCGTCACCAGATTACCAAACCATTGATGCAGAATTTCATGTGTCACCGCCAAAATGGGCATAAGTTCAGACGACTGCATGAATTCACTGAGTATATAAGGCTGATAGGTAATCAAGCCCCAGTTCTCCATACCGCTGGCATATAGCTCCGGTACGAAACAATGATCCAATTTGGGTAATGTATAAACTTGTTGAAAATATGCAGCTATAAGTTCTACGCTTGCAATGGAGTGATTTAGAATTTGTTGCGCTTGTTTAGCATATTTGGCATGTGCGGGCATGGTTAGAACACGATGCAGCACATCATCTTTGCTGTAACTCGATATAATATCATAGGGTTTTGTTATGGTTAAAGCAAGCAGAAAACTTGGCATAGGTGGTGTCATTTGAAAGTAGCTAGTACACATATTTTCAGCAACTTCAGGAACTTGTTGCTCGATGGGCATGTTCGAATTGACGTTGTAGTGTTTGCTATGCGTAATGCTAATGGAAAAATTTGCCTTAAAGCGCGGTTCATCATAGCAGGGAAATACTGTGCGTGCGCTGAGCGGTTCCAGAAATGTGACCGCGCCAAAACTTTGTTTAGAATATAAACAGAAATTAATTCATAAATAGTAAACAATGTGTGAATAATTGCATAAATTTTACTTACACGTTATCAGCAGAGGAGGCTACGTCGAATACATCTCTAATCTTATTGAAGCCCAGCTTATTATCACCAATTAATGATTCGTATAAAATGTTTACGCTGAGCTGCTGATAACGCTCAAAGCGCCACTTTGCGCCGAAATTAAGACATTCCGGGGCATATTTAATAGCCAACAATTGATGTGGCGCCCGCAATTCGAAGTGAACACATTCGAATAAGACACCACTATATAAATTGGTTACAACTACTTTGCTTATGGTCAAATTCACTGCGTGTAAGAGCAGCTCTTCCGTGGTTTCAAGTATTTCCAGCTGAATTGTTAGATTGCCTTGATATTTATAATCACTGAGATGTAAACGCGTTGTTAAATGTAATTTGTAGTGTAATGGATGAGATGTAGACGCTAAACTCCAGATGTGTGTAGTATTTGTGGAATTGTCACCATAAACGTAAACATTTTGTAAACTGATAAAAAATAGTACTATAAAGATGTTCGAGCAGCCTTTAAAATACATTATCAATAGCAACTTTAGTTAATCCCTAGCTGTACTACGCCCGGCAAAACTTGTACACAAACTGTTCTTGAAATTGTTGAAGATTTTTTGAAAAGCAATTGATAAGCTTTTCTTTGATTACGTTTTTGTTTGAAAAAAAAAAGAGAATCTTAAAGACTAAGCTTTAATATTCAATGAATTAATCGGGTCTGTTCCGGTTTTCAATTTCGCAAAGAATTTGGAAACGTAAATTCGTTAATATTACGAATGAAAAAGAACACATTGGGAATTGTTGAAAAGTTCGTTAGTTTTTCAAAAGGTAAACAAACAAGTGCCGACGTCGCACAGTGCACAGTGGTTCAGAAACGTTTACCGTTGAACAAAATTACGTAACTTTTGAAACGTTTATGATTAGGAATTTCTAACAGTTTCATATTATCAAAAAAAAAAAAAAAATTAAATTGAGAAAGCAATATCGGCGTTATAGAGAGCCAAAGTAAAAATTTTGACATGTCATGCAGCAATAACCGAAGTATTCATAGACAAGAATCTGTTATTGGCATCTGAGGGTTATTGACAAAGTATATATTGGCGCTGAATCTGAATCCGAGCTTAAAGTTTTCCCATTACGTCATGACTTTGAGATAGTTGAGCTTATGTACATGATAAATTGATATTTTTTAATGTTAGATGATAAAGGCTGAACAAAATTTTTGTAATAATCTACATACATATCATATAGTACTACTCATTCGCTTCAAAATGAGCTACCGGATGGTGTCGCAGTATGTTTCTTTCAAAAGTTATGCCCATTTTAAGATAGCGGAATGAGTTACTCGGTTTAACAAACTCTTTTATCATCTTAACCATAACTTTTGAAAAAAAAAAATATTGTACGGTACCATTTCGAAGCAGAAAAATAGTACTACATAATGGAGTGTGTAGAACAATTTACAACAAATTTTAGGCGGCTGCCTTGTATTTAACCTCAAAAACAGTACATAACCTCAAATATATCTAAGTCGGGACGTGATTTACCTATTCAAAGCTCGAATTTAGTATGTACGCAGAAATTTACTTGAAAATGACCCTCAGCTGTCCAACAAGAATCATAATCCGTTTATTACCGATCTGTGTTATTATGTAAACTAAGAAGCTGAATTATTTATTTGTGTATTATAATTGAGTAATATGAATTTCACTTGACCAAAGCCTGCAACGCTTTAAAGGAAAGTACCGTATACTCTATAAAATATATTAAAAAAAAAGTGATCAGCACGAAAAGACGATATAGCTTGGGTATTCTATTGTCCTGCATATGTTTAAGTCTCCGAGAGACTTGAAGGAAAGTACAAATAAAATTCAATAACGAGCGACATTACACCAAACAGAGCAACAGAATTAAACATTAAAATAAAAAAAAGCTTTACTTAAAAAAACTATTTGCGAATTATAAACATTTATGAAGTAGAACGCTATTCTACCCCCATTTACCAGTTAGAGTGAGATAGAGAGACTGCGTTGTTATGTTGTATGCACTGTTTTATAATTTAGGTTTTCAATAAAATTCTTAATAGTACTCGTAGAAATTAATTTATAGTTGCAGTTGCACGCTGATTATGTAGCGGGTGATTCATTTGGTGTTTTTTTTTCACAGATCATACTGTCATCGTATTTGTATTCAATAATATTTGATAATTCAGCGTGCATAATTCATTCGTGCACTTCGACCAATGTATGGTGAGCATCATCGACCTTTCGAGAATACTATTGCCAATACCATTCGCCAATTTGATACGCGACCAAAAAGACCACATCCAGCCCTAGTGAGGAGAATATTGCGGCTGTAGCGGAGAGTGTGGCTGAAGACCATGACCAATCGATTAGATGTAGTGCACAGCATCTTGGCCTCTCGTATGAAAGAATTGATCGAATTTTACGCCAGGATCTTGGTTTTAAGGATTACAAAATCCAATTCAATGGGCTCTGCAACAGCTCAATTCAGTGATGAAACACATTTCTGGCTCAACGGGTACGTCAATAAACAAAAGTACCGCATGAGTGCTTGATGAGCAACCAAAAACGAATCTCAAACTAAAATGCATTGTTTGGTTTGGTCTATAGAGTGGTGGAATCATTGGTACGTATTTCTTTAGAAATGTACTACGCCAGGCAAAACTTGTACACAAACTGTTCTTGAAATTGTGGAAGATTTTTTGAAAAGCATGAGCGCAATTGATAAGCTTTTCTTTGATTACATTTTTGTTTGGAAAAAAAAGAGAATCTTAAAGACTAAGCTAAGAGGCCGGACAGAACATAAACTTCATTGGCGAGTGCTACCGCACCATGTTTACCGGCTTTTTGTTGCGTAAAGTTGAAGCCCGTGATGTCGGCCACATTTGGTTTCAGAAAGATGTTGCTGCGGCACACATAGCGCGCAAAACAATGGCTTTATTGAGAAATCATTTTGGTTAGCACCTAATTTCACGTTTCGGACATGTCGATCTATGGCCGCATAGATCGTGTGATATTACATCTCTGGATTTGTTGCTTAGGGATTATGTGAAGTCAAAAGTCTTTGTCGATAAGCCAGCTACGTTTCAAGACTTGGAAGCCAACATTACTCGCAAAATTCGCGAGATGCTGGTAGCAATCCTGGAAAGAGTGATATATTGGAATTTCAGAATGGGCGCGGCCAACATTTGAATGAAATTATCTTCAGTGTTTCGATAGTCGCTACTTGCATTGTTATTATGATAATATTTTGAAGCAACAAAGTTTTTTTTTCTCCATTGTTTGTAGAGGGATCTCATTTTCAATGGTTAAAGTGGTTTTCACTTTTAAAAGCGGATACATACTTGCATTTGAGCTTAGCTGAAATGATTCTCTTGAAGCTGTCAATTTCCTGTGCATCATTTTGGTGATATTGATATTTGAACTTCAATTTCTTGTTCCATTTCACATTTGCAGTGGTTTTTTCTCACCTAAATTATACGAAATTGTGGCATATGTTGGCGATAGTTTTGCGTAAATAACTGCTCACACAATATTTTCATACATACTCACTTATGAATATCAAACACTCATACGAATTAAATGAATGTCACTTTCACACACAGCTGTCGAATCGAAACTTTCAAATGGTAAAACAAAACGCCCACTTTACCATTGTTAAATTTGTTACAATTTTAACTTTTTATTTGTTTCAAAGCTGCCATTTCCCCGATGCTTTTCCTTTTTTTTTTCATGATCCAGCAGCATTCTTCCGGCAAATACCCGCATACATTCGTTCGTCCGCATAATTTTCCGGCTCTCAGCCCCCTTGCAGCGCGTAAAATTCGCAATTACATTTATGATTTCTTCAGCGGGAGTTAAGATTTCGCACGCACCACCCTCAATCAGAGGGCGTTTATGATGCTTTTTATACTTATATTTCTTTTTTATATATTTTTTGCTAAGCATTTTTATTGCATTATTTTCAGCGCCAAAGTGTGGCAGCGTATCGAAACCAAAAACCGAAACCGAAACCGAAACCCAAACGGAAACGGAAGTGGCAGTGGCAGTGGCAGTGGCAGTGGAAAGGCGTGAAAGGAAGTTCTGTGAATATGGAATATGGTCGTACTCAATGTCGTCGTTCTTGCCATCATATCATGCATGTGTTTATTTTTCAGCAGAAATTTCAGTCTGTATTCTTGTATAGTCTCCATACACGCGTACACTCGCATATGCGTATTTGTTTTAGACATTTACGCAGGAACGTGACTGAAACCCAATTTTCTGCGCTTATTTTAATTTGTTTGCGCAATAAAAACAACGCCAAATGGCATAAAATGAAATGAAGCGGTCGCATGAAATGCAATTTGCCTTAAGTGCGGATGATTGATATACTTTCGAACATAAATAAGTATTTCTCGCATATGTTTAAATTTCCATGTTTACGTGTAGTACTTTGCATCCGTAGAAATTGTGTCGTTCTTTGCTTTTTATGGAAAGATACATCGTTAAAATTAAGTACTTACTATAAAAAATAATAAAATATATCGAAATCTGGCAATATGTGTGGAATATGGTATAACTGACAAGTGAATGACTAAATAAGCAAATAACTTTTTCAAATACATATTTATTCATAGTTTGTTATATAATTCTGATGCCATCAAACTAAATGAAAGCGTTTTGCAATGTTGTATTTTCTCCATTCAATGTCGTCTTGGTAATGTGCGCATCAACACTGATACCTATACATTCGGATTATCTGCGGACATATCAGTATTTTTGAAAGCGGTATTTTGTTCAGCAGTGAGACCCATTTTCCGTTTAAAGGTTACGTCAATAATCAAAATTTACGCATTTGTACTATATTCTGGGGTCTTGAATAGCAACACAAACAGCTTCAAGAGCTGCCATTACATCCAAGGAAAACATGGCTTGCTGTGTTTTAAGGGCTGGTGGAATCATCGGTTCATTTTTCTTTAAAAATCATAGCTAACTACTTGGTGCCTGAATTTTAAGCCCGCAATAGTCGAACGCGTAATCGAAAATTGGAGCTTCAGAATGGATTTTGTTAGCCGTAGTTAAAGCGTTTTTTTTTTGTCTGCCACAAACTATTACTTACCTCCAATTTAATACCCTAGGAGTGAAAGTCTGGGATGACGTTTTGACGGCGAACTTGAAAATTAAAGTGTAATTATATAGCAGCGTACAAAGAACTAATTGCCAATTATACTCAAGCTTTCATTTAAGACTTACATTCGTTTATAATTCACAACTAGTTTTAAAATAGCACAAAGTCTCTTCTATGCTAAGTTCTATGTCGTTCGAAGATATTACTGAGCTGCATTCCAATTTAAATTTTTTTAGCGACGAAACACCTTAAATCGATTGTTACTAAAGCCAGAAACGAAGCATTTGGTAACTTCTTGCTGAAGCAGAGCCTGGCAGAGCAAAATGCTAAGAGGTACCTCAACCTCAGTCAATTAAAGGAAAATTCCCATACAAAACCCAAGCGGAATGTGGTATAGGTAGAGTGAAGAAAAAGCTAATGAATTCGGCAACTACCTGGAGACTACCTTCACAACTTTTGACTTTTGCTGGCATGCGAATAATGAAGAGACCCCAGATTTTCTTTATTATCCACGTCAAATGGACATGCTGATTCGCCACGTCGAGTTGACCGAGGTTATCTACGATGTCAATCATCTCAAAACTAGAAAATATCCTGGCTCTGTCAAGATTAATGTGGAAACCATTCGCGTTTTCCCTAATAATGTCCTCATGCAAATAACGGTGGTTTATAACTGCATCTTGAGATTCAGCCACTTTCCTGCTCAATGGAAGTGTGCTGACATCATTATGATTGCCAACCCTGGTACACTTGAGAGCAATCCATGTTAGCTTGCTAAAAATACTGTAAAAAATGTTTAAAGAATATTTCTGTAGCGTGCTGCCACTGCAGCATGAAGGTCATATGATTCCAGATCAACAGTTCAGGTTTAGAAGGGGTCACCAGACCCCAGAACAATGTCAATGCGTTGTGCAGCATATACTGAATACTCGTACCCTAGATAATCACCAGTTTTGTTGGGCTGTATTTCTGGATGTTCGCCAAGCATTTCACCGAATGTGGCAAGGAATCTGAATTAAACTCCATCTGAGCTGGAGTTTAACAAGGCAGCGTGTTAGGCCACGCTTTTTACTGTTGATCTTCAATTAGTGATGATAGGATGATAAGCTAATGATAGCCACGTATGCCGACGATACTGCTCTCTTGGCAATCGACGGCGATTCTGCGACTTGGTTCATTAGATGGACGGATTACTTGGCAATCTCACATAAAGCTAAAATTCTTTTTAACAGTTGGATCTCAAACTCATCAAGATAAACTGGACATATGGCATACAGGGGTGGGGCAGGGATTTCAACTCAAATGTGAATATCCTGCAAAGGTTTCAATCAAAGCTTCTGCGTAGACTCTTTGGTGCATTATACTATGTCAGAAGCTCAGTTATAGTTTCTGCCGTACTAATCCCAAGTGCCAAGGAGGAAATTAATAAGGTTGTGGAATATGTACTACACACGCCTTGAACCTCACGACAACTTTATGTCCGTCTGTCTCTATGTTGTTCCGCATTTTTTGCGGACCAATTTTTATGCTATCCAATTGAAATTTTTCACAAACACTTCTTTTTATTGCAATTTAATAGAGTATCAAGATTGATCCGCCACGCCCACTGTTTGGGGTAGCCCCCATACAAACCAAGTGCCCACTTTTGACTTATTGTATGAAAACTTCTTTATTAAAGTCAACATTAGGTTGAAATGCGAAATGATGCCTTTTTATAGACAGGAGCTTAACATACATAGACTAATGGGCGTGGCCCGCCAACTTTTTGGGGTAGCTCCCATATAAACCCACAGCTCACTTTTATGCTAAACGTCAATATCAACTTGAAATTCGATATGGCGGCATCTTACACATCTACTACGTCGCTTTATACACATCTACTAGTGGGCGTGTACCGCCCACTTTTTGGGGTAACCCTTATTTAAACCCCCACTTTTATGTTTTACAATGCAATTTAAAATTTCTTGTGAATGGTATTAGAGCTTCGGTTCAACCGAAGTTAACGTTTTTTCCTGCTTTTTTTACACATTGTCCTTCAACGAGCGCATACTATATTAAGAACAGAGCCATATGGATAATCTCAATTACATATTCAACTTTTATAATGCTAAAATAGTATTGTAGATACTTTCAATTTCTTCCCATAAAATAAAACTAGTATTCTCAGTTTTAGATGTAAACGCTATTTTGCAGCCTTTGTTCCACAACATAAAGTCGAAGATTTACAGCTGAAGAATGTAGATAACATTTATACGAGATACTTATGCCATGTTTTGCACAAAATAAAATGCACAGCTTAATTACATTTGAAATAAAACAGATACTCGTACTAGAAAGCAACTCTCTAACAAAAACCATATGCAAAATATACTTCACAACATTCAAAATCCAATTAGTTAACTTGCAAAAAACAAATAAAATATGAAAGAAAAGTTTGCAAATTTACAAACCAATTAGAGCAGGCGTTTATGTTAATGAAGCATCAAAACATAACAATTTTCATTCTCAGAAAAATGTCTGCAGCAAAAAAGAAAATATCACTTTGTAATTGCACTTTAGAAAATGATAATAGCAAAAACTTCTTAAGCTTTTAATGGTTATTTTTATACTTATTTCTTAGCGCAAAATTTCAATGAGATACTTTGCTTCATTGCAGCTGAATATGTATCTGCATGCTTTCCCATCTAATTTGGTTTAATGGCGACAACGCAGACATGAAATTATAATGCAATGAAATTATTTTAGCGTGAATTTCATCATCGTGCAATATAATTATAGACAGCAAAAACATTTTAATTATAATTTAAAATTCAGTTGCAAATATATCTTTTGCTGCTGCTGCTGCTGCTGCTGTTTGAAGTACTTGCTGCGACGCTAAATCGTCTTATACAAATTTAAGCCAGCACATGACAAGTGAAATCAATTACTGATTGTTTGTAAGACGTGTTCTTTCAGAGGTGTAGAACTTTGAATTGAAGAGAAAACTGAGTTTACATAATTGAATCGATAATCGAATTACTTGGATGGATGAACGATTTTCAAAAAAAATTTGCACAATTTGCAAGCGTTGTTCTAAGGCAAACCAAACTGAGCACAAATGATAATAGCGTTGCCAGATTTGACCAAACTATGATAATTAAATCCGTATTTTGTAAAATGGTACCTTAAAAAAGGCACTGTGTACATATTTATATACCAGAACAATGAGTACAGACTTTGTGAAATTGATATCCTTAATGCGTTGCTGCTCACTGCTGCCAGCATTTGATTGACATGTGTATAAGTGTAGGAGGGTGACTGAGTTTAGAAGACTTTTGCACACAGTGCAGCACAAGTAAGCCGCTCAATTAAGACCTCTATTTTTTATACATTTAGCTTTCTTTGTATTCAAATACAAAGGACAGCGTCGACTGACAGACTGGTAGTCAGTCAGTCTGTCAGTCAGCCAACTAGTCAGCCTTCCTCTGGCAGACATTCATGTCAGTCACTCAGTATTTCCTTTCATTTTGAGTTTCGTTGTCCTTTACGCGCTGTACAGACACTAAAGCAGACGCTGACTAAGCCTGGCAAAAGGATCTATGTACATACATGCGTTTGTATGTGGTTTCGTTCGTGGGTGTGGCATTGTTGCGTGATTACCTTAATTGATGGGCATTTCCGTTTAGCAAATGAAGCCACTCAATTAACACCTTTCAGGTGAATAAAAGTCGCATGTCAACCACACAAAAAAAAAAAATATATATATAATATATATATATATATATATATATATATATATATATATATATATATATATATATATATATATATATATATATATGTATATGTATATAAAAGAAGGAAGCAAACGATTCGCATTGTAAGTGATTTAAATATATTTACACAATTTATTTGATATTTTAAATATTGAGAAATAAAATGCATACTACAAGGTGTGTTCCAAAGTAAACAAGTCTTTAGGAATGGCTTTTCTATGATGTCGCCATCTATTTCTATTCGTATTGGAAAGTTCAATGCTTTCCCATTTGCTCACTTTATGGCATTTGCTCCACTGGAAGCGGAGCTTAAAGTAGCCTTTATTCATAAGTAAAGTATTCTTTATTCGACTCATATGAAAGCCAAGAACGTCGACTCAGCTTCTCAAATAAATATAAAAACCCATTTAGTGTATTCACAAGGTCTTGTAATAATGCAAAAATGTTAAAGTGCACAAATTGCATCGTGCTAAATAAAGTGTTTGACACTTTGTACTGTTTGGCATTATAACAAGAAGAAGCATGAAGGCTATCTTTCAACTACAAATAATATTTATGGTGAAGAAAGATATAGAGACAAATAAAGGGAGGAAGGCAACGTTTGAATTGCGAAGACGGAAATCAAGCTTAAAAAGATAAATCACTGATTTGGTGAAACAGAATAGCTTTACTACTCTTCTTGTGCGTATTTTTTGAAGGAGACTTTAGAAGCACCAATAAGAGATATGCTAGATTTTGCAAAACCGATTATTCAAACAGAAGATGAGACTTTTTATTGGACAATTCATTTACAAGGAAACATTACAACTCTATTCGTGCTCTGTGTATTCAAAATAAAATTGAGTGTGCTTTGTATAACAAAAGTTGTTTGATTCAATCGATTACACAGCCACACAAAAAAAAAATTCACTTTCGGACCTAGAGATCAGACCATGTTTGTTATACGTTTTTTTGGTCGCGGATCTCGAATCGGCAGTTCATTTAGTCCCATCACCTCAGGTTTTTGAGATAACCTCAAAAAACCAAAAAAAATTCGAGGCAAACATTTTAAAATCAAGAAAAATTCTGTCTTACCATGACTACTTTAAGTTTTTTGGGGTCGCTGAGACCGAATCTGAAGTCTATTTAATCGCATTATGTCATAACCTTTGACATAACCTCAAAAAATCCTCAAAATTTGACCCCAAAATTTTGAAATAAAGTAAAGTTCTAATCTATAAGTCTTACCATAACTACTTTATGTTTTTGGGGTCGCTGAAACCGAATATAAGCTTCAATTGACCCCATAATCTCAGATTTTTGTGATAACTTTAAAAAACTTCAAATTTCGGACCCATAACCAAGGAAATAAATCATAAAAGCAATCTGTATTAATGCAAAACATCGTATAGCTGAAGACTATATAAAAACCGAAGTACTTAAAGGCAAAAACTTCCATAACCCCATAGCTCTATAGCCCCATAACACCGTAAAGCCATAACCGCGGGAATAAATCATGAGCAAACTGTATCAGTTCCGTAAACTGAGGTCCGTTCATTCCTTAAACTCTTCTTGCATGGTCCTGCATCCAGGGCACCTCCTCGCGGTGACGGCGGGCAACGGAGTGAGCTCGTTATCCGGCTGAGTCCCTGGATATGGCTTTTAAGACTATTCTATATGGCAGTTTGACGCGGATGTCGCAGCCCAACATGCTGGTCGTACTTAACGCTCGCAGCATTATCAAATGGTACTGAACTGTTTTGTATTGTCGCTATAATAGTAGTTGAACATCAACTACAGGGAGAACACTTCGGTTTCAAAGACAAGAATCAAATGATTCTGAGGGCCATTTAGACCAAAGAAGAAGTGAAACACAAGGCTCTGTGCTCCTCAGAGAACAATTACATATAAAAAAAAACCGAATATGAGTGCACTCTAAGCCATGGCCGGAGGTGGAAACCACTCCTACGAAAATGATGTTTCTCAGTGTAATTATATTCATTGATTTTTTTTTTTAACCTGAAAGTTTACTAAAATCAATCAAAGAAGTCAATTGAAAGCTTTCAAACAAAAATAAAATTAAAATATTGAGAATCTCTGTAGCAGCGTAGTTGAAAGTTACTTTTTACTAAAACTTGAAACAGATACAAATACTCATTCACCATGAATCCCTTGCACGATAAAGCACAGAGTTCAAAGAACCCAAATCATCTGGAAGAATCTGAAATGCAGCTAGATGTCAATTATTTGAAGATGCTGATACAGCATGCAGACGACTTCTCGAATCCACAGTTGCAGCTGAATGCTCTTGCGGAGATTAGAAACTATATTGAAGAAACTTCATATGTTGATGCGCTACTCAACTACGGTGTGTTGGCAACCCTGGCAAATTGTTTGAAGCAAACCGACAACGATGCATTACATTTTGAAGCGACTTTCATACTCTCGAATATAGCTGCCGGTACACCAGAACAGACACGTGAGATTGTCGCTGCCGGCTTAGTGCCAGAACTCGTAAAACTTGTGAAAACCTCAAAAGTTCCAGCTAACTGTACACAAGCAATAATTACATTAGGTAATATAATTGCAGAAGGTGCAGAGTTTCGTGAATTGGTGTTGCAACATGATTTGTTGTCACTGTTGTGTGCCTACGTCAAACCGGAGATGCTAAACTGGTCCGATTACTGGCCAACCATTGCCTTTGTTATTCTGAACATATGTCACGAATCGGTTACCATAAACGATGTTGGTACCATTGAAGCGCTGCTGACAGCAGTGAATTTGCTGCTAGATTGCAAAGATGTGAGTGTTGTCACTGATGCGGCATGGTCTATTGCATATTTGTCCGAGGCGTGCAATACCGAACGTACACAACTTATTATTAAAAGCGATATACTTAAAAAACTTAAACCACTACTAAACCATGAAGAAATCGATGTGCAATGTGCAGCAATTCGTGCGCTTGGTAATATTGCACACGTACAGATACAATTTGTGCTTGATCTGCAGGTACTGCCAGAGTTTGCTATATTAATAACTCACGCGGAATCCAAAATACGCAAGGCAACTTTATGGGTACTGTCAAAAATAACCGCTGGCAATATAAGCCAAATTCAATCTGTGATTGGAACTGGTTTCTTACCGAAGATTATTAAGATACTCGAAAAGGATCTATTTACCGTACAGATTGATGCTGCTCGCACAATTTGTAATATGACAATTCATGGCAATCGTATTCAAATGTTTACTGCACTCAAAAATGGTGTCATGCCACCGCTAATTGAACTAATACATTCCGCGAATACAAAATTTGTCAAAGTTATATTAATTGGCATAAAACGTATGCTCGATTCAACTACTTCAAAATATGTTATGGACAAGATTGAAGAATGCAATGGAGTTCAGAAAATAGAAGCGCTTCAATTGCATGAATGCCGTGAGATATATGAGTTGGCACGCACTATTATTGAAGATTATTTCTTGGAGGAAAAAAATTGAAGTAGGTGTAGAATAGCAGCCGAAAAAATTGAACCTAATTCTTTCAAATCGAATTTCGATACTTCAGTTTATCTAAAAAAATGTACAATAGGTACAAAAAATGAAGTTTAGCATGTGCAGTTGTAATTGTTTGTTCCTCGAATGAAATATAAATATATTCTTTATAAAATGTTTCGATCTAATAAATTCTATGTAACCTTCCAGATAGACATTTCATTGCCACACGTCAATCTAGTCTTCTGAGATTTTCTTCAGAGTATTAGTAAAAACAATCGGGAAGAGACATCATTAGAGTCTTCTATTTGTCTTCCGTAAAAGAAATCTTGGACAGCCAGTCGGAAAGATATCACAGGTCTACAAATACCGGAGTCATGTCAGTTGTTGGAAAGCTGAGGATCAATTTCGAAGTAATTTGCTGCGTAGAAATAAAAATCGTAATTGACCTCTTGAACTCTTAAATTAAAGATTAAGAGTGGTACTAAATGATGTAACTGAAGAGGCAGACCACAAACATTTTTTGCACCCTGTACATAACCTTGAAAGTAGGAAAATACGCCGTTTTTCGGGTACATAACCTCAAATAACGCAAAATCCTAACGTGATGGGCCAATGCTGACCCCGTAATTACCGGAAATTACCCTTAGCTTTCCAACAACTAAACCATGTTGACCTGTGTATTTCATAGAGTGCATAGAGTGCAATGCAGTTTAATGTGCTTCGATGTCCAAAAATTAGTAGAATTTTAGCACCATTTGGAATGCTTTGGAGCAGTGCGTGGATTATTGAGCTCTGGAGTACATTTTTAACTGCAGCCGCTCTCAAATTTGTATACTATTCATATATATTACGAAATGGTAGTGACAAAAGTCACCATTCCACAGATTACAGTACAAACTTCATTTAAATAAAAAATAAATAATTGCGTTCGGTTCTTATTCCAAATTGAAAATATAAGATAAAACAGTGTAATTTCTGCATATTTTGCTTATTTGATTCTGTAAATAATTATGTAATTTGAGTTCATTGGTACAATGCCCTACAGAAAAGTCAGTGCAAGAGATGGTCCACCAGTTGAGTTTGATGTTAAAGATGCTCCACGCTCCGGTCGGCCCAGTGACGCTGTTGATGACCAAATAAAGACACTGATTGAAACTAACCCACATTGAACTAATCGTGAATGTGGGTTTTGCAGGGATACTGATCCTTCATCAATCACCTGTTCACGACTATCTCCGGTGGCTGTGATTCATCAGCAAGCTCGATATATGGATTCCTCATGAACTGAAAGAAATCATAGATGTGATTTCAATCGCAATAAAATCGACCGGTTTTGAAACGCCTCATGACCGGCGAGGCAACGCTATAAGAATAAGCGATCCCAAACGACATCAGAAGCTGATCTTCTCAATATGGGTGTAGTGTTTTTTGAGTTACTACTGCGCAAGCAGTTGTTCAATTCTGATGCGTACTGTAGCCAACTGAAGCGGCCAGAACTTGTTTATCGCAAAGGCATATTGCTCCATCACGACAATGCGAGTTTACACACAAGTTTGGTGACTCGTCAGAAGTTGTCGGAAGTTTGGACTCATTCTCCTTACTCAACAGACCTTGCCCTATCACACTACCATTTGTTTTCGTACAAAACTACTTGAATATTCGATTCGATTTTGATATTCTATTTCTACTCGTATATTAAAAACTGGCAATAATATGATCATCTCCTTGCTTAACACAATCTATTTGAAAGCTTAAGAGTATAGTTGTCCTTGTATGAGAACTTCTGCAATTATATTTGATATTATTCTTCGTACATGGTTCAAATAACATCGTAGACACGTGTTTCGCACTCTGCTACGAGTTCTCATCAGTCTGCTCAACGCACATTGCAACTTTTGCTACTTATATCATGCGCCTTTCTCAGAAAAGGCACACTGTGTATCATATGTATTTATATGTTGCCTCATATTGTCTATCTTAAATATGATAGATGTATATTACAGCATAGACAGTAAACTTTCTCTCTATAACTTATTCTACAAACCTAGTTGAAGTATCTCTATTCATGGCCACTTTTGTAGTTTTGCATTCGAAAATCTAGAAAATATTGTTTTACACAATTTAACCAAATCAATTTTACATTTGGTTTGCGTGTCCTGCTTCTTTTGCTAGTTGTCCCACAACATATTATATTCATTGCATTGAAATCACCCTTTTTAACTTAGAATTCAGTTTGTTCCTAGGGGCTTTCGATGTTATGCATGCAAATCAAGTAAAAATAAATGTCAATTGTGGTTAAAGTGCATTTTTAAATTGAAAAATAAAATAATAGAATTAAACTTAAATAGATTTTTAGCTACTTTTCCGTTTAAATTTTTTTCAGCTGAAATTCTTTTTGCAGAAATGTTTTATACAAAAAAAAAAAATAGAAGAACTGTTGGAAAATCTCTCATTAAAAATGCAAAATCTTCTGTTACTTAAGCAACCAACAAGTTTTTAGCTAACTAGAATATGAATTTAGCAACATACAAAATGTATCTACAACTAAATGTATCTACTACTAGCCTGAAGCGTTTGTCAACACATTTGTCTGTTGCACAACAAATCGAAATTATGTTCATAAAATTGTTTTTCCAAGCGACATAATTTGCTCAAAATTTTACATATTTGCTGGGTTTCCTATGCAGCCGCCGCCCCCGCCGCTGTACGGGCATACACATCAAATAACAATCTGGCCATGTCCATTTAGAAGATATTTCCGTGCGTTTACAAAAGGGGATATGAACAACATCCGGCATTTGAGCATAATTTTTGTAGCATTTTACTACTCATTGCATTGCCAACAAAACGAATGTTATTATTTCTACTACGATACTATACGAGTATACCTTCTGATCAAAAAATACCCGGAATTTCTCATTCCGAATGAAGCTCGTTTGAGCTATTGTGAAATAAATCTTTTCGCGTGGCTGAACTGTCAGACATTTTGTCAGATGATTCGTCTGAAATAACTAGTTTAAGAAGTAAGTGTATGGTTAGTTTTTATACCCTGTACCCAAACAGCGTATAATAAGTTTGTGCGAATAAGTTTGTGCGAATGTTTGTGCGAATATAATTATTCTTGATCAGCATCGGGAACTGATTTGATTTAGTCATGTACATATGTCCGTCCGTCCGTCTGGATGTATGACACAACAGATCTTAGGAACTACTATGAGAGATAGGGACTTCAAACTTGAAGATATATATACTCCTGGATCAAATGCAGATGTCTTATATTATATTTGACACACGTCCACCATGTCTCGTTTTCAAATTCGGTACACATAATAAGTGCGTGATTTTTCAACATTCTGCCAATTTATATTAATATCAAATGATTACAGATGAGCACAAAGTTTTTCTATATAAATATATTTATAGGTATATTCACCATGCATTTCAAATTCAACTTAATGTAGTGAATTTATGCCATTTTTATTGATTTGCATTGTTGTTCTCTCTGAGAACACTGTGGAAACCGACTGGTTTATACACAAACATGTCACATCAGATACCGCAATTCGATTGGCTGCTCTCTCTTATGTTCCTATGTTTTCAATTGGCATTTTCCCAATGTCACTCGCGCTCTAACGCCGCCATTGTTAAACAAAAAGACAATAGAAGGAATACCTCGTTTATTCTGAATAAATGTAAAGCACCGTATTCGCACTGTTCCTACAATGATGAGCGTTATAGGGCGAGATATAGATGAAGATTGACAGCCAAACAAAGTAGAAAAGCAAATTGCACCGCTCTCAACTACTGTAGTGTTTTTACTTAGTTATTGCGAAGTTTGTCTAAAGGAAATTTCATGTGCTGATGCTTTCAAAATCTTAAAGAGTTCAATCCGGGTCGCAGTGTGGTTCATTGATGATTTGGATCATTCTGGGCAACTATTCAAAAAATTTGCTTGACAATTATCAGAGAGATAGCAGCCGACCTTGAGTTCTCGTTTCGAAGTATGGAAGTTGCTTGTTGAATATGTGTATTTCATCTAATGGGAACTACTTTCCGAAGTAATTTGGAGGAAATATATTAACAATGCAAATTCCTGATACTTTTTGATCAGAAGTTATACATATCTATTTACTGTGTGTGTTCTTCCCCATTTTATACAATTTTTAACTCCTGCTATTGTTTTTGTTTTTATTTTTGTTTTTGTTTTTGTTTACTGCTGTTGGCAGGACCAGATTGACCACAGCAGCCAAACCAAAACGAGTCAAAACGCACTGAATTGAAGCGTACCCAAAAATGTTGGCAAAAATATTTGAAATTTACATTTTATATTAACGGAAACAGTTGTTGCCTTCAGGCATGACTAAGCAAAAACACACATTTTGTACAATATATGTAAATATATATACACAAAAATAAATAAATAAATAAATATATTTGTTTGTTTGTTTGTTTGTCTGTTTGTTTGTCTATGAACACATGTTTAGTTGACGCGTTCATGTATGTAAATTGCACAAATTTGATTTAAAATATCCACTGATGTAGCAAACGGAACCTAAAAACCTCAGAAACCGCAAGGTCATGGAAGACTTGTTTCATTATGCAGGCGACCAAATATTTTATAGCTTGTTATTATATTGTATATTTCATCGTTTTTGGGTTTCTTTCTTTTTTTTCTTTTTCTTTTTTTTTTTGAGTAAATATGATTTGTATGAATAAATAAAATAGAAATGGGTAAAGAGATTTAAAGCAAATTTTAATTATGCAAAGTGTTTAGTTTGGCCTTTAGGAAAAAAAAACTTGCAATACGATTCTTTCTGCTCGGTTTCGATTTGCACATTTCATTTCGTTTTGAAATCGAAGCGAAATGGAACTGTTTCATTTTAGCTGTTCCTGCTCTCAAACAATTTCCAATGCGAAAGTTTCATTTCCAAATTGAACCAAAATCAAAAAATTGTCATTTTGTTGGGAATAGTTTGAAGTAAGTTATACAACCATGTAAAGTCAAAAGACCTGTGTTTATATTTCAAGTCTACGTTAATTCATATTTACCTCACTTGCCGATTCCAATAGGCAGCGAGCTCGATGGGACATTATGAATATGTCTTCCATAAATCTCTATCCATCGCCATATTAACTAACAGCAACTGGCTAAGCAACAAATATTTCCACCATATTGACGACACCACCATTTTTGATTTTTAGAAATCTGAGTTGAATTTCGGATTCAGCTATCTCAAAAACCCTGTTATTCGAAAATGAAGAATTTTGGAATAAATTTAAAATATATTTTAATTGGCCATCGAGCCTGCAAGAGAACCATATTTAATTCAAGCTAACGTAGAAATCGTTATTAAAACAACAGTTCAGCAAGAACTAAGTTGAAGACAGAAAGGGAAAGAGAGTGCACTTCATACAAAGCAGTAACCTCGCTAATTAGTATATAGATTGGTGATTTCTAAGAAGCAAGCATACAGACAGACCCACGTCGCTGATTTGTATTGATTTGTATTGATTTACGAATATATTATCAACAGCTCTGAATCATCAATGATCAACAGCTCCGAACTAATTGATGGAACGTTATGTAAGTTCAACAGTTGGGGCACAAGGGAGATTTCAGTGCCCGATTTTAAGATTGTAAGCAGTAAACCTTATGAAACTTTAAACTATTATGAAGCGATGTTTCCGACGGCTTCAAGCTAATAGCCAATCATATGGCAATGACAGCAATTAGATATAGACAAAGTCCCTTTAATAAGAAGATGAGTGATAGCCAGAGGTAGAGGTACAAATAGTTAAGAGTTGCCCACCTCTGTCCTTTTTCCACTTTTATGGAGCCTAGTCGTAGACAGCCTACTATGTAGACTAACCGAGAATGGCATACGATGCCGAGGGTATGCAGATGAAATCGTCATAACATCAAGTGGGAAGTTTGAAGAGACACTCTGTGACATAATCAACAGAGGACTCAAATTCACACAAGATTGGTGCGTTATGGTAGGACTTAACTCTGCCAAAATGATCAGTGTACCATTCAGTAGAATGCAAAAGCTTCCCAGATTAAACGAGTTTAGGCTCGGAGGGGTTGCAGTAGTGCTTTGTAATTAGGTTAAATATATGGGGTTAACGCTAGATAGTAAGCTCCTATGGAAAGCACACATAGAAGAAACCATAAGAAAATGAACAAGGGCAATTTCTGTGTGCAGGAAACTGGACTGAAAATTTTGGGGGTTCAACTCAAAGAACATGCTCTGGCTCTACAACATGATAGTGAAGCCAATGCTACTATATGGCATAGTAGTGTGGGGAGAAAGAGCGAGCGAAGTGACAGCCACTAGGACGCTCAAATCTGAGCGTGTCAAGACTAGCGTGTCTCTGCATAACAGGGGCAATGCGCACGTGGTCAACAGTAGCGTTGGAAGCTATTTTGGATTTGACACCACTTCGTCTGAAAATCGAACAGAGAATAAAAATAAACACTAATAAGACTATCAGTCGATGGGAATAAAGTTACCGCGGAGATCTGTCAGAAACGGCTGCATTCATGGCCGAAGAGTGCATTCCTAATATCCATGCCAAGAGACGAAATGACACAGAGGAACATATTTGATTGGAGTTTTAACATCAAATGGTACGACATAAAATCGTGGGCGTTCATACGTACTAAAACCACACACCATTAAGTGGTATACAGATGGATCCTTGACGGAAGATGGACTCACTACTGGGAGTCATTGGGAAAACACACCAGTGTCTTCCAAGCAGAGATGTGCGCTATAATCAGATGTGCGCAAATCAACCTTGACAGAGGCTATCACAACTGTGATATCTCTATTCTCTCAGATAGCCAGGCTGCGTTGAAGGCACTTAACACCAACGTAGTTAGGACAAAGCTAGTGCATAAAGCAAATGGTCTATTGGAAAAACTAGGTAAACATAACAGAGTATCTCTGCTGAGGGTGCCTGGTCATAACAATATTCCAGCTATTGATAGCACCTGAGCCGTATTGTGGCATCAGGAGACATACTATATCGGAAGTAATCCGCAAGGAGAAGGATGTAGGAAAAGAACACTATGCTACAAGCCAAGAACTAAGATAAGCAAAGTTACTTCTAGGGGGCTACAACTCGAACAGATCGAAACGCTACAGCTCTAGGCAGGAACCAACTAAGAATATTAACACGACTGCTAACAGGCCACTGTAGACACAAGAAACATTTATATGTGTTGAGGATACATAACACACCCGAATGCAGATTCTATGACCACGAAGAGGAGACCCCTCTTGCAGAATGTGAAGTTGTAGCTAGAAGCAAATTGCAGATGCTAGGTAATCACTTGATTAGAAAGGAGCAATTGAGAAGTTTGGTTCATAGGAAAGTACATACTAAGATTCATTCAACATATAGGCTTAGGGCAGGTCATCTAACTTTGTAGATCAAACAATAGACCTTTTAGGTCGCAGTTTTTATATGTTCCCATCATAAATAATAATAATAATAAATAGCCACGGTAGACTGACACTCAACAAAAGTGAAATTTGCTTAAAATTCATTCCAAAGAAATAATTATATTAGAATCTCAACACCGCAGAAAAGACAGTTTCAGTAGTCGTTTACACCTGCAATGAATGCACAAAACTGAGGCACGATGGCGAAGGTTTTTCATAAATAATATTCTTCAGTTGTATGACATGTTCAGCTGTATGAAGTAGTGGTATGGTGAGCGGCTCTACCAAAAGCTTGGTAATAATCACTCTCTAAAAATTACAAAGTACATATCTTTATTGTGGATATGCGCCTTTGAGGTTTCCACAATGACTTTTGCAGACGCTACATACACTAAGTAAAGACGGACACTTTCTGTGAGACACTGACTGTCCGCTACTGTATATCTGGTGCGTCGAACCGGAGTAACTGTCTTAAAGTTACAGCCGCCACTCAGATTGAACAACTAGCTCACATGGTATCCTAATAAGCCTCTAAAGAGCAAGTAAGCTAGTTAACACACTAATCTAAACTAATTAATCCACAGAAAACAGCTGAACACACATTAACAACGAGTAAGACAAAACTGTGAGAGTAACGAAAGCAACGAGTAAAGTGAACTGATGAGATTTAAAAAAACGAACGAGTAACAATAACAACAACTTAGCTTTTGAGTCTTTAACTGTTACTTGTGCTTACTAAAATTGTAGCCCAGCGACTTTTGTCTGCTGTATATTGAAAGTGGTGAATATTATTAAAAAAAAAAAACTGCTAAATTTCTTTACATGACTATTTTACAAGTAATAATTTTAATTGAAAAGTTTGCTTAATTTTCTAGTACTACTTCAAAATTTTGCAAACAACGTTTGTTAAGTTATAAAACGCATAAGTAAAAGTAAATAGAATTGTTTTCAATAGGCAGATACTTTGTGTGAGTTTTAGTTTTTGAGATACAACATTTCAATGCATATTCCTGCAAATATTTTTTCAGTTATTTTTTTGAATTATTTATGTGTAAATAATTGAGCGCGTTGAAGCGAGAACATTTTTTGAAATTATTATTATTTAATTGAATTGTTTGCTCATTGTTATATTTATTATTTATTTAAATCTTTTTTATTTCTATTTTTGTTTTTTTTTTTGGTTTTCTTTTTTTTTTGCCTTACAAACTAACCGAAAATAATTAAATTAAAATGTTTTCATTTTCGTTTTCGTTTTCGTTTTTTTTTTTTTTTTGGTAAAGAGAATTTCAATTTATTTGAGCTTTCTAAACTTTTATACTCGTAGTAACAACTTAGCTCCATAAATCTTTCCGAAGTTCGGAACATTTCGTGCCACTACAAAATTAGTTCATTCATGTCCATTTTAATAGTGGAATTCGGTAAGACTTTGCGTGTTATTAGGCAATTTATTTTATATACGAGTACAAACAAACACATTCAATTAACACCTTTCAAGTGGTTGAATGTGCTGAATTGACTGTAATGTATCTGTATTTTGTCAGCTCTCTTTTTCATTTGAAAACTTTTAATATGTATCTTATTGTCAAACAACGAATTTCACAAGGCATTCAAGCGAAATTTTAGCTTATTTTAAAGTTACTTTTTTTTTGCAAAATTTTGTTTCATTTCCAAAAAAAAAATTAATTAAATTTGATGTATTTAAAACAGAAAAAAACTTGAAACTGCTGAAATTTGAGCTAAGAAAACTATGATGATACAAGTATAATTACAAGTATAAATAAATTTAATTACAAAATAATGTACGTTATATTAATTCAAATCAATTTCAATTTCATTACAGATACTATTTATCATTGTATTTTGTATTTCAAATACAATTGAGTATTAAATTCAATTTTCTTGATTATATTACAAATAAATTGATTGAACACACAAAATCTTTTTGTCATTTTGATTAAATTAAAAATCATTTTCTACTGAATCGTACATTGCCGAATCACTGTCTGCATTTAGTTAGTATCAATAAATGAAATCATTCAGCCAAAAATTTGCTCTATACATGTTTATTAATCAAAATACTGCATATACTTAAGATATCTAAATGTGAATGCGAATGTGTTTGTGGCAACTGTAGCAATATTTAAACAATTGTTAATGAAAATACCAGTCAAAGGTCAACATCAATCAGAAGCAGCACATCAGGATCCTTGTTGGAATTGGTTCTTGAAATATGCATTGGTTCTGCATATGCATTACACTGAAAGAATTTCATGCATGAATTTAATATTGTTTCAATATAAGAGAGAGGGTGTTTTTTTTTTTTAGGCGTGTGGTTTTCAATCTGGCAACACTGTTTTCGGCAGCTGTCACTTGATTTATGTTCAGTTTGGTTTGCCATTTCATAATGAATAGACTTACTCCGGAACAACGTTTGCAAATCGTGCATATTTATTATCAAAAGGAGATGGCCACCGATCCCGATTTTCACAAGAAAATTTTGTTCAGCGATGTAGCTCACTTTTTGTTGGATGGGTACGTTAATAAAACAAAATTGCCGCATTTCGAGTAATGATAATCCACAAGCCATTGTTGAGACGCCGTTACATACTGAAAAAGTCACTGTTTGGTGTGCTCTATGGGCAGAGGGAATCATTGGTCCGTACGATATTTCTTCAAAAATGCCATAATATTACAGTCAATGGGGAACGCTATAGAGCTATGATTAAAGACTTTTTCGTGCCTGAATTGGAAAATGTTGGTGTGGACGACCTTTGGCTCCAACAAGACGGCGCTATATGCCATACAGCCAACGAAACAATCAATTTATTGAAGGAAACTTTTGGTGAGCGCATTATCTCGCGTCGCGGGCCTGTGGCGTGGCCTACAAGAACGTGCGATTTAACATCGCTGGACTATTTTTTGTGGGGTTATGTGAAGTCGCTTTTCTACGCAGATAAGCCCGAGACGATTGACGCCTTGGAAGAGAATATTCGGAATGAGAATATTCGGTAACATTAATTTACGATGAATGTTCTGAGCTTAAGACAGATATATCTTTTACACTAAGCTAGTTTTTCGAGATTTATTTAGCAAAAAGAGCCAATCAGATTGGAACATTTTTAGCCGTCTGTTTGTAAGTACGTTAGTATTTATGTTGATATATAGTCTCTTGGTGCTCTATGTATAGAGTGTATAATTTTAGCAGGTAGGCTTTTGACAAGTTTATCGTTTATCGAAAAGACGAATATGCAATGATGATCCATTAGCTACCGACTCGCCCCGAAAAATTCACGGTTTATAGGTTTATAGGTGGCTCCATTAGACCATACTACTTCAAAACAACAATCGACTCTTTGAGTGAAAAGTTTGAAAATAATAGAACCTCTAGAAACGGACTCATTGCATGTCTCTCCAGATCGTGTGACACCGCTGCACTACTTTCTATGGAGATCCTGGGACTCTTGAAATCGTTGGTCAATCCGGACGAGCAAGCATCAGTTTTAATCTTGTAAGCCAATATCAAACGAACTATTCATGACATACGCCTTAAAGATGGAAAAAGTGATAGAAAGTTTAACCTCGAGGGTGCAGTTCATCAGACGTTCCCGTGGCGGACATATGCTCGAAATCTTTTTCATCATTAATGCCATAAAATTGAATACCGAAAAAGAAAAGGTATCTTCCCAACACTTTTTTCCATATGTTTTATTTCAATTTAAAGTTTTATACCTCTTGGAAAAACTCATTGTACAGTTAACTGCCTTTACCGAAACTTGACTATAGTATTGCACTTCTTCGAGGCGCCCAGCTACTTTTTGTCCGTCTGTCTGTCTTTCATGTACATACTGCATGACTTTCAAACACAAATTTAATGATGGAGATTGCTTAAATTTGACGTGATTATTATTATTTGAAGTCTCTTATATGGAGTCTTCAATAGAAGTGTTTATACTTCTTTTCTCCTCGTGTTAGTGAAGATTTTATATGAAATATTTCTTTACCTGAGCAGTTATTGTCAGATTAGTACTGGGCTTTAAGAAATCAAAAGATATTTTTATCAAGAATATGAATCGGAAAACAAATTTGATGTGTTTCCAGGGAACAAGTCTTTGTAAATATAAAATTTCATTGTCTTATTATTTAATATTCTCAGTGTATACTAAAGTCCTGCTAATGTAATTACATTTAATCTAATAAATAAATGAAGCAGCTTTCTGCAGAAGTTCTGATTATGAATTTGAAAATTGCAATATGTATTTACATCTACATATCTAAGTTAATATATCATTTGAATAGCGATCCACTGCACAAAATGAGCATTTCAAAACCAATATATTTAGAGATGCTTGACTTCAAGAAATTAATATTTGCTTTTATATTTTCCATTTCATCATCAAGTTTGAAATTGAAGATGCTTCATAAGATTTTCATATTAGAATGAAATCAAATATTCAACTGCAACTTCAAACTATAATACTCACATATAATATAAATAAATTTGAAAGAATAAACCAAGTTTTTCCACAAAATTAAACACATATAACAAAATTTAATTCAACCAGAACAAAAACTGATGGGACAGGGTGAAAACTTCAAACAAAACAACACCGAGGTCAATTCGAAGGACAAAGCTTGAAACATTTGCAAGTAAAATGCGCGTGAAAAGGCTCGCCTTATTTTAATTTAAAAACAAAATTGGAGAAACTTTTGCGAAATTGTAATTTAAACACAAACAAATTGTGGCACTTTCAATAAAACTTTCCGCAGCATATTCTTCTTGGAATGAGACCGACTTGCTTTGGTCCTGCTCAATTATGTGAAAATTGTATTACGCTGACTTATTAACGAAAGGAGATTCCTTGAAGGACAAAGTGTGCAAAAATAAAGGAATGAATGAATGAATATGCGCTGAAGTTAATGTGACATTTATAAAGAAAGTTTTCAACTGCAATAAAAGATTTTTTTTTTTGTTTTTTTTTTGTTTTTTTTTTTTTTTTGAAGTGCTTGTTCCTTGTTTGATTTGAAATCCTTTTAAAAGGCATATTGAAATTGCTAACGAAGAAAATATAAAAAATAAATAAAAATAAAATTTTCAACTCAAGTATCACGTCAACATGACGTTTTGAAAATGAAATGAAAACTGCGCTGCCTATACTCGCATTCGAGGGAATTGCTTTCAATCCAATGCTGTCAATTGTGAAATTGAAGATGTGGATTTGCATGACATCGACAGCTGGAATTGAGTTGAGTTCAAATGAATGATATGGATATGTGTGACATATGCGTAATTTTTATAGATATATAAAGATTATTACGCTTCGAATTTTAGCTTATATAATGCCTTTTTATATCGGATATATGCAGCTAAAAGGAGATGTGAATGACAGAGTAAAGCACATACTCGTACAAGATGTGTTCCACAGCAAATATGCAGTTTCCATGCTTGGAAATGCAGGCGTTTAGATACATCCGTCACTGAATATCTCCACAATATCAATATTCACCATATGACTGTCTGTACATTTGGGCATCATGTCTCCACAAAAATGAACGTATAATCATCATGTTAACCATTTAGCATACGCAGCGACTTTTACCTCTTTAGAAAAATGCTATAGAACAGCTGTTGCTAGTTGTTGTTAATACCAAGTTTGCGGAAACCGTCGAGACTTCAGTTTACGTTTCCCATGTAAACCAGTGCCAGAGCTCCGCTACTCATCCGGAAAAGATGATCAGCTCAGTGCAAAAGTTGGTACATACGGATGCGAAACTCCTTGCCAACTTTAATAGATCCAAAAATACTGCGATGAATCTTTTCTCGAACTCTCCCAAAGACGCTGTCAACGTTCACCGCTACACCCATGAGACGTGACTCTTTCGCAATATCTGAGAACGCCTTACTAGCTCACCATTCTATCAACAGCATACGCGAGTAACATCATTTCCTTAGGGAAGATCATGCCCGTCCGTTCTACGTATGGACATTGGCGTAGGAATTACACCAGCAGGAGATTAAAAAATTCGCTTAATAAAGCATCACTTACTTCAACTTATCTGAAAGGTCACTTGGTATTAAAGGGATCGAAGAGGTTCTTTGCTACTCTAATAACGCTTTATGTGTGTGATATCGTAATCATGAAAAGGCTAACAACTTTTGCTGGAATACCAACGTTTCGAAAACGGTCTTATAAACGGCATATAGGTGGTGAGTATGTTGGTCCTGCTCATGGATATTTTCCAAGATTTGTTGTACATTAAAAATTTGAAAAACTGGTGAACCTTTTTAGCACATTCAACACTTCAACATCTTCAAGATCTTGTCATTTTTGCTTCACTGTTTTTAGTTCTGAAAATGCCAATCCCCACGTTTCTCTCGATATGGCTCTCTAACTGCTTGTGTTTCTCCCGACTTTGGAGTTCTTCTGCAGACGGAGTTTTTCTCTGCAAATCCTTGCTGACACTTCTCGTAATACTAAGAGTTCGCTAAAGGTCTGGTGTAATCAGTGACCTTCTTGGCAGCCGTATTCATGCAGTGGGAGAAGATTCCCCCTAACAGTTGGGTGAGTCAGATAAAGCTTCGGTAGTCTGATTCGTGATTACGTGTGTTTGGCTCGGAACTGTGCCAAATATCTTACAGATTACCATATTCCGACTTGCTGCGAAGGTGGCCATATTGATAAATAAATAAATTTGACAATAAAGAGTTTTTTCTTAGGTACAATGATTACTTATCATCTTATACTTCATCATTTACGTATCCATTACTTAAAAACAGTAAACAATCAAGTTTGACTAACATGAGTGCAATTGTAAAACTTTAAACTGGGCGCAGACTGTAAAGCATGTCGGTCGAGCACATGGCACCTCTTGTTCACTTCGTCAAAGCGCTCGACCACATGCTCGACAGTAAGTTTATGTATACATCTTGCTGTTAATATATTGTTTCTTTAAAAAGCGGCGACTTACTAACGACTTTAATTCGTTTATTACAGACTAGGTATATTATACGCCGAAAATGAGCACAGTTATACGCTGCTCTGGAGGGCTAAGGCTATGCAAACTAGCAGAGAGATGAGTAGCAGACCTCTAAAATGTATATATTCTTAAGCAGCAACAAAGCAAAGTCAAGTCGATATATTTTATTTATGTATATCGTTCTGTCCGTCCATCCGTCAGTCCGATCAGCGAGATATCTTAAACTCTAGTTTAAACAAGTATTTAAATACCACACCCCTTGCACGCTCGCAATAAAGCTATTTGTCTCCAATGTGCAGACTTTACAATATTGACGGCATCTAAGTAGTGCATAGTTGAACTAATAGATGGCGCTGCCTTACGTCATAATGGCTATTGACCTTTAGAGGGCGTCATTGAGCTCTATTAGCGTCATCTAGTTTTATTTTATTTTTAATGTTAAAGACTTAATAAGAAGCAGATTCTGCATGATTGCAGCATTCTTATGTACTTTTAAACTGTAGGTACCACTTGCTGTCAAAACCACAATTAAAATGTTTTTCTTAATGCCACTGTACACTTTTCGCTTTTAATTTCATGTGTAAGCCGATAATTCACATTGGCAATTGGCATCGCTGGCGTATTGACCTCAAAATCAACGTATTCAAACAGTTGACCAGCGTTACCATCCATTTACACATGTTGACCCATAGGCAATGCAGTCAATAATTTCAAGTCAGTCAATATCTTTTCATACCGAACTATCTATACATCTGCCATTACCAATCCATGCTGAAGTCTGTTCCATTTAGTCTGATTGTATCTGTTCGTCCCTTTTTTTGCACAATTTTTACGTTGAACTGCGGAAAACCGCAAAATAATGACAGGAAATTATCTCACTGAACATGTTGGCCAGCAGCCAAAAATGATTTTATTACTGGATAAAAATGCCAAGGGAGAACATAAAAAAAAAAAATAAAAAAAACGAAACACTACATTCACTCCATGCTCTCTTTTTTTTTTTTTTTTAAATTATCCATTTGTATGTCTTTCACGTATATATAAAATATTTTATTGGCTTTATCGTCTGCATGTAGTCATTTAAATATATCTTAAAGTGATTGCTCTTACATCCGATTATACACTTGTACTGATTTTATTTGTTTTTGACATTTCATTTGAGGTCCAGCTGAAGTTGCTTACAATTGGTTATATTTTGTTTTACTAATTCTTTGTAATTTGTTAACATCAGAGAGAAAATTCCTAACAACGCATGAAGGGATATCAAAGAGCAGTGTTTTTCTGGCATATTTTGTGTACGTGCGCTGAATTATTGAATCAGTTGGCAGCTCCGAATGCAATACAACTACATGGAAAACTTGTATGTATTTTGTATTTAGTACTATAAAACCAAAAAAATTTGTTAGTATAATTAAAAGAAAATGTATCTACAAATTTGATTATGAAAATGGATAATGGATTATGAAAATGGATATAAGATACAAAACTGTAATACTGCATTAAACAGTTATATTTTTCAACTATAGATACGAGGGCTGCTATTTATATTTCGGAAACTGGCAACACTAATGTCAAAAGCTAAAATCTGGCAACACCATAATAAAGTTTGACATTTTTTTGGCATAAACGTACTCACAAAGTTTTGATGTACAATTGCTATTTGTTTTGTTTACAGTGAGTTAAGAAAAGCAATTTGGCCAAAAAATGGAAATTTCAAGCGAAGGTTTTCGTTGGATTATTTTTCACAACTTTCGACTTGGATTATCTCAACAAGAATGTGTCAATGAACTCAGTTCTTTGTATGGCGATAAAGCACCATCAAAAACCACAGTATATCGCTGGTATAGTGAATTCAATCGTGGTCGTAGTTCGGTCGCCGACGAATTCCGTGAAAGTCGTCCAAAATCGGTGCAGTGCGTGAACTGATAATGCAAGATCGTCATGTGACATATCGTGAGATAGAGGCATCCTTGCTCATTAGTTCCACTTCAATAAATTCGATTTTGCATGAACACTTAGCTGTAAATAAAATTTGCTCTCGTTGAATACCCCATAATTTATCAATCGCTCAAAAAGAGGCTAGCGTCGATTGGTGTAAGGAAATGATCAAAAAGTTCTACCGTGGTGTTTCAAAAGACGTGTATAAAATCGTGACAGATGACGAATCATGGATATATGCGTATGAGCCGGAAACAAAACAGCAAACGACCGTGTGGGTATTCCACGACGAGCCAAATCCAACAAAAGTTTTTCGGGTGCAAACCACTTCGAAACAAATGATTGCCTGTTTCTTCGGCCGAATGGGTCATGTGGCCACTGTTCCGCTTGAGCAACGTAGGACGGTCAATTCTGAGTGGTACACGACCATTTGTTTGCCGGAAGTCTTCGGAGAAATTCGTAAAACCAACCGCCAAAGACGAATCATTCTCCATCATGACAATGCGAGCTCTCACACATCTCGTCAAACAAGTGCATTTTTGAGCAGTCAAAACATCGAATTAATGACTCATCCTCCGTACAGTCCTGATTTGGCACCCAATGACTTCTTCTAATTCCCGAGTATCAAAGGTAAACTGCATGGTCAACGATTTACGAGCGCCTAAGAAGCAGTTGAAGCTTTCAAAAACCATATTTTTTAGGTGTCTGAAGTGGAATGGAAAAACTGCTATGACAAATGTTTTGAACGAATGCAAAAGTGTATTGTTCATCAAGGGGATTATTTTGAAAAAAAAAAATGAAGCCATTTTCATTTAAAAATGTCTGTTATTATTTGCTATTCCCGAAATATAAATAGTAACCCTCGTACATTTGTATCTTATATAAAAAAATCAAGTTATGCCAGCACAAGATAAAATTCTTAATTGAAAAATTGAATGTAACACTTCGGTGATGCAAACTTTTTTCTGTTATAAAAGTTTCTTTTTACAATATTAAAACTTTGCTCACCTCACCGTGATGTGATGTCGCATGCTAAGTGCAACTTTCAAGTTTTATAATTTTATTAACATAAATAAATGACTAAAATACTTTGTGCGAAAACTCAACGTGGCTAAAGTTGTTTTGAATATAGGTAAAGAGCACAGAAAAATTTAAAAATATTTGAAACCGCACATCAATAGAGATTAAGTTTAATATGAGCATTTAACGATTGGGTATTATAATACAAAAGTTTTGTAATCAGTATGACCATTCGCTCTTTGCAAAAAAACTCTTTAAAGTTAAGCCTGGCAATTCAGTGCGTTGTGATTTTGCAGAGAGTAAACCCCATCTTTCAACACAAACAACGTATTTAAAATAAACGCCAATAACTTTGAAGTAATAAGGATATCGTTCGTACAGGTATATTACAGCTTAATTTAAACCAACCAACTATTTTTATTTTGTTGTTTGTCGTTCAATAATCTAAAATAACCAAATGGTCTTTTGTGAGTGTTTTTCATTTCAAATTTCCAACTTCTCTTAAGCTTTTAGTTGTGTTCCGCACCGATTCCCAGTTTCATATTTGTTCCGAACATAGTTGCATATCTTAAAATTAAAATAAAACCTGAATTATCTGCCCTTAGCCGCCCTTTCTTAACAATATGTTGATCGGAGTGCAACAGGTATTTGTGTCTGTTTCTTTGTGTTTTTCGTGGTAAGTGCGCTTTTGTGTGTTTGTTATTGTTTATTTGTGTTTTAAATGTCAAATTTGTATTTTTTCTTTATAATTAACGTTACTTTGGTTCATTTAAATTGGTATAGGCTTTTCTTTTCAATGTATCCTCCCGCACACGTTTTTTTTTTCATGCGTGGTGCTCTCAAAAGGGCACTAATGCTGAAAAAGCTCGTTTTGTTGTTCAGTCGATACAGCTGGAGTTGGAAACCTTGTAATTAATTATTTTTATTAAAAAAATATGAAAATAAAAATTGTACATCAATCTTCCCCTTTCCCTGTCCTCTTCTCTACCTGTTCCCTTATTCACCTGTCTCCTTCTACACCTGTCCCCTTCCCCATTGAGTAGGGTTCAATGTAGTTTATACGTGAAGATAAAAAAGTTATGAAATAAACTTTTTACATCAATCTGAACATGGCCATCCTTCCCCATCCAAGTCATTCTCCTGTCTCCCGAAAACGCCACCAAATGAATCATCAAACGTCCCCCAAAATTATCTCTAAATGTGCCACACAAATGTCCCCCAATTGCAGCATTAAATGTTCCCCCAAATTAACACCTAAATGTCCTACCAACTGTTCCCCAATTCTCCCATTATATATTCCCCCAAATGACACTTTACTGTCCCAGCAAACGTCTCCTAAATGTCCCCCAAATTGTCCCACCGAATGTTTACCCAAAGGTCCACCCAAAGGTCCAGCCAAGTGTTCACCCAAATGTCCCGTAACTGATCTACGAAATGCTCCCCCAAATACGCTCCCCAAATGTTCCCACAAGAAACCCCCTAAATGTCCATCAAACGTCCCTCCAAATTTATTATCAAAATTCGAGTTTGATTATCCAAACTCAAAGAATTTTTCAGTACTATACGCCGTTTAGTGCATAAGTTTAAATTGGCATTTACTCTACACGCCTACAACTCGTGTACAAAATGCACGTAGTAAGGAAACTATTGCCGCTGTAGCCAGCAGTGTGCCAGTATTTAAGCCGACCAAAAAGCATTCATTTCTTTCCGTTCCGCAGAGCTTAATTATCTCCCGTGACAATTTTACTATTGGAATGGAACAAGAATTGAAAATTAACATGAATTTCAACGAAAAAGCATCTCCTCCGGAAATGTGTAATTCTGGTTGAAAAGCTTTACACATAGAAAAACTACCATTAACGCAGTACTGAAAACGCATTTGCCGTTCATGATTCGCCTTTGCATCCACAAGAGGTCACAATTTGATATGGATTATGGTAAAGCTTCATAATCGGAACTGATTTGTTTAAAAATATGGAAGGAACATGCATTACCGTGAATGAAGATCGGTATCCTGGCTGATGTCATACTATTTATTAATCGAATTTGATGAAATTAACAAACTAAGTTCCTAATTTGCAGTAACGGTCATAAAACGTTGGACGACCTCGAAGCCAACATCTCAGCAGTCATTGCTGGCATATTAGCCGAATTGTGCCACTGTTCGTTGAGTAATAGTTTCGGCAAGAAGAGCTGCGGTGACTGTTATTTATTTATTGATAACGAATTTGAACAGTCACCATAAACTTCGTGCAATTTGGTGTTGATCTCATCTAATCACCAAATACAATTTTGATACTTTTCATAAAGATAAGAAACTGCTTCACTGTGGATGAAATAATAAAGCCATTTATTGTTTAAGCTCTAGTATTTTGTATATTATATTCTATGATGTATGTTTCTCTTGTCTAAAATTTTATTTGTTCAATGGGTTTGTTGTCAATCTATAAAATAATGTCAGCCATTAGACTGTCACTTGCATGCAAACGCAATCCAAAGCAATGCAATTTGAGTGGCTATGAAAATCGGGTTTTGATGCAGTTTTGTTTTTGGCTGCAAATGCGAATGAAAATGAAAATGGGCGAAAAAAGCCACAAGTGGTCAGCGCCAAAAGCATCAGCAGCATCAGCAGCCAAATGGCCAAAAATGGTGTCAGCGGTGATGGCAAATGGTGGCACTTATGAATAATTCAGTTTTTAAATTGCATTTATGCAAATGTTTCTTCACTGGCAGATTTCCGGCGAAGCATTTTCAAATCGCCGCAAGCGTCGAACACATCAGATGACGTTAACGTTAACGTTGACGTTGCAGTTGCAGTTGCATAAATGCAACAAAGAAAAAAATCAAGGTGATGCATTGGCATTTGTATGCGTCAACACTTTCGAATTGAATAAAATTACAATAGCATTTATTTTTATTTTATTTTCAAAAGTGGCCTTAACTGAAATCAGCAGCAAATTTGTGCAGGATTTGACTAAAATTATGATGCTACAATTTGGCTTAAATGCGCTGTAGTGTTGCAAGCAGGTCAGTTCCTGAATCATCTTCCATGGCGCATAATTTCCTTTTTTGATATTTTTTTAATTTTCAATATAGAAACCGCTGCAACTGTCGCGTTTAAAAGTTTCGAAACGGAAGCCAAGCGCATGCCGTGACTTTTTAATTCAGTCGTGATTAGTATCCTTTGCGGTTGCAGCCAAAGAATATGGATGTCCTGCAAAAGTGCTGAGTGCTTGAGTGAGTTTAAAGTGTGTAGAAGAGCACTTGACTTGTTTTCCTGACAGCAGTTGCAACTTTTTTTTTTTTCATTTCTATTTCCATTTTTGAAGAGGTGGGCGATGCTCATTTTCTGTTGCCCAACAGTATCTACTGCAGGAATTTGAAAAGTTTTGCTTTTTTTTCTTTCAAATTTTGTTTAATTTTAATTTCAGTTCTTTTTTTTTAGCCAACTTCTTTCTACGAAAAGTTTCTGCACAAGTTAATTTTTGCGATTTTACAGTTTTAACTGCTCACACAAAAAAAAAAAGGACACAGAAAGTCATATTTGAATACTTTAGCACGCACACACACACACACAGTTTATATCAAAAATCAATTTTCCCTAACACCACAAAAATGTATAATATCTCAAAATCAATCAGTTGGAAATAATAAAGTCAGCACTCGGCAACGACAACGATGCTGACGCATAAATCTATTATCCTGCCAGATAAGGATTCTCCACAAGAATGAACTAAATGATGCTAATCGGATTTGAAAATGAGCGAAGCACAACAAGCGACTGTTGAAAGTTGAATTCCCTTCAGTTTTCTTCTTTTTTTTTCTTTTTTTTTCTTTTTCTTCTATCTTTTCTGCAAAGTATTTCAATACAAAGAAAATAAGGCAAGCAAAAGACGAATTTTGTTGGAAGGAGTTGCAGTTTGACTGTGAATTTTGTCAAGGAGACAGCATATATTTTTAGACGAAGAGTAGCAGATAAACATATTTGAAGCATAAGATTTGAAATTGAAGTTTATAGCAGATTAAAGGAAGTAGAAATTTAGACTACTATGCCATGCATCCTTGTGGTTTATTGTAATGGAGATGATTGTGTGCAGTTGATATTTGGTCAAACTGAAATTTATTGGATATAAATCTCGAATTGTTTGACATTTAAGTGTAGCCAACATTTGCTGGGAGACAAAAATTAGGATGGGATTAGGGATGGTCAATATGGACGAACCCCACATTGTCACTTAGGCCAGCTTAGGCCCCTTGTGATACAATATGTATTTCCTATTTCTACCGCAGCTACTCTGAAAAGTACTTTGTCGGTGTCAAGAGCGAGATGTCGAGATGTGATTAACCTCTTTTTTCGAGATCTCAGTTAAGTTATCCAGGAAGGGTCGCCCTAATAGTGTCAGTCTCTTCCTACTGTGGGCCGGACAGTAGCATAGCAAATGCTCGACCGTCTCCTCCTCCTCCTCCTCGGCATTTCCACAGCTTCTGCAAAAGTCCCAGGAGTTCAACGCTAGCCTTGTGACATGTCTCTCTATTATGCAGTGGCCTATGATTGCTTCCACAAAAACAGCTATCTGATCACTCTTATGCTGGAGTAGCGTTATTGTTCTTTTGAGATTATATTTTGGCCAGGTGAGTCTGGAGATTCCACACGTGCCAAGGTTGCACCATCTATTGGTTGCTATACCGATCATCTTTGCTGAGATCTGTAATTTACATGTAGCCATGGGTATACCTACTGTGGCCTTCCCTGTAAGGATATCAGCAGTGGTACACTCTCTGGCTAGTTTGTCCGCTTCACAATTTCCCTCTATATTTTGGTGACCAGGCACCCAGATGAGATGTATAACATAGTGCTCTGCAATCACGTTAAGAGATTTACGGCACTCCGTTGTGGTTTTAGTGTTGGAGCAGAAAGAGTTCAGCGCTTTCAGGGCAGCCTGGCTGTCCGAGAAGATAAACATATGCTCTTGTGTATATGAGTATGAAGTGCTGTAGGAAGTGCGTTGCTTAATGAATAGCTAGCAACTTCGCCTGACAAATGTTACAATGATCGGGCAGACTAAAGGATTCTTTAACCCCCAGATCCGGTGAAAATACACATCCTCCTACCCGATCATCCAGCTTGGAACCGTCTGTAATGATGTTAATAGCGTTTTCGCTTTAGTGAGGAAGGTTGTCCCATTGTAGTCTGGTGGGTATTTTGACGAAATACTTTTTAACGAAGTTAATGCTTGGTATGCAATAATCCGTATTTGATGGTATATTATCTTGTAATTGTAGTATCCTCGAGCGTCCGATGGAGCTACCATGCCAAGCTGAAGATTCCCTCAGTCTAAGGGCTGTAACTATTGCCCTCTCTCTCGCAATGAGATTATTCAATATTAACATACACTCGTCTCTATTGGAGTACTCTTTATAAACGACTTCAATTGGCATTAATCGGCGCCCGACTTTTTGTCAACTTCAGATTTCTGATTAAGTTTTGTTAGAAAGTTCATTAAGCTGTTGTCATATTAATATCTTCAAAAATATATAAAACACTGCCATTTTTAATATCGTAACTATAAACTTGAATTTTCTCAACCGATTTATGCAATTTATCAATAGCTATAGTCGCTTTGAAACCACGCCAACACGGCGTATACGCATCATTTAACTAAAGCATTGCCTCACATCAGCCATTTACAATATACTCGTTCACTATGTATTTGTATCTGTATTTGTATCTGTATCTGTAAATGTAAATGGATCTGTATCTGTTCAATTGTTTGCCATTTTGCTCAATATGCGAAACAGAAAATTGACTTTTGCATTGCGAACGAAAACATTATGGCAGCGGGAAAAATGGCCGCCGGAAGTTCGAATGGCCATGGAGAATAGCGCGATTTGTGTGTTAGTTACGTTCTAGCTCGCATTTTATTTACAAATATTTTCTTTTTTTTTTTTTTCGTTTTTCGTTTTTTTTTTGTTTTGTCATCCACAGCAGTTTTTGTTCGTTAGTTGCGCTGTGATTCGCAATATTCGCAGAGAAATTGCGAATTGCAGCGCATTCATTCATGGATAGAACGACACAAATACATGAATGCCTTGCAATGTGAGCAATCTTCTTCACATAAAATGGACAATTGAATGGGCACAGTACAGCAGCAGGAGCAAAACATACAGGAACAGGAGCAGCAATCGCAATAACTACCAGCAACATTTCGCAAAATGCGCTCGAGATGCAAACAATGTTGCCTGATGTTTATTTTATTGCAGTTGTCATTTTTGCCATGTCGCTCAACTCAACTCAACCCAACCCAACTGGGTGTACGATTATGGGTTGCCTTGGTTAGCTTCCATTGCAGCAGGCATCAAATCCCTAACTACAACACGGAAGCAAAATGGAGTTGTGGTGCGGCAGGAAGTTCAACATGGACAGCTAAATGCGCGTATATGGCATTTCGAAGCAAATATTTTAGTTGTGTGGCATGCGAGAAATCACTGTGATGGCTTTTGCTGCTCGGTTTAGGTTTTCTAACTTCTCGTTTTTTTGTTTTTTTTTTTTTTTTTGGTTTCCTTTCAGTTTTATTACAGTGACACACAATACATGAAAATGTTATTTAGAAATTCCACAAGAATAAAAAATAAATCTCTTGAAAAATGTATGTCGTTGGTCAAACTATGTCAAAATCACTCCTAGTAAGACAGCTTGAAATATTTCGTGTGACATTCTGCTTTTCTGTACAGTCAGTTTTATATAGTTTTCACAAAATTTAAATAAAACACACGTGTATGTTCACATAATATTCATACACACACGCTCGTTTTGTTTCTATCTCTCTCTCTCTTTCGCTCTCGCAGCGCATAACGTACAGTTATGTACGGAAATTCAAAATCTATATAGAGAGACGCAGAACGAAGAACGACAGAATACCCCAACAAAAACCTATGTATATAATGTGCGTTTCAAAGAAAATAAGTCTTTTGGAAAAAGTTATTTTCTGGTAAAAGAAAGAAGTTTTTTTTAAATGTCAACATTTATTTTGTCACCTTCAAAATAGACTGCATTTAATGCAACACACATTCTTCGAAAAGTGTAAAGACTTGCCAGAAATTCCTTCAGCTCAATTTAGGAACAAAAAGAAGTGCCTTGGGGCTAAATCAGGTAAGTTCGGTGGTTTATTGATGGCATTTGTCGCATTGTTGGCCTTCAATTTAGTCACAATCGCACAAAATGTTTTTCCACAATTCTGGCCGTTTTTTTTTTTCATGGTGCACCAAACCACCAAATATCAATGAAAATCTTTTGGCGACATTCAAGTGAGTTTTCCGGCTTTGGCTCATAGACCAATGTCAATGTCATTACTACTTATAATGCGTTCCATGAATGTGAGATCAGAATTAAAGCGATGCAGAAACTTTAGCTCTTTTGGAACGAGCTAAACGAGCACCCTTCTCATGTCTAATTTATTCACCAAAATAAAGATATCGAACTGAAATCGGGTACATACTTCCCATGTTCTTAGGCTGAATAATTGTCAAAACAAGCATGCAAAGCCCACTTAGAAAAAAAAGGAAAATGAGAACCGAAACTATGACGGTACCATTAGATGGTTGAGAGACGGACCGATCAGATCGGTTCGTAACAATATATATTAGGTTCATAAGGGAATCATTTGAACTCCTTGGCGAGAGACTTGATCAGTGTTAAAGATCTAAGAAGATACGAGGGCAATTTTATATTCATAAGAAATTTCTTGTAGCACTAGGAATTCTAAATAATAAATAAATAAATAAATTATGTATATTGATTTAAGAGTAGTACCTGAAGTACCCAATCTGCATCATACAGTTTGTGTTGGGCAGCCATTGAAAGCAGAGTTGAAAGGCAGACAGATGGACAGAAAGCAGTTCGCTGCCGAAATTTTACTTTAAACGTAATCGTGTGATATCTTCGAATTAGTGCTAGACGTTGGTAAATATTGTCAAATTTTTATGCCGTTTCATGAATATGGAAAAAATATATAAATTCATTGCAGCACAACCGCGATCAAGCAGTAGATGAAACAGTGGTTTTCCTTGGTCGGATCGGTGCGAAAACTCCAAATTTCTGTACGTCTGTCAGCCTTTCATATTGGCTTTCAATTGCTCTCAAATACATACTTAATGATGCACATTGCTTCAAATTTGATCATAGCCTATTAACTTTTTTTTCACGCCGCTTCCGATCGGGCTGGACGTGCTGCAAGTTTGCTGCTCGCACGCTATCTGAGAATTAATTTTAAAATATGTCGGAGACGCTGCAACTGCGTGGTACACTTGCTGGCGACAATGGTTACCAACCCCAAGGATCCGGAGACCATTATCTCCGCATCACGTGATAAGACACTGATTGTCTGGAAGTTGACCCGTGATGAGGACACCAACTACGGCTATCCTCAGAAGCGTCTATATGGACACTCTCGGGTTCATGAGATCAAACACTGCGCCTGTGGGATTTGGCAGCTGGCAAGACCAGTCGCCGTTTCGAGGGACATACCAAGGATGTGTTGTCGGTCGCCTTCTCCGCTGACTATCATTAAATTATGTCTGGTTATCGCGGCAAGATCATCAAGCTGTGACACACACTCGTCGAATGTAAGTTCACAATCCAGGAAGATGGTCACACCGATTTGGTATCGTGTGTACGTTACTCGCCAAACCACTCCAACCCGATCTGGAACCTGGCTAACTGCAAGTTGAAGAACAACCATCATGACCATAATGGCTACCTTAACACCGTAACCGTAATGGTTCACTGTGCACATCCACACAACCTATTTGCTATGGGATCTTAAAGACTGCAAGAACTTGTACACTTTTGAGCACAATGATACCATCAATGCCTTGTGCTTCTTTGCGTTACTTACGGCTCATCTATCAAGATCTGGGATTTGGCATGCAAGAAGACTGCTGAGGAACTACTACCGATATTGTCTCACAGAGCGCCACGGCCGATCAGCCCCAAATGGACTTCGGCAAGTTTATCTTCAATTTTCTAGGGCACTATAGTAGAGCTTCTTGCTGAAATTTTCAGAGTTCCTGATGTATAGGAGAACTCTGCATTAGCAGATATAGTAGATGTAAACAACATCCAATAAAGCCATTCACAGTTTTCATTTGTATATAACGAAATGTCTGCATTAATGATTTGAATTCATGCTATTTGTCGAGAATATCTTCCAACAAATAGTCATTTATTTTTCTCGCTTAACTTTAGCCTTATGTAAATCTTAATGCTATCTAAATTCGCATCACTTACAAAATTCTTCATAAAATATTACATCCTTTACAGATTTCGTAATATGCAACAAAAAATAATACTTACATGGCAATGTCCAACGATGCCTTTCATCAACTTGAATTACTTGTGTCAACTCAAAACATTTTCATCAGATTATTGCAATGTGCCTGTTAATCCTTTTAATGGACTATTAAGTGATGCCATGTGCTTTATGTTTGAGTTTGTATTGCCAGAGTCTAAATGCATATATATATATATATATATATATATATATATATATATATATATATATATATATATATATATATATATATATTTATATATAGAGTATACTATAAGTATATGCATGTGTGTGTGTGTGTGTGTGCGAGTGTACATAATAAAAATGTCCTTTCATTGCGCTGTCCTTTCAACATTTTGTGATAATCTCATCATTTGATGTAGCAACACGTTTCGTCAATATAGCACTGAGGCGGCACTCTGCCGTATAGGACTATAGGAAGGACTGCGAAGGAGTGCAAGAAAAATTGCCTTGCCGCCCAAAAGTAGGCAACAATAAAGCAACGCAACAGCAGCCATACGAATATATGTACATATTGTAGAATCTGCTCCAAAAAGTATGCAAACAAGTGTTCGGGTATGTAGAGATACACTTCTGTAGGAAGCGTTTTAGTTTCTCCATGAAGCAAATATTTCACTAAATTTAAAATACAAACTCTCGAATGCTCGAATGCTCGAATGCATGAATGCTATGTGCTAAATGCGCTCATGTTGAAAATTAAATTACTTTCGAAAATGCCTCGTTCGTTCTCGAATTCTTGTGCAAATAGCTGGCATTGCTGCAAATCGAAAGAATTAAACTCATCTAATGTTGCTCTTGATGACTTTGAAGCAGCAATTGAAATTCTTGTTATTAAAGTAGTAAATTCAGCTACAACATATATATACATATCTATCTATGTATGTTTGCAGATACATTCCATTAAGTGCTAAACTGCATATGCAATAAATCGATGTTGAGCTCTTCATCTGTGCTCGGTTGCATTCGAAGCTGTTTGCAGAGTTGTAAATTATATAATCAGTGCAAAAAATGAAAGTAACGTTAAAATTTCAAATCTTTCAACAAAATTTTCATTTAATTAAAATGCTGTAAAACCATTTTCAATGACTTTGTCAACGCTTAGATTTCTATATAAATAAAAGAGAGAAAAAAAACCAAATAAATAAATAAATAACAAAGATATCTAACAATCCTTTCACTCTACTAATTTGTATTGGGATTTGCTTGCCGTTCTGCAAATATTCAGCTGAAAAATTGCTAAAAAATTGTAATCACAGCCAAAATGGTGTAAATAAAATAGGCGAACTCGGGTTAGAGCATATACACCAAGTACAGAGCAGTCACCAATGTTTGTTTGTAATGTATCCAACCATGCGATTTCAGCGCTTTCAGTTGACTTTTCATTTCATTTCCTCTCGAGGGACAAGCACAGCAAACGGTTCGATTCGATTCGATGCGAAGCGATAGGATTCGAATGTTCCTCGCTGTTGGATGATATTCATGTTGATGATTTTGCGCTCACGTTTGCCACTAATGAAAATTTTCGCTGCAATGTTACCGGAAATGAATAAAGTTTGTGTCACACAACCCAAGAGGGAGACAGAGGGGCAAAACTATGGAATGGTTGAAGCAAAAAAATCTATTTTCTATGGTTTAGCGACAAATAAAAATGGGAAAGAAAAAAAAAAAAAAATCAAGTAATAGTGACATTGTTAAGTTGTCAGCTTATAGTATACCCTGCACAGTTTCATGAGCTCTTTTCTAATTGATGCCTATTATAACAAATGTGTTGGTATGGTTTCGCAGTACGCAAAAGGTTCATTAACGATATCGCTATCGAAAGCTTAACGCTACTTTTTCGACAAAAACTATAGTGATCAGTAAGTGATATATGCACAAATTTTCTCTCTCTCTCTCTCTCTCTCTCTCTCTCTCTCTCTAACTCTCAGTGTCTTTTAATACACACGCTTATACAGTGAGCTGCATAGGAAAGTAGAGAGGGAGTGAAAATAGTAGTCAATCAGTAAAAGGTTTCGCTGAACACACTAAATGAACTTTTCAAAGCGGATTGATGTAACTTTCATATGTTATACAAAGATTAGCATTAGATTAACTTGGAAACTATAAGTCGTATATGAGTATAGACTGAGGCTATAACTTTGAATACTGCAGATACAGCTTGCTTGGTGTTGCTCTAAATCTTCAGCTCAACCTTTCACAGCTACACTGAATACGATGAAAGCTGCTAGTAGAATCAAAAGTTATAGAAATGATTCGAATTTGACCACACAAACAATAATAACAACATTTTGTGCTGAAAATTTGTATCTTTTTTACCTTAGCAAGTAAAACACGTGTTTCGAACTTCGCAACGAGTTCATCATCAGTCACCGGTGGTATGAAACATTTAATTGAGAGAAATTAAGTGAAAAATTTCAGACTGCGTTGCACTCGAGCCAGCCAGAAACTTATATATTCATAAATAAGGTCGCTAAACATATTCATGCGTTCTGTTTTCATAATTTGGATGTATCCAGCTGCATTTAAGCTTAATTTTTAAGCTATTTTTATGAAATTTTCAGTGTATTAGCTTTTAAGTTGAATGGTAAATTAATGTGGCCTTTTTCATATGTTCCGCAGTGCGTTACGAACTTTTCAAATAACTGAAAATACTTCACATTAATAATGTGTGTATGAATTTTTTTAACGTAAATCAATTTTAGCTGCAAAAATGCTTAGATTGCTGTATCTCTTAGTTACTGCTTGAAAAACTAATGAAAAAGCATCGCGGAGAAATATATAATGTATACATACAATCTACATTGTGTATTTAGTTTCTCAACTTTAGCCACTCAACCGTTGATTTGTTTGGGTTGTTAGTTATTATTACAAACTAAATCAATATTAGGACACTGTCGAAGGAACGCTGCATGGCGATGAATATTCCATTGCAAATCTATTTAGCCTCAAAAACGTAAAGAATGTGGTTGAGTACCTGTTGGAACAGTTCAGCACTGTAATCTCCTATGAAACCCAAACTGGTAGTCCAAGATAATGCCACGAGATTGCACACAACCAGCCATCCGTACAACAAACAGTCTTTTTCAAAGTTTTTAAATGAATGGCAGGAAACTGAACGGCTGGTAGGACTGTGGGATCATGGAGATAACTGCGAAATTTCACTTGGATAGAAAGTGTTGCACATAATAGGTAATAAAGATGAACACTATAAAAAAGTACATACTTGGGCAGTGCCTTCAGCTTCATGGCCAGAGGCTTTATTCCGCTTAATTCTCTGGATGGTACTGCATGCTGTAACAACGTCAAAGCCTGGTGGTAGCACAGGGTGTGTCCAGAGTTTGTGTCGAGACCAAGACCGAATCCAAAGCTGACTTCTCCGGAGGAATAGTAAAGTTTTACGTTTATAGATTATAACGAAATGCTTTTATTGGTTATAAAAAACTTACTCTACATAAAGACTAATTCTATATAATTATATAAGATAATATTTAATGCTATTTTAACCTTGTTAGGCGAATCTCCGTATGTGGAATTCTCCTTCCGTTGTCCTATAATACCCGAAATCCGGCGTTCTATGTGTGCCAGAAATTCCTTACCGTACTTTGGTTCACTGTGCGGACCAGATGAACCGCTACTCCAACCAAATTGACTAAGTTTCCAAGTGGACGGATTGTAGCCTTCATCACTAGTATCCTTAAACTATATATCTATATGCAGTCCAGATACATCTTCACTTACTTTGGTTCGCTATGTGGACCAGATGAAGCACTACTCTTATCGCGAGCTGGAACGAAAAACTATTTATTAATTTTATTATATCCTACCTTCCGTTTTAATTGTAAGCCACGGTTGTGTCCGTTCGGCGGCTCAAGACCATGGTAGTGTATTGAGATCGAGCGCCCTCGTATTTCACATTGTTTTTTCATGCTTTGACGTGACGTGACGTGACGTGACGTGACGTGACGTGTAGCGTGAAAGTACTAATGAGCAGATCCAATTACTGTGGTAATGCTAAAAGTCTACTGTTTCACTCCCTTCATCTGGAGTCGTAAAGACATCTATACATTCAACTATCATTGTAGTTCATAATAGGAACGTGACAAATCGGCTGTCGTTTGATGCTCCCAGCGGACTTCCACAAGGAGAAGGAAGCATTGTTGCTAGAGTTCATGTTTTCCAACATATTTACAAAGTTCGGGAATCTTTTAAACCGACCTTACTATGAATATGTCTAACAATAAAAACGATTATCAAACTCTAATAGACATGACAAATGTCTTTTGATCTATCTATAATAATATCAACGTATTTAAATTTAATCCAAACGAGGAAATATATTTAAACTGCAAAGCATTTGTATTCAGAGAGTCCATTGTAATGTACCTCATGTAAGACACTTTTAATTCGTATAGAATTTCTTCTGCAAAGCCATAATTTATACTAATGCTTATTTATATATATTTTCAACTTCAAAAGACTTTCTATAAGCATTTTAGCGCTGTTGTCGCGGCTTACGCTTTGTCTTCAATGTTCAAGTTTACAAGCTAAATTTAGTCCACTGAAAAATTTTTCAATACGTAAATTTGCCGGTGATTGGTTTGTCTACGGTCTTATTACGAACAAGTCCATAATTCCAGTAAGTATCTTAGATGACATATTTGATAAATGCATCGCACAACGACTTACATTGCATGATGATGGCAGAACATTTCAATTGGACTATATCGATTCAAAGTAAGTTTATATACCATAATGATTTGTTATCGGATGAAAACTTTCGCAATTTGATTTGATTTTAGCACCAAACTGATTAAAGCGCTGATAGGAATTGCACAAAAAGTCTTTCAAAAATCTATTGTTACTAATTTCGTCTTTGATAATCCGAATCTAGGCGCTTATACACGTGAGTAACAATCTATACATATATTAGGACATGTTATCATGAAATAATTTCGACCTCATTTTTCTCCAATTCAGATGGCTGGAATACAAAAGTATTGATATTGAAGACTGATTATGAGGAGTTTGCTTTAACATTTGAATGCTTTGAAGATAATAATACTTTTAATCTACAAATCTTAACGCGCCATAGAACACCTAGTTTATTTACCCAACAAAGCATTAAGAGAGCACTTAAATATTATGAATTTAATTGGGATAATGTTTACTTAAAATGTTTGGAATGGAATTCCGGCAATTAAATGGTAATATAACCTTTACTAATTTACTCCGGTCCGTTTTTAAAAGTTGGCACTGGCTGCTGTGAGTGTTCCACAGTACTGTTCCAAAGTTCTGTAGTTTCAGTGGGGTTAGACATTGAGTTTTAGAAAAGAAAACATTGTTTTTTTTATTGTGTTGAATACGTTCAATTTTATGTTAACTAAGCAGTACTTGTGAGAGGTTTTAGTTTTCTGCTTTAATTAGAAGAAAAGTAAAGCTGAAGTGCATCGAATGCTTGCAGAAGTTTATGGTGATATTGCTCCAACTGATAAATCATACTCGTATATGCACTGATATGCCAAAAAGGATCACACATCTCTATGCTGGTAGGAGGCTTTACAAGTCTTGCCTCATAGGAAAATGCGCCACTAGGCTAGGGGTTAGCTATCAAAAATTAAAGCGTACTTCCTCCTTCTCATCGGTTTAGTTCATCAAAATTAGATATGCTGTGCCAATTTTCTTCAGCTCAGTTTTCGTGTAGCACAGCGAATTTCTATGCATAAATTATATATAGTGTGGTAAATCACAACTATAAATCGAATTATATACGTTATGACAGTTCCATTTAATAACATAAATTAGATTAGGTAGCATTAAACAGCGAAACCAAACTGATTAAAATAAATTCTATATAAAGTCAAAGCTCAAAATTTGTAGAACAATTTTGAAAAACTTTCGGTACATCAAACATACAGAATGCTTCATAAAATATTGTACGTAGAAACCATAATATATTTAAATTACTTCAATATCGAAAAGAACTGCCATAACACTTCAAAAACTTTACAGAATTTGCTTTACCCTTTTAAATCTGCTATTCTGCTTCATTAATGCTCAAGCAAAAATATGTCCTGGTGACTTTCGACCATTAAAAAACTTTAATATTGCGAAGTACGCCGGAGTTTGGTTTCAATATGGCATAGTAACAAAAAATTTAAATGTTGCCAAAAATTCTAAACCGAATTGTCTATCATTTGACACAAAAGTGGGCGATAAAGATCACATCTTAAACCTGAAATCCGTGACGTAAGTTTAGTAATATGAAATTTTATCATACACCATTTCTTTTTTTTTTTTTGTTTATACACGCCTGTTCCGGTTTTCACTTTCGTATGAAACGATTTTCCGATTTGAATTCACTTGCCTTAAGTTATACGAGTTGCACTTATTCAATGCCAAGTGTTTCAAATAGCAAAACCGTGGCATACGAAAGAAATGTACCCTTTTAAGAAATTTACTTACGCAAAATCTTCACGAATGTGAGAGAACCGAGACAGTCCGGATTGTATTTTATAATTGCAATACCATTACCACTCTATTTAAACTTATATATAAAATTAGCACATACGAATCTAATGGAGTAAATTCGACAGTGGCAGCGCCAGACACATATTTCATTTTTCCAGAAGAAAATGTTGGATTTTACACTTATAATATAAAAAGTAAATATTTGCCATTTTGTTTATTGTGCAATTGAAATTTATATACATACATATTATATATTTTAGACGTTCCAAGTATTCTAACCCGTTCGATAATAGACACAGATTATCGCAACTACGCTTTGGAATTACAGTGCACAGGACCATCACAATTGGATTGTAAATATCTTTTTTAAATTTTTTCTTTTTACTAAACATTTTATGTTTATTTTTTGTTTAATTTAATAGTTTTCATTTTAAGTCGAGAACGAAGACCAGTTCGTAAAATAACGAAACAGATAGAATTAGCTTTATCTAAAAATAAAATCAAAAAGAAGGATGTTTATGGCGTGTGTTGGAAAAACTAAAGCTAAATGATTTTATTATTTTTCCTATTAACTTTTATTTTTTTGTCAACATTTTCATACAATAAAATTGAATTTAAATTTGTATGGAAAATGTACAACAGGAATACAGTGACGTTTCGTTTCTGTGTCATGTTCTCTTAGTTTGCTTTGCTCAAGACATTCTACATCAGGCATGGTATCTCCACAAAGAGCGAGGTATAAGTGCGCTGATCTGCTATTGTATTGAAATTCTTTATGATTGCGAAAGAGATAGCAAGTTTGTCTGCGTTGTGTTTTGGTTTTTTGTTTCTTATATTTTTGTATAGTTTTATCTAAAAATAAAACCAAATAGAAAGATGTTTATGGCGTGTGTTGGAATAACAAAAGCTAAATGATTTTATTCTTTTTCCTAATTCGTATTCTTTTTCTTAATTCCTATTCCTATTCCTATTCCTTAAATTAAAGGCTAAGAGTGGTACTAAATGATGTAACTGAAGAGACAGATGACAAAAATTTTTTGCACCCTGTACATAACCTCAAAAGTAGGAAAAAAAACGCCGATTTTCGGGTACATAACTAATTCTGAGCACGGATTCGGATTCTACGCAGCAATTTACTTTGGAAATTACCCTTAAATAGAGGGGTATATAAAAAAATTCACATTTGTAAACTAGTGTAATCTTACGAGAGTTACATGTAAAAGAGATCAAGTATGAATCGAAGTTTCTGCTACAGACAAATTGATTTACGACAAGAGCTGCAAAAGCAATAGAAAACATCATATCACATATCACAATGAGCCAACAATATCCTAAGTAAGCAACCGAAGCAAAGCTAAAACCTATTTCAGTTGGTTTCCCGTAGAGTGTTAGATGCTCCATTGGCAGGTTTGCCAGTTTTTACAGGCCTTTTTGGTTTCCCGAGAAACCGGGTGAGTTTTCTTAAAAGTGCAGGACAGTCACATAGAAGCTGTTGTACACTTCTCATCTCCTCTTCGTCACCACAGCTACGACAAAAGTCCTGGTAGGAAACATGCATCCTTTGGGCCATTTGAACGCCCGTCAACAATCTTCGGTGAATATCCAGGCCATAGTGCTTTTGAGACATGACACCCCGGCGCAGTCGCTCAATGTCTACTCGCTGATTCTCTGATAGTATTTGTTAATCCTGAGAGAATCTTCTGTAAAGTTCTATTAAAATCCATCAACACAAGAGTCGCCAACAGCGCTGTCCGGTTTACCGCTCCGGTTTATCTAGTACGAGTATGCTAGTATGCTCGGAACTTCAGATGAGTTCAATTGAGTGGGCTACCACTATGCCTCAGTTAGTGAGTTTGCTGCAATTAAGACAGAGCCTTAATTACGTCCTAACGGTTACTTGCAGTTTACACCAGGGTGTTAAACAGTTTAATGTGGAACACACTGCACCAGTCGGTTGGGCGATAAGCACAAATTTTGTTATATAGAAAGCGTCTTACTAGCTGTGCATATCTTTATAGAAGAATTCCAATCCTCTACTGGAACATATCAACAAAACGAAAGAATGTCAACAAGCTGACCAGGTATGAATTCGCAAAGCATTTCATATAAGATTAGTCGACTACTGGGAACTATCGAAGTAAAACAATTTAAAATTGTAATGTTCTCTATTGAAAACATAGATTTATATGTGAGGTATATTCTTTAGAATTACCATGCATCTAAAAATAAACTTTGGTGCTTCTAGCTGAAGTAAAAAAGAATGTTTTCCAATAAAAATAGAGAAGGTTCCCTTACAGATAGTTTCTCATAGTTGAACACAGGTAATTGCAGTTTCTACTTCAATGTAGGTCCTTCTACAAAATCAAATTGTGCCAATGTAAACAGCCTAAATAACAAATTATATACGATTCAAATCTACCGCAACTCAACAGCTTCAGTTACATTGGTTTGGCAATACATGCTCGTATTTATTATAATTCTATATGCACTTTATCCAAAAAGTGAATAAGAAAATTTGTTTGTCAACTCTTGTTTGGTAATTTGTAAACATCAAAAGAACTTCATGCAGCAAGGCGCAAGGCGGTAGGACCATGGCAGGAACGAGTGAACGAGTGCAGAAAACCCGAACATGTCTCCATGCCAAAAGTCAAAGGGATCAAGACTTGCTTTGCGAATTCGTGCGGAAATTTTCTACGTGTGCTGAATCACGAATAGCAACTACAGCACGTAGTATCATAGATACATATACGATACAAGTTTACATATACTTATATACTCGTAGATGGCATTAGATGAAATGCTTTCGTACTGGAGCGTTAGTATTAAATTGGAACAGATACATATGGATAACATCATACATATTTAATAACCAAGCTGTTTCAGTTTGTCACTGGCAATCTGGCATGGATATGAGTGTAGTACGGAGCATAAACAGTTACATTTGTGGCTTACATATAACAAATGATGGAGAATTTTACTAAACAGGCAATATCTTTGTAAATGTCATAATGATTCTTAGATATTTGTGTGTTTCATTAAATATTAAGTATACGCCATGTGCTTGTATACGAGAGTGGGTTGTTACGTAACTGAAGTAAATGAAATTTTTTCTGATTTCCAATATACCCCGGCACGTAAGCCGGCACGCAGACTTATTTTTATTGCAGTCAAAAATGTAACCATATTTATATTATATAAATGCCACGCCCACTTTTTATATAAACAAATTTTTATTGCTGTAAATATCAACTTGAAATTTAATATTGTATCTCTCTATGGGAGAATGCTTCAAGTAAATACGAAGGTAGGTGTCCCGCCCACTTTTATAGGTAGCCCACATAAAATTCTTTTTCTTGACAAAGCATCTTTTAAAATCTTTCCACGGAAGATATGTTGATTTACCTTTACGCCATGTTCAATGAAAACGAGTGGTGAGCGTCCTGCGGTAGTTACTGCGGCCTTCTTGCCATCCCCTTTCTAACCATTTCTACCGATGTTGCTGTTTTTGTATGTCCACCTCCATGGTGTTTTTGATGCTACCAGTATCATTGTAGCGAGTAATGGTCCGATACACAAACATATTGTTCATACGTAAATGACGTAGCTCATTATCAAATACTGGTTTCCGGCCAAATACAAAGCAAAAACTTCAGTTCAATTTCATTTCCATAACGTACTTTAACTGCGACGTAAAACGATATGCTTGCATAACCTTGTAAACAACATGACAGTCTGACGCTTGACAAAACAAGAGGACACTGTCATTAGCCGTTTGATTGGTACAGCAGCGTGAAGTTGGCAACACTTCGAGCGGCGACCCCTGCATTTATTTAAATTTATAAATTTATTCATTGAAGCGACGTTGAAGAAATGTTACTCGCAGAAACACATCTCAATCCAAAATACCAGTGCATGCATTATACACCTTGAACCATACATATGACAAAGCTCATTGGTTGAACTGAGATACAAATCAGAAGTTGCATCAAATTCCATTATTTGCGTGCGTTTGCAACTAATAATCAATATGCCACTTCAATAAGTTTCACCATCTCACATTATGGATAAAATATTTGCCCCTGGCATAAGAAGGATTTATCCCAAAATCAATTTCTTGAATTCTTAAACCCTTCTGGGATTGCTTCATAGCTGTACTCCCACTGAGACTCAAGACTCTCAAAGGAAAGCAGTTCCACATAAACACCGGAAGCAACTTTGACTATGTCCCACGTTGACACACACATGTTGGCAAACAGTTTCAATGAAAGTTCCACATCTCATTGACTTTGTAATTACAAGGACAATTTCATGTTGCATAATATTTGCTAAATTTCTTGGAGAACAGTGTCGAGCAATTTATAATTCATCAATTCGACATCGTTCACAAGAACTTGGTCTCTGTCCCTTTACGCTGTAGAAGATTTTGAGCAATGATCTTGTCTAATATCCTTTCAAGATTCAATTGCCGCAAGAATCAAAGCCGCAGTGCCATGGTTCACGTCGTGACTTCAGTGAATGGACGCTTGTACGCTTGGAAGTCACTCACTTCGGCCACAATGGCTTTGTCAATAAGCAATCTTATCGCATTGATTCGATAAAAATTTTATGGTGATCCATAAGCTATCGACACCCTCCGAAAAGTGTACGGTTTGGTCATTGGTTCACTTTTTTTCAACAACGAAACGAAAATGCAACAGTCACCATCAATGGCGCCCGATAACGAGCCTTGTTGAACGATTTTTTTGTTTCTAAAAGTACGTAAAATTGGTCTGGAAGGGTTTTGGTTTCCACATTATGGCGCCACACGTCATACCCCAACTACCATCGACTTATTGAGAAAAGAATTTGACGACAACATAATCTCAAGAAACGGAGCCATCGACTGACCTGCAAGTCAGACGTTCTCGAATGCTAACAACTTGATATAATAATAAATATAAGGCAATAGCATTATATCAGCCAGTTACCAATTGATGAGACTTTGTGAGCTCGAAAGAGATAGCTGATTGCAGCATAAAAACTTTGAAGAATTGCTAATTGTAGTAAATCGAGCTAAAATAAGATTAGATTAAAATTTCATCAGTTTCATTTTCTTACACAAGCCAATTAATATTCAGAACACCCTCTTAGATATTTGTATGCTGTTGTATTAAATTTTAAGTATACATCGTGTACAATATTTATAGAGTAAATTGTGCTCTAAATAAATAATGCTTTAAAGAAATTATAATTCATTGCGTATACATATATCGTTCACTATATATATAATATTGAAGACTGGGTGTGGCTGCATATTTTTTATTGCTCTATAACTTATAAACGAATACTAATTAAGAAACATGACCAGCACCGACTACAACTCTATTGGAGCTTTCTCCAGTGACATGCTTCACTTTGCACACCCTTTGCAACTAGACTTACTGGGCTGATGTACTAATTAACTATGAACGTGACTGGCAAGCTAAAATAGACATTTTATCGCTTGATTTTTCATTCAAGACTTACTGCCGCTGCTAAATATTTTCTCAAATAATTAGCTGAAAAATGGTGAGCATGGTACAAGAGAATTGATTGTCTGAACGTCGCATGCATAAATTTCACTTAGCTATTGTAAATGACTATGAAAATTCATTAAAATTTGTATGTAGATACTTCATCTACAGCGTTAGTAACTAGGTAAATAGTAAAGTTTCTTCAATACAATTGTTGACGAATGCTTTAGGCCAAATAATATCAAATGCAATTGTTTGTAGTTCTCATTTGCAAAAAGCATCCTTACTAGTTATATGCTACATTGTTATTATTTAGAATAATTATTATGAAATTTATTTCAAATGCTTTTCGTCATGCAAATTGTCTCTAGCTCTAATATACAGTAACTTATAGATGAAGTATCTAAGAAGACACCTCAGCAGCGGCAGCAGCAAAGGAAATTGTAATTATTGCATGAAAGGATTAAGCAGAACTTTTGCTATTATCATACAAATTATAATTAAATGCAATTGTTTTGCTTTCATTCTTATTTTGTATCCTTTTTAATTTTTTTTTTTTTTTTTTGTAGTCCTGTGTCCTTGCTGCTTTTGCCTTTGCTCTGGTAAATGTTCTAATTAACTTTAGCGCCTTTGGAAATTACTGCGAAATGGAAGATGGAAGTTAGTTAAGTAGTAGTCGGAAAAGCAGCACGCGGAAATTTTAATTAGTACAAAGCATTAGATTAGGTGCTGAAATAACTAGGCATGTGTTAATTAGTTTTTGTATTAATTTTAACTTGCTATAAAGTTGTGAGTGAAACTTTAAAAAACTAGACAAGGTATCCTATTTTCAATTTATCAGTTAATCAAGTAAAAATGTCCGGGTTTTGGCCAAAAAAAAAAAACAAGAGTATGTCGCCCAAAGCACAGAGCTCTAGGAGTCTGTATGTTTGTGTGATGTTTAAAAGTTTTTAGAAGTACTTAGTGGTACTTATAGTTATCCGCTATTAGGTTTGTCTTCTCTTCCGAACTAGCTCACAAGATGTGTGCGCTACTTTAAGTGTGTTTAATGCAGCCTACTATTGAGCGTGTTGTCCGTGTAGCACCACGAGCGCAACATGCTTGACCGACATGCTCTTCAGTGTGTTCAGCGCGCGTCAAGCATAGTTTTTGATAATTTCAATAGATTTAACGATTTTTTAGTCTACCACTTCACTTTGTACGTTGGTTGATTAAAACTAAACGTATCTAACTGGTCTAGAAGTCTCAGTTATTCGTGGACACTGGCATCAAATATTTCTCCCATCCAATTGTAGTAAATAAAATTCTGGGTTTATTATTCGACAGAAACATGAAATAGAATTTCCAAAAAACATATTTCATTCTTACGCCTACTCCGTAAGCACTTATCACCTCATTAAAATGGAAGGTGCCAAAACAAAATTTCTACCGATTACGATTGCACAAATATTTATGTATATATAATTGTGTTCGCATTGTTTAGTGAGTGCCTAATTAAATTGTAATTTTAATATACGTGTGTAAATAGGTATCGCGTGAAATCATTCGGTAGTAAATAGTTACTTAGTTGTAGTCATAAGCATTCAAGTTGTTTAGAAATTTGCCACTGTTATCAAGGGAGCCAAGCCAGAACAATTAAACTGCTCACAAGTATTTTCATTTTTTGGCCAGAGCCGTAAGTCAAGTTTATATTCTGTAGTCCTTTGTCCTTAATGCTACTACCAACTGTTTGTATCTAGTACGTAGTGTTTATAGATACTTTTTCCCATTTTCTGTATTTTTTTTTTTCTTCGTCTTCGTACAACTTTGCGCAAATACTTAATACGAAAAGTGACTTTGAGTGGTTTCGTGACTTGTCACCGTTCAACATAAATACCTTGTAAACATAGCTAACAGTTTGCGTGTGCAGTTCGAGAAAAAATGTTTTAAAACCTGAAGTGAAAACTTCAACTGAAACAAAACTAAAAGGTGCAAAATATCGAGTAGAAGAAATGCTTGGTGAAAATGTTGTCACAAAAAGTTTTGCTGTCAGTGCTTAGGGAGTTGTTTCTAAGAAGCTTTAAACTTATTTGTCAAAATGGAGACAAGCAAGAGTTTGTTTGGATTGATAACTTTTGTATGGAGTATTGTACTTGTAGAATATTATACAATATTTGTAGTGAACTAATTTAATTGCAGTTCTATAGATCTTTAAATGGGAGTTCAAGCAGATAGACAAATTAGTACTAAAAGGTATTGACGAAGGTATTCATATTACACTTCATAAAGACTTCAATGACTTTCGGATTCAGTGTTAGGGACCTCAAACCCATTTAATAATATGTCAACGGAAAGGATATTGTGAAACATAAAAGAAACAGCAATTTACACGGTTATATGCTCCTAGATGCAGTCCAAGCCGAGTGGGGAACCACAACCATGAGGAAGGAGGTACATGCAGGGACGCCCCAGGCTGGAATCCTACTTAAGAAATTTAGCAGGGAATAGGCTAGACGTCAAATGTCCACCGATCGCATTCTCTACTAAAAGATACAAGGTAATTATACATAAAAACAGCGTAAAATACCTTGGAATAGTATTGGCTAGCAAGCTAATCTGTAGACTCAATGAGGAAGAGGAAAAAAGCAGCCTATGCGCTCTATGCATCGCAAAAGATGGGCTTTGTAGCAAGACTGATGCACTGGATATTCAATTCATACATAGAACGATCGATACTATTTCATGGAGTTTTGGTATGGTGACTGCCTTGAAAAAGTTCATACCATACCCAACGGCAGCCATTAGTCTGCATCACGCGGGCATTGAGATGCACCTCCACAAGAGCACTGGAAACGATGCTAGGAGTCTATACCCTCAGCTTTTACCCACGTCTACTCGCACAACGCCTCTGCGCGAGAGGCACTATGGCGCCACAGAGCTGTAGACACAACTTAGCAGTAATACAGACTGCATGACTCCCAATCTAACTTCGCAGAAACATCAACCACACTGGGACCAGGAGACTGGTACACAGGAATGGACCAACGCGCAATACAAATATTTACAGACGGCTCCAAAATGGAGTCAGGAGTTGAAGTATACTACGCAGAGCCCGATTTGATGCTTATTACTGTCGGAAGTATTTGCAATAAAAAAAGAAACAGAAGTAGCGCAAAAAATGCACACCTCGCAAGAAAGAATAAATATATTCATCGACAGCTAAGCTGTAATAAAAGCTCTACAGGCGGCCTTCATCTCTAACAGAAAGGTCCTGGCGGGAATGCACTTGATGCTCTCAGCACCTCAAAAAGTTCCACATCTTCTGGATTACTGGAGCATAAACGGTAATGAAATGGTGGATTGTCTAGCAAACGATAAAAAACTAATGACTTAAATCTCTCGCACTACCTGCTGCAGCTCCAGAGGATAGACTGCAGATTGTTTGTAGGCATTCTAACAGGACTTTGTCTAGTAGCCGCTCATGCGACAAATATAAGCATAACCAACATGACCGGTTACGGAAACACTGGAACACCTCATCTGCAGCTGTTCAGCAATCGCAAAATTAAGAATACTTAATATACCTTGATACCATCATGCTCGCGTTACTAGAAGAGGCGGCCAGAAACACTTCTAACAGGCTATTGGCGTTCGCCAAATATGCAAAAATTGTACAGGATTTTATAAGCTTCTGAACAACTTCCATAACCGGCCTAACTAAGGAAATTATTAGTCTAAGAGTGACCTTTATCAAAGGGTTAGCTGGCGTAACCTAAAATACCTCAGCATGATTCATCATTTTGGCTGTGTGTCAGTGAAGACGGGAAATAGCTAATTTTTCATCGAATCTTTCTTAAATCCTGAGACCGAGATATCTTCAAGATCCCTAGTTTAAGTAAATGAGAAACCAATTTATTACATCTGTCAGAAACCAATCTGCTAATCCAATGGCTTGATTTTGTAACTGAAGTTTATGTTCCTCTTTTTTTCTTTCTCAACGAATTCTGTGTTCAAACTTTTGATGAAACCTTGATGTATCGGTATCAACTGGTTGTTTGGCCTATTATTAATGATGCCGTCATCAATCTATGGTCAACGTGTAGGTGCAACTCCATTAAATTTAGAAGTATATAGAATACAGCACTTGAGGATCGGCGTATGCCTTCTGTGACACACTTGCATCGCATTCTCTGAATCATGTTCAGTTTGCTTGCTGACTGTTAATCATTCCGCCCATACTGTGGCACCGTATGTTATCACGGGTTCCAACATAGTTAGGTGCATCCATATTCATATTAGGCTTGCATCTTCAATTCTTGATTACGGTAGATTTCTATAATATGCTCTTCAATGTCTCTTGCTTACCTATAGAGTTTAGCAATATTTAAGCTTCTTAAAAAATTTGAAATGCAAGAAGAAAAGAACTTGAAGTTGAGCCAAAGTACGAGTACAGCTGTTTATCAGCTGACTAAAACCATATGTTCTACTTGATAGTGAGTTTTATCACCAATTGGTTGATCCCACATATCAAACAACTCTGGAAGCATATGCTTAATGCCCTCACTTTAAAGTCTTCTTCCAACACACATATTGTATCTATCAAGCTAACAAATGAAAGCCACATACATTTGATTACTTTCGCAACATCAACTGTGTTTGTTTTCGATTTGTAGGAAAATCGTTTCATCCAATACTGCTGCGCAGCTGCGATTAATGACCGTCTATGAATTGTCATTTCCATTTCGATTTCGAGAATTTTTCACCCACTTTAGTAGCTGTGGTCGTGCGTTGAAATTCTGTCGCAGACCACACTCAAACAAACATTTTCATTTCAATTTCTATTTCGATTTCCATTTGAGCAGATAATTGCATTAGATCTGCTGCCAAAAATGAGCTGGGCAACAAGTAGCTTTTGGACTCTGACGCTGTCAGATACTACTTTAGCTTACAATGATATGTACTTGTAAGTATGTTTTTTTCTTTTTTCCATCTGATTTTGACTTCAGTGCGACTGCCCACAACAGCCCAAACAGCAATAAGTAGAAATGCGGGTGAGTTTGTGTACATCAATTACTGCATTCCGGCATGAAATTCTTTGCAATTCTAGCTCAAATGTCATTTGGCTTGAATGTTCCCCTTTCAGTTAGACAGTCACTCAGTCTGGCCTGTCACCGTCAACACTGTGATTGATGGAATTGACAATTGCCGGCACCGAAGCCATCGAAGCCGCCAACAGCAACGACTCCATTTCAGTCCATTCCATTCCAATTCATTCAGTATCGCGTTCGGTATTGCACTAAACAATATTTTTGCGTTTTTGCATTTTTTCCGCTGTCAACTTTAACTCAGGCCTGGCATAATTGTTTGACAGCTAAGTTTGGCAGATATTCTGGAAATAAACAAGAGAAATTGAAATGCATGAAAGTTGTGCGAAAAAATGGTTTAAAATTGTTAATAGAGACTATAAAATGAATACAGTCGCAATGAAATTCAACTCATGCGTATGAATTTTCATTCAAACTAATTGTAAAATATTGGTAGTTATTAGAAGAGCACTCATTTTCTGAGAAAAGCTACCAAAAAGGAGTAACACGCCTCAAGAGCCCATTTTTATATCAAAATAAAATCATACACAGGTGCATCACATCTAAGGAAAATTCTGTTCAAGCAACATTCTCAATAGAATAACTAATGAACTCAAAAAGAGTTTGGACAGAATCCAATTAAGAAATACTACAGCTATAACTAGATACATGCTTTCCGGGGTATTCAGAAAAACTCGATGTAGTAGAAAAGAGGGAAGTACACCCCACACATGTCGACATGTCGACGAAGAATAGATAAGATTGAATAGGCGACAGACAGGTTTAAATTCTGTAAATCACCGGACTTAAATGTTACATTTCCAGCTCAATATAAACACATGAAGTACCATATATAAAAAGTGTAGACCCCATGCTCCGTTTTGAGTCCGAATACGCGTATTCTAAGTGAAAATCATCAGAAACGTATCTAAACTCCATAGTTTCTATTTTTAGAATAATACACCCTAACAGCATTTCTTAATATACGAGGGCGCATTTAATATCATTCTCCTCGACGCAATCATCAGCGCTTACCAAAGTTTGACCCTAGAAGTGGTACCGACCAGACGAAGAAATACCAGTGAAGAACCACCTTAAAGAGGGGTACTCTTTCCGTTTGCGTCAATGGAGTTCTACACACCAAGAGAGTGTGAGAGAGAGAGAGTGAGAGAGAGAGAGAGAGAGAGCTAAAACCACAGCCTTATTGCTGAGAGAAACCTCTACTGCTGAGAATATTCTAACTCAAAGAGTTCCTCCCACCATACTACTGTATACCAATTACGGATTTTAACAAAAAATAAGTTTTCTTAATCCCTACTAGTTCACTTTGGGGCATTCTACTATGTATGTACATCGTAAAGGAAACGCCATAAATATCTTAAATGACGGCTCGAAGTATGCCGAGCGAGCCGAATGAGACATTTTCTCACACTACCTAGGCATTAAAGAATCATACAGACTTTCCCATCATTTTAGCAGTCTAGCACTACGGGATCTACCCCATTTGTGTATCTGGATACCGGAATATTGCAGAAAATTGTGATGAAGATAAACTCGCCGAAAGACACGGTATGTATACGTAGGCCACATGTACGGACAACTAATGGAGGGACTCAGGTCAACACAGGTCAAACCTCTAAACTCACTTAGCCGAATTACAATCGCCAGCGAATAAACGCACTGCTGCACCAGAAAAGGTCACACATCTTCATTATGGTAGAAATTTGAACGGAATATTGTCTTAGCAGAACTTCTTCTGAAGCACTGGGAATGCAGAAGAGGAAGCAACAGTTAACCATTTGATATGCCACTTCCCGGCACACAGCTACTCACACTGCTCGGGAGTTGCTTCTTGCATCTCTGAGGTTCATAGAAATTATTCTATACCACTTTCACACTTTAAAATATATTACCCAAAGGAAATATACAATAAAATGATGCTTTGGATGAAAACTTTATTTATTGATTTTCACACACCCAACAACAACTTTGAATTTTTTTTTTTTTTTTTGTCGCTTCACGTCGCATATTTTAAGGCGTTCTAATATTTGTTGATGATTTTATTGAAAAGTGATGATGTGTCAAATTTTTTATCGCATTACGAGCAGCAGAAGCTTCCTTATTTCATTCTTTCCGACAGTTTTTGTGCGCTTTTGACCTAAAGCATCATTTGCATAAAAATCCCATTGAATAGCGAAGCGACACATTAGCATTTTTAATGGCGTGACCGAGCGCTAAAGCCATTTTCTTTATCTCGTCCTATTATATATATATATATATATATATATATATATATATATATATATATATATATATATATATATATATATATTTTTTTTTTTTTTTTGTAGCCTAAGGATAAGCATTCAATGTGTTTTATTGTACCTACATATCGTAAATGTATATGAATTTATTGATGCTATACACGTCCTGCAGTGACATAATGTCAATGCAAATAATGCCGACGGTGTTGATTTAATGTTCCAGATATTTGAGTTTAGGTTGCATAGGTGATTTTGAGGCTGTTGAACTTTCTTTGCACTAAATATTTGAAACATATGCTTCTTTGAGTGTTCTATGCTTGCTTGAATTGGTAACAACTTGTTGAATGTTGGTACAATGCTAAACAATATGGCTTTCTTTAGAAGTGTAGCTATAAAAATGCATTGCTAATGAAGCTAGATACAACAAAAACGGATTGTGAATTTATGGATCCATGCTAAATTCTATTGAAATAGCAGTAATTAGCTAACATTCTGACTTTTCTCTTTTCTTCAAAGCGCTTTTCTAATGTTAGGAGTATCTCTCTTAAGGCAGCAGCAGTAATTAGCTAACATTCTGACTTTTCTCTTTTCTTCAAAGATCTTTTCTAATGTCTTGGTGAAATAATTTACTTTAATTATCACTGAATTGAATGCTCGCCAGCGTGAAATATTCCTTAATTTTTATGGAGTAAAAAAATCCATTGCTGCGAGTTATTCAACCGTGATCGTGTCGCTGTGTACGCGGTATGGATAAAACTGAATGCATCTCTCAACTAGCAACGCTTCTGCTTCTATTCTGCTAATAGTTTTTTTTTCTTTAGATGATCAATTAGTAATAGGTTTCAAATGAAAACAGAAGGATTTGTTTGAACTGTATAAAGAATATGAACAGCTGATTTGAAGCGAAAAGAACTGATTCGAACATTGAATTATTCTGTCACTCAATGAAACATTTCGAACGAAATTAAATTTTGATAGTTGGAACTTTTTATCAAATTCCATCACACACCCGATAATAACAAAATATTCCGACTTGGAATCGACATTAACGTTATTCTTGATCAAAAATGTTTGAAAGAAATTCAACAGTCTCGGCAGAATGTACCTTTCAGCTCGTCGCATGCCTAAACAATCGTGCACAATGCTCTGCATCGATTCGAACTAGACGCAAGATCGAATGCTAACTCCCTGATGCTCACCTGATGATTTCCAAGCACAATTTGCATCATTTTTTTTTACCGTTTCTTCATTTAAAGAGGTGAATTAAAGGCCAGAAATTTTCATCAACAACACCGCAGTTAGTTTTGAAGAGTTTGTATCAATTTTATGCATGTATTTTTAACATAGTTGAGTTCTTGTATGCTGTCTTTAAAGTTTTCAACTAGGAAACTTCAAATTCTAGACAAGTTTTCAGATCGAATAAACACTAAACTGCTTAGCAAGTTAGTGCTTACCAACCGTCTGACAGGAGCTTCTTCAAGTCATCATAGACCTGATCTTGCCATCTTAAGCTCGGACGTCCTCTCTGACGCCGTCCACCAATCAAGTTCAGGTTTCCGTCGTAAACCTTTAGTGCTGGAGCTTCGGGGTTCATCCGGGTGAGGTGACCAGCCCAGTGCAGCCGCTTGAATTTAATGCGCTGGACTATGTCAACCTCATCATACAGCTCATACAGCTCATGGTTCATACGGGTCCTAAACTCGACGCCAACTCTAAGGGGACCAAAAATCCTACGAAGAATCTTTCTCTCGTACACTCCTAAAGACGCTGTATCCGGTGATGTCAGTGTCCATGCTTCTGCGCCATACAGCAGAAGCATGAGGGTTCTACTTCTAATTGGCTTGCAGAGCCCAAAGTAGCAGCGATTAGCAAGCGTGATTCTTCGTCTGATCTCTCGGCTAACATTGTTGTCGCTGGTAATTTCTGTTCCCAGATAGACGAAGTTTTCTACAATATTGAAGTTGAAATTCTCCATACTCACAAACCGTTCAAGACGCGCTGATGGTCTGCGAGTGGACACCAAGTACTTCGTCTTGTCATCGTTCACCGCTAGGCCCATGAGACGTGACTGTTTCTCAATCTCCGAAATTCATATTTCCTAATATACAAGCATTTCTAAGTCATGAATGTAGCCTATAACGAAAATTTTATACTCATACTATTGGTTTTTTGTGTAGAAATAAAGGAAATTCTCTCTTTGTTGTTCACCATGTTATCTTCTTCACTAATAAAACTATATTAGAGTTGCACACACCAGTGGAGTTTTTGCTTGAACTACTTTCTGAACTTCTTTAAGTAAGAAATATCAAACCTAATTTTTTCGTGTGTAACACGGGCTATAACCAAATTTTTGTGATTTTTAGAGAAGTAAAACACTTTCCTCTCTCTTCTCTCTCTCTTTGCTTTTACACGAAGTCGTGTGTTTTGTTTTTTTTTTTAGATTTTAGTGTAGACTTCTACATTTTACATTACTTAACAGAATTCATAGAAGTTACTCTTACACGCATATAAATGGTATACACAAAATATAGAAGATCCTATAAAAAATGTTTTAAACAATATTCCATCATAGAACAAATACCTCCTAACCCACAGAAAGTAAAAAAAGAAATTACGTGTAGCATAAAATTTCTTTGGCACTTCGCTTAGATAATTACATTATGCCTAATTGAAAAGAAGATGCGGTCAAACTTTCTATAAGAATGATGAGTGCAAATTACTGACCGACCAACGACCAAATTAGATTTCAAACAAATCTAATTAGCAACTGAAAGTTTCGTAGAATTTGGTTGAGGTTATACAGGAAAATAATATAGAACATTTTGTATCTTTTTACAACACAATCATATTCAGAGCTTAGAATGCATAAATATGTTAATTTAGTTTTCTTTTCAGATACAAAACACAAAATTATATCCAAAGAATGAGAAATAGAATGCTTCATTAAGCAAAATGAGAAGATGTGATCTACAACAGTGTAGAAAATGTGAAAAACCAACCATGTCCGAAAAAAAAAAAAAAAAATTAAATCAAAATACGAGTAGGAAAATGTCAGCAGCAACTTAATCAGAGAAACGCATTTTCTCGAAAAATACATAAATTTTCATTTTCATGGCTTAACGCATAAAAGCAAAATATGGAATGGGAGAAAATACAAGTTAACTTCGGTAGAAACGAATGTTTGATGCACTTCGTTTTAGCATTTTGAGAGATACAAGTATTTAAAGTAAACATTTTTTAACAAATCACACAGAAATCTAAACCAAAAATTTATACTATAGGCGCAAAATCTGAATCAATTGATTAAGAATTTAAAAAACGTTCTTCGTATTTTAAGTAGCGCTGGATGCCGTTTAATTTTTAAGATTCGACTACTTCACTAAAAAAAAAAATGCAAATTTGATGTTCCTTGTTCATTTTCGTTGTGAACAATCTAAAACTAGATATTTCAGCACTTTAAAGAATTGGACATTTGCTAAAACCAATACATTTTAAATAATCTTGTAGAAAAATGGTTCATCAATATCACTGTATCATGGATATCATATGAGAGTAATGGAAAAGTTCTGTTTCATCTCGTTAACAGATTTGCGGCAACTGTTTATAGTCTTTGAATTACTACCAATGTTTCAAGTGAATGACAATCTGGCTGTCTGATAAAATATTGATGTGTCTCGTCTCGATATTCAGATTTCTTAAACACATAACTGCCGGTAGCACGTATTTAGGAGGACCGGAGAGCCAGAGATCTAAATTTCCATTGAAGGAAGGAAGTAGTATATTAAAAGATTTACCTGTTCTATGGGGATGGGAATGCATGGGTTTCCTGTAAGTACTGTTAAGTGTGGAATGGAGCCAACCATTTTTGATGAACTTAAGTATGATTTGCAAACTATCATCTTGTGATGTGGCGTTACGTAGCCTATCCATCGCTTGATCTGATATTGAAAGTATTGCTAACACTTCCATATCATTGCTGTCTTCCGCAGGCACATTCTGGCAATTTCTACTTAGAGTCTGCTATATGCATTGTATCTCCTTTGCGGTACAAAACTTTGGGCGCATATGGTGCAATATTAAGCATTATACGTTTTATAAGTTTTTTAAAAATCGATTCTAATGGCTTGTGGTCTGTTTCAACTAACAGCTCTTTTCCACATTAGTGGACAAAGTTGTTGATTATCATTCACTTGGCCAAAAACGATTTTTTTTTCAAACGGCCAATCAGCTCACATAAGTCCGATATCCCGTTATCCGTTATATTAATAAAATATTGATGTGTCTCTGCAATCGGATTATTTAACCTGACCTGGTTATTTAACAATAAAAACACTGATTGCATTTGGATGCCCGAAGAGCCAAAGATCTAAATTTCCATTGAAGGAAGTAGTAGTATATTTAAAGATTTGTTTACCTGTTACATGGCGGGAGGCGGGAGGGTTCGTTTGCAGAAATCCACATGAGTAAGCCAAGTTATTGATTGTCATTCATTTTGCCAAAAACGATTCATTTTCAAACGGCCAAAGCAGCTTAAAAACGTTCGATATCACGTATCCCATGGTTAGGATCTGAACAACATTTTAAGGTCAGCAAACTGTGAGAGGGCAGCTTTCTTCAGTAAGGGTTTGGTTCCAGCCGCCCCAATAGTTGTACCAGTGAACGCACAGAGGAAACTTTGGATACAAGTATTTACAATAACTGGTAGCAAACTCACTGGTGTGCCTTCCTACGTGCGGCCATGACCGATAAACGGTAATTGTTGAATGAACACCTACGCTGGTGGACCACCACTTGACCTATTCTATTCTTAAGGCTACAGCAGTTGCCAATTATTTTGTCATCAAATGCAAACCGGAGAAGATGAAGAATGAGATCAAGAGTATCTGTTGAAGCTGTACAAATACAAACCATACTACGAACCCATACATGACTATAAGTCTGACAATAGCGGTTTAAATCCTGTGTACCATACTACGAACCCATACATGACTATAAGTCTGACAATAGCGGTTTAAATCCTGTGGACCATTTTCGGGACCATGCACCATCTTAGGCCTATGGCCTATGGTCACTGGCAACAGCTCGATCTTGCTCGTTAAGCCTACAATTTAGCTACAGCTAATGAAATATGAGTTTCTTTTAAGCTTGGTCGAATGGAAATCTTGTTTCCTAGTAAGAGCACCAGCTGTGTTATGAATGGGTATACTCCTACACCATAATGTCATTAGATTACATATAGATTGGGATTATTATCCCTTGAAACGTATATTAATATTGTTCGCATAGGCCACCATTTCGCAGCCGTACGCAACAACGTTCCATATAATGGGGAATAGGACCAGCCCTTGAGGTGTACCTAGCACTATTGACGAATCTAGAAAGATTTGATGCGCTTAGTGCGAACTTCACATTACTACAATGAAGCATATTGATATTGCTCTCTCCGTCCGGCTACCAACTCCCAGATTCGTCAATGTTTCAGTTATGACTTCTTGAACAAAGTTCTAATGTGTATTCTTTATCTAGCAGAAATGTTTCTATAATGAAGACAATCAAATGGAGCGCAGTTTCTGTAGATTTGCCCATATTATAGGCATGCTGTATATGAGAGGAACTTATCGTAGACCTTATCTGGAGATCAAACAGAGTATAAGATTCAACGTCTATATGAGTAAAGATAATAAACTGATTGGTCTTAAATCTTTTGGGCTAGTGTGTGTTGGTTTTGCTCCCTTGTAGATATAGAAGATTTATACATCGAGCCACACAACTAGTTTCGTGCTTAGGTTAGGTTTCAAAACGTAAGTAAGTTTTGTTCGTTTGTATTCTGAATCATATTTTGTGGATATGTATCACCCTGCACCTCATAAAAGTGAGTAATTTTTCTGTATTTGGTAGCATTGCCGACCGTTATCTAGCATTGGCGTAGTAAGGCTTTTGGGACGGAGACGGACCTTTTCTCGGAGCCTTCAACTCTTTCATTGAAGAGTAAAAACCAAATACAAGTAAAAATATTTGGCTCAAAGTGAAGAGCAAAAAAGTACCGAAAATGGCCTAGGTTTGGGACCATAAGAAAAAATTGAGGAACATAAAAAAAGTTGAAGAATTTCAGAGAAAATAAGTACATGCTTCTGGAGGACTCTAAGAGCAAAGTGAGGAGCAAAAAAAAATTTTATTATTTTAAAGAAAATAAACATGGTTCTGGAGGTTCCTATGCTCAAAGTAAGAAGCAGAATAAAATTAAGAGTTTCAACGAAAAGAAAAATATGGTACTATGGGCCCCTAAAACCGGGGACCTACAAACGTCTAACAGTTATATATTCAGTAGAAAAACATAAATGAAAAACTGAAATTTTGCACCTCTCTAAGACAAAGACAAACACCCACTCTGCCCCCCCCCCCTATACGCTACGCTACTGTTACCTGAACAGTTCATCGGCCAAAATGATTAGAAAGATTACAAAAAAGAACCACAACCTATCCTACTTCTCCCCCTTCTCCTCCTCACAACACCAGACAGCCTGCTACTTCACTGTCCACTAAAATCTCAATCAGTTAGAAAAACATCTCACAAGTGTTATTAACAGTTAAAACCAAGTAGATTTCTCTTCTTGGTTTTAACTGTTAATAACACTTGTGAGATGTTTTTCTAACTGATTGAGATTTTAGTGGACAGTGAAGTAGCAGGCTGGAAATTCTCTCCCGCGTACATAACAAGTTTTCCAACAAACTTACAATACGCTACTTCACAATTTTTGCGTAGGGTACTCGTATACAGAAGTAAAATTTTTACAGGTGTTGTTTGGCTTTTTGTTTTTGCGTTTTTATTGCTTTCACTTCATTTGTTGCGCCATTTTGTTGGAGTTTTCCGCCGTACACCCTCCATACTGAGACGCTGCAAGTCTCATAAATGCTTTTCCGGCCCAGTTTTATGGCAAGCCGCAAAATTGCCGACGGCAAAAAAGTTAATTAGAAATAATGTGAACACGCCGAGCTGTCTTATTGGTAACATTTTGTATATAAGGCCCATAATGTGTCGTTGTAGCAGAAATCGCAGCAAAAAAAAATATATATAAAAAAAACAAATAAAAACTCTAGCGTTAAGAAATGTTCAAGGATATGAGACAAGGAAATGCTACGTTTTATTTCAAGCGAGCAAAAAAAAAAAAAATGAAAGAAAAATAAAAATAAAAATTTGAATGCCTTTTGTAATTTTGTAATTTTGTAAAAAATAAAAATGAGAGTGTGCAATGCGTTTGTATCGTACTTACTATGTAATGTGAGTATTTTCCATTTGCACAAAAGTGGCGCACAATAATCATCATTTCAAAGACATTTTGAAAAACCTCACGTACGAAATATGTGTATATCTGGCTCCGTATCTATTGCACAAATATCAACAGCAAAAATAACAACAACAGAAAAAGTCACAAAGCAAACAATTCCATAGACAAACACGAATTTCTACTTTGCCATTGAAGAACAAGAACAACAAAACTCATCAGCACCGAAATGGAGGTCGTCCTGGGTGCAGTAAACGTGGCTAATGAATGCTTTCAGCGCTCGATGACGTTCTGGTTGGTGTGGTTTAGCCTGGCTGTGTTTAATTTAATAACACGCATAGCCCACAGTTACAGATACAGACACAGATACACAGTGTACAACGTAAGATACACTGTCACAGATAGCATTGTAGATACATATGTACTATCTGTTAGATACATTTTTTTGTTTTTGTATTTTGTTGTCCCCAAGCTGCGTTGCTTGCGCGCTTTACAAATAAATTTGAAATGTTGACAACGTTTGGCTGTTTGTTCATAAACGAGGCCATCGTCACCTGTGGGAGTTTGCACGTGTCCCATCAAAGAACGCATGGCAGACTATATAGACCATATGCAATAAACTAGAGCGCATATTGTGCTGTAACCTTCGATTAATGTTATGAGTTTACTCATATTGCTGTTAGATTTGCACATTTCACAGCTTTATAAAATATATGTACGACTATATGCGGTCGTAGTTTGTAAAGCCTAATTTTAGTTTATTACATTGTATTTCGTAGAACAATGTTGGATAAAAGAATTAATTTTATAAATAACAAGAAAAGACTTTGGACTTTTCATCAGCATCTAAGTGACTTTTGCTTTACAACTTTTCCCAATTGGTAGGTGTAGCCAAAAATCCCAGACTATGTACTTGCCGACTGAGACCAATTCGACTATTACGGCTTCGCAGCATGCCTACAGTAAGTATAAATCTAAGGAAACTGCCCTCCATATGTTTATTTCGCCAATCTTTATTGCATAAAATGTACATCTTGGTAGCTGATGGATACTGTAGCAATGTTCTCCCGAACGTTGAGCTGAGCATCAAAACACCGAAAGTGTATCGAATTATTCAGATACTTCATTATGTGTTTGTTTGTGTAGTAGTATAGTACTAGATGTACCACCCTTATCAGGTTCTGTTAGTATAGATGCACTAAGGGGCAATTTTCTCAGCCCAATTTTGTGAAACTTTGCAATTAACGTACTGTTAAATTCAATGGAACGGGTGGCTGTCAGGAGGTAGCCTATGCAAAGCACCTTACTCTTATTTTTGAAAGAAAATCCCCAAAAGCATCTATGATTTTATGGTGACCACACTAAGCAAGCTTTTTCGTTGGCGGAGAAATGTGGGCTAGCAGTAAACTCACCTAAAAAAGCTGATGCTTTTCACTACGAAGTATAAATCTCCCATTACTAATTCCAATAAAATTAAATGGAACACCACTATCTCTTAGCTATACTGTCAATTTAATAGAATAAGAGCTTCTTAGAAAGCTAGTTTGGAATTATTAACTTAAGAAAACGAGTGAGGAAAGTTACTGTCCATCGGTTACCATCGGTCGAAGATGGGACATATTCTCAAACATTGTTCGCTGACCTTACAGAACTATAGTCAGAACTATAGTACTCCTATATGGTGTTGTAAGTTCACAGTATGACTGAGGACTATGGCCGACGCTTGACAAAAACAAAAAAAACTGTACTAATGCAAATAAGCAAGGTATAACGAAGGGTAAGGCTATAGATATGCTAGGAACTGTTCTTCATTTTCTAATCGTGGCACAAAGTATGGAAGAGTCTAAACACTGATTATACTACAGCCAAAGACTATTTAATCCAGACGGAGCATATGTACTACGCACCAACCTTCTAGAGAGGTTTGGATCTTCAGCTCTTCGGGGCCTAATAGTGCAATAAGGTTTAGACTAAGACTATAAATTTCACAGCTAAGTGGTACACGATATTTCGGCTGCCAGACCGCTACAGTGTTTTCGCGTAGAAATTCTGGCAATTAACGAAAACCCCTTATGTATGTGAGGGCCTCAGATCGGATCCGACCGGGTGGAATTTCATGTATACTTGTTTTTGAACTACACGGCAAAGATAACGTTCAGAAGTGCTATGCGGCCTGAACAGAATACTTTGATTGGCTTTAATCCGAGATATTACTGAACACTGGCTAGTGTATGTCTACTTCGGCAGACTTAACATCCGTTCTAACTTGTACTATAAGAGATGTAAGTAATCGTAGAGGTACCAAGAGTAAACAGTCTTCCATTTTATTTCTTCTTTTCCAGATCTGAAATCTAACTAGATGCCAGATTTCAGATGCTGACACAAATGCCTATAGAAATCAGGATGGTTTAGCATTTCTTTTTAATTTTATGCCAATTTAAGCCATTTATTACACGAGTATAAAAACAAACCCTAAAGAATAATTGCAAATTTTTATGACTTTGTCATGAAAAAAAAAATGTGCAATAAAAGTATTTAACTCCAATATAAAGCAGCAAAATACACTTAAAAAGGCTTTCTTCAAATTTAAACCGCAAAAATATTGAAATTTCGTGTTCGAACTCGTGTTCAGCATCTATTAGGATCACCTACTGTGGTTTATGATGTGAATATGGTCTTTCTGAGTGTAAACCTTTATTGACCAATGAAGATTTAACTCTGTATATACGAGTATACTGTTAACTCAAACAGAAATTTAATGTTACAACTCGGTTAAAAGCAACCCCCAACATAAACATTTACTGTTAACAAATCAGATTGACTAAACTGTTATAACGGTTATAAGCGGCTTAAGTAAAGTTAACAGCGAAACATAACCGAAAACTGTTAAGGACAATTGGAGTGTAAATTCAGCAGGATATTTTACATAATGTGCTGATTGGTACAGTGCTCACTAGATGGCGCGCATGGCAATTAATTGCAGTATTAAATTTCTAACGTGAGATAAGATTAAGTCCTTTTGTGTTTTATGTTGCTTTACGATTTATTCCCTTAGTTTTTATAATATCCGTCTTAAACTATTGTAGTTAACGGCATCTAATTTTGCTTCAAAGAAATAAAGTATTAAGACATTCGAGCAAGCAAGCATACATACATTTTCGAGCTATTGTACTGAATACTTGTAAATTTATAAAGTTTCTAAGCCATTCCAAAGCAATACCAACCATCATCAGTCGTAAAAACTTACATCTGCTCTTGAAAGCAGTCCTAATAATAACGTACAAATTGGTCTAACTATTAAAAATATGAATGCACATGAAATGCTGAACATTTATGCAGATTGAACTACTGTGTGTAGCATATATTCCATACACAGAACCATGTATCTGTTCTTACATAAAGTAGCTGATACTCGTCCATATTTCGTTCATTAATCTGGAGTATTGGTTTTTCTTATTGTTATAAAAAAAAAAAAATTGTATTACATTTTCCAAAAAAATAATAATGCTCTTTTTGACAGTAAAAACATACCCAATCTATACGAGTATATGGATTTGTTTCATCAATTCACAACACAAACTAAAGTTGTAAAGTCGTAAAGTTGTTTCCTTTTAAAACTTCTTTTTAAAACTTCTTTTCAAAAGCAGCTTAAGTGGATTTAAAAGATGCTAAAACATTACTCTTGTTCTAACCACGACTACTCCAGGAAAGCATATATTTTCGAGTGCAAGTAAGAATGTATTTCATTGACCCGCTATATGGCCTAAATGGCTTGATGTGTTTTAACATTAGATTCGCCCTAATTGCGGGAGTACTATAGTACTATAGGAGTACAAGATACTTCAAAGAATACTCAAAGTATGCTACAAAATTTGTGTGTAAAAAATTAAAATCGTTGCAAATGCTAATGAGGCATTGAGCACATATTCAGCAGTCGAAAACATATAAAAATATTAGAAAAGTGGCGTAGATAGGAGATTAATATCACAATACCAAAACCTCAAAATGTGTCTAAATATCTATTAAGCGATTGATCTCTCTACGAACGTTTGGTGTTTCTTTTTTTCCTTCTCAATAAGAGAAAAGTTCTATGATTGTGAACATTTTTACAATATTTATTATCAGTTATCAGTTTGTCTGAAAGTTTGTAACGCATTAAAGGAGCTTCGTAGACCCCATAAAGTGTATATATTCTTGATCAGCTCAACGAGTCGAGTCGATCTAACCATGTCCGTCTATCTGTCCGTCTATCTGTCCGTCTATCTATCCGTCTATATATCCGTCTATCTATCCGTCTATATGTCCGTCTATCTGTCCGTCTATCTGTCCGTCTATCTGTCCGTCTATCTGTCCGTCTGTCTGTATGTTGCCCATTTTTTTGGGGACCAATTTTTATGCTATCCAGTTGAAATATTGCACATATATACACTTCTTTTTATTGCAGTTTAATACACAAATAGAAAACCACAAACAATTGCAGCAACTTTCATATACAAAGTATTAAAACTACACAAAATAAAAAAGTTAATATTCAACGACTTTTCTTATTTCGCTACTATTTTTTTATTATTTCAATAGATTTTGCCATTAGTACACAGTGCATAAAGCACAAACGAGTGGCATAAAGTATACATACATAAACTCGCTTATACCCATAGTAAGTACTTCACACACTTTGCACTCCAATAAAAAATGCCACACTCATTCAACGATTCGCTGAGGTAATGTTCGCTCATATTTCAACGTCAGACTCAACTCAAATGCCAACATCAGCGTCGGAGTCGTCGTCGTCGTCGGTCTACTATTTCTATGCCATCCATTCAGAACAGTACTCACCTCACACTTGGCTTGGTACTAGAAATTGTGACGATAGAATTGGAGGCGGCGACGGCGTCATCGTCATCGTCGTCATCATCATTTTTCTACAAAACGCTGACATCAACAGTTCTGCATAAATTTGCACCCGATAAAAATTTCAAATGTTTTCATCAAATCATTTTTCGGCGAGCCTTCATTCATCATTAATGACGCTGCCGCCGTCTTCTGCCATCATTCTCTCCCATCACCCATACACGACAATAACAACTTCGTGCAGCAATTCAGTTCAGTTGAACCAGCAGGTGTAGGAAAAGGGTTTTGTATCTAAAGCATAAATTTTGTATGGATGGGTTGGAATTTGACGATGACATTACTTTTTAATGACTTTGACTTTCTTAAACTTTTTTCATTTCATTGCATAAAGTTATCTTTCCTTCGCCTTGCTCCTTCTGGGTGTAGATCTAATAAAAAATATTTATGGCATTTTATGATTTTTAGGGTCTTACTATTATCAAGTTATCTTGAAATTGTTCTATTAAGTATGCAGGCGTAAAGTAGCGTTTAAGTACCTCAGTTATTTCTTTTTCTTAGTATGTTATACTAGTTCAGTCCTCATTGCAACTAATTATCAACTATTGTAATAATATAGTTTTCTTAATTAAAATTCATGAGCGCGCCATTATTTGCAATTATTACATAATTATAATAGAAATGTGTCACTAAGTAAATGATTTATAGTTTCGTAAATATTGAGTTATTGCTTTTTGAATGACATTAGAAATATTGTAATACTACGAAACCTGGGCAGGCATGCCCACTTCCACAAAACGACAAACACACAAAGGGTGACGGAGATGAACGCTAGAGATGGGTGCATGACAAAATATTGGATCTCGATCTCGCCCACAATAGATGGCACTGTCGAGGATAGTATGCAACAAGTTGCTAGTAAGAAAAAAGCATTAGCAAAAACTTAATTAAATATTTAATCCGCCTATTATTTCTCAGTAGAAATATTGGATATTCTTATATAAAAAAAAAAAAATTGTCACAACCTGCAAACTTTCTTTTTCAGTCTTTAAAATTTTATTTAAAAAAAGCACAACTAGATGGCGCTGCACCCTTTGACTTGTCAATTGTCAGTTCGCGCAACCCGAGGTACGATTTCTTAGCTATGTGGTCAACAAAGACGGAATAAAACCGCCTACTGATCGCATAGACGCCATCATCAACTACAAGCGACCAAACAACATTTGTGAGCTCGGTCGTTTTCTCGGTGTTATTAATTACTATCGCCGATGTTTACCGCACGCTTCTCACATACAAGCACCATTTTCCGAGCTAACAAAAGACAATTAAAAACAATGGACACCACAGTTGATTGCTGCATTCGACACATGCAAACGAAATGTTGCTGACGCTACTATGTTGGCGTACCCCGCACCGAATTCTAACCTAGCTTTGGTTTGTGATGCGTCTGACGTCGCAATTGGAGCGGTGCTTGAACAGCAGAAAGGCAACGATTGGCAACCACTCGGGTTTTTCTCTAAAAAACTGAGTAATGCGGAAAAAAACAACAGCATCTACGACCGCGAACTATTCGCAATATATGAAGCAGTACGACACTTTAAGCATATGCTCGAAGCACGAATGTTTATAATAAAAACGGATCACAAGCATTCAATGCATTCAATCAACGACCAGAAAGGGCATCGCCTCGTCAACTGCGGCATCTTAATTATATTTCGCAATTTTCAACCACTATACTACATGTTAAAGGTGAAAAAAATGCAGTAGCAGACGCGCTATCGAGATTATGCGCAATAACAATGCCTACAACAGTTAGCCTCACACGCAATAGATGATCCAGGCAACAGATTCGATCATGTACACCTGGACATCGCGTGCTCATGCCACTCCAACAAGGCTTTCGATATTGTTTAACAATGATCGATCGATTTTCACGTTGGCAGGAAGCTATACCATTACGCGACGTAACGGTAGAAAAAGTGGCAAAAGTATTTTGGGCTCATTGGATAGCACGCTTCGGTCCGCCAAAAACAGTTACATTTGATCAAGGTTCCCAGTTTGAGTCAGCACTATTTAAAGAACTCGTAAAAATGGGTGGAGGCAAACACACTCATACCACTACCTATCACCCCCAATCCAATGGCATCATCGAACGTTGGCACAATTCGTTCAAAGCTGCTTTAATGTGCCACAAAGACACACCTTGGCCAGAACGTTTGCCCACTGTACTCCTCGGTTTACGCACTTGCTACGAAGAGGTCATACTTACAACCGCAGCAGAGTTACTATATGGAGCACCAATTCGACTACCCAACGAATTCTTTGATGACATCGACACTCCGGTTGACCCAAAAACATTTCTAACAAAATTTCGACAACACATGCGACAAATACGGCCAACACCAACATCACATCATATCAAAGGCAAAATGTTTTTGTTAAAAGGCATCAACGATTGCACGCATGTTTTCATCCGGGTTGATGTGGTGAAGCAACCTCTTGAACCGCCATACACTGGGCCATATGAGGTTGTTCGACGTGAAAATGGTCGAGTGTTTATTATCAATATGAATGGTAAAGACAAAGCGGTCTCAGTCGATCGTCTTAAACCCGCATTCTACATCAACGACGATTCAGTCCTGCAACACACTACTACAAAATCCCCACGGACTTACGAAAAGCAGTTTCGCGTCCAGACATCGCATTCGTGACATAGTCACTGGAGGGGGAGTACTGCGACGGTATCAACCGCCCCTGTCGATAGCAACCGAAATACCTGCTCTAGAAGATCGTACCGATAAATCGAATAACCGTTAGGAGTCGGTCACTAACGTTTGAGAGAACAGCAGCAGCAGCAGCAGCAGCAGCGTTTTGTCGTCTTTGAACAATTTAATGATATATATTTAATCTGTGAATTATAAAGTAGAATAAAGTGCAAATTATAATAGCAAGATAATCGCTATAGACTGCAGAAGCATACAACGAGTTGTCGTTTCGTACAACCAATAGATAGCGCTGTCTAGGAATGTATGCAACAAGATGCTAATAAGAAAAATGCATTATCAAAAACTTAATTTGAAAATTAATTTCCTTGTCCAAACACTATCTGCTAATTGATAGCAAGATTGTTACTGTGTACATAAAGTTTTTCTATGTATCTGGTGGTATGACTCCTGATTTCTTCAGCTATACTTGGCATCTGAAGAATGTTGTGAATATTGTCATTGCACATATACCACGGAGCTCGTGTGAGTGATTTTCCTAAGGATGATGTTTTGATACCGTTGAAGTATTTCGATATTTGATACAGCTGCCACACCCCATAGCTGGATGATCTAAGTCCAGACCGGTTTAAGTATGGCTTTGTATAGTCTGACTTTGTTGGCCAGACTAAGCTTAAATTTTTCACCATATAGCCAATACATACGACGCGTTTTTAGGTCTAGTTGCTTCCTTTTCGCCACTATAAGATCTTTAAAAGTCAGCCTTTTGTCAAGCCAAAAGCCTAGATAATTGACTTTGTTTCGTTTTGGAATCACCGCGCCATTGAAACGTGCCCGATCGTTACCCTTATGTCGAATTGCAAATAAGACATGGACGGACCTTCCTGCTTTTATGCTTTTTAACTCAAATGTGGCGTTTTCAAATAAGACATGGACGGACCTTCCTGCTTTTATGCTTTTTAACTCAAATGTGGCGTTTTCATGTCTCACGTAGAAGCTTCTGCCCTGTGAATATGATCGAAGAAAGCGGAACTGTGTGCAGGATAATGTCATTTCTTTTTTTTTTTGTACATATAACAGCCCCTTGTGCCATACACAATCAAAGGTTTGTTTCACATCAAGGAATACGGCCGAACAGAGCTGTTTCTCTTCAAAAGAATGTTGAATGACTTCAAAGATTCTGTGAACCTGCTCTGGAGTTCCATGCCTTCGTCGAAACCCGAATTGATGGTCGGTGAAAATATCGCTTTCTAGTGTCGGTAGCACTCTACGAAGCAATATTCTTTCCAATATTTTCGAGAGTACCGCAAGCAGACTGATGGGGCGATAGGATGACAATTCGTTCTCGGGTTTCCAGGCTTTGGAATTAGAATTACCTGTGCGCACTTCCACTAGCTAGGAAAGTGGCCAAACCTGAAACATACGTTAAATATTTCCACTATCAGTTTTAGACATTTATCGGGAAGTGCTTTGATTGTTGCTATGTCTATTCCGTCGTATCAAGAAGACTTTTTCCTTGCCAGAATGACTGCAAAGTGCTTTGACCACTCTGTCTACCTCTGCTTCGTGTGCACTGCTGCAAATCATGAACGGTGTAAATTGTTTCTGAATGTGTGCAGCGAATGAGTCAGCTTTTTCTTGATTGCTATGACACGCATCGCCATTAGGCGTTTTAATGGGAATTAAACGTCGAGCTGGACGTTTTAAATATTTTTTAGCTCGCCATAAATCGCATTCAGGTCCATTAGGCTCAGCATTAATCAGGAAGTGACCTTGGTAGTATGTGCAATTAATAAACTTTAACGGAAGAAAATCAAGACGAATCTAACGATCCAATCACATGAACTACAAAAAGAGAGACAGTCACCAAAAGCGAAGTTCAAAGTATATTACATAATCTCATATTTTCTGCGCTTGCGAGTCTTAGCAGCACATAACTGGCTGCTCGCGTGCTATCGTTTAATGTTGTGTGCGTGCGTTTGTATTTCATGAAAACTGTATGTGTGTTTGTTTCGTTGTGTGAGTGACGATTGTTTAAGCCTTTTATGCACAAAATATTCAACTGATTTTCAAATATTGATTATGCATAACTGAGCGTAGCAACCGTATATCAACGTATATCGTATATAAAGTATCAACTTATATAAAGTATCTTCATCTTGTTATTTTAAGATTTAAAAAAAAATCATGTTAGAAATCAACTATACTACGAGTATAACAAAGCACCATGTACTTTTCAATACTTAGTACATATAAAGCTCTAGTGTAAAAGCTTTTAGATTAATATCATCTCAATAATTTGTGCAACATAAGCATTTAATAAAAATTCTGTTCTTAGTTGTTAAATGCACTCCACACCGTAAAGTATCTTCATTTCGCGTTCTGCTTTCACAATACACGATTAAAATATTGAATGAAAGATCAATCAGTAAGTTTTATTACTCATATATATATATGTATATTTTTATACCCCGTGCAAAAAATATTTGTAACAGGGTATATTGGGTTTGTTGAACTGTCGAAATGTTTGTAACATAGCGAATGAAGCATCGGAGATCCCATGAAGTACAAAATTTGCTGATCAGCGCGACAAAGCCATTCGATCTTGCCATGTACGTCCGTTCGTCCGTATGTCTGTCTGAAAGAAAAGTTTTCCGTTTAGAGAAGAGTTATCAAACTAAACTCATGGTATATAGACTCTTTAGGTACTACACTGCAACAAGTGTAATTTGAGTAATTAATTTAATTAATTTAATTAACTCGTAACCATTATGGGATCACCTGGATGGTTGTTAGCTATAGATGGTTGGAACCGTAGATGGTGCTGTTGCTTATCTATATTTATACATATAAATTATTTCGTATCGGTTAGTGTCAACAACAGTGACGAACCACTGAGCCAATTGAGCACATATTTACACAATATATTTGTTAGGGTCGCGTGTATGCCTTAGTTATACTAGCAGCCGATAGATGGCGTTGTCACGCTCCACCATATAGAATAAAACGCGAGAATGGGATTTGGTAACTATTTAAAGGGCGACGGTGAAAAAGTGGGCGGCGCCATGCCTTCGCATATAAAATAAAGACCAGCAACTATTTCACGTAAGTGTATGCGATTTGGTACATCTGTAAAGGGTGCCGAGAGAAACAAGATTCTGTGGAAAATAGGTGGTACCACGGCGATCAGCTAGTTTGTTATAATTTTATAGTAAGGCTTGCTTTGTCTCAAAAATGTTGTAGCTAACTTTGTATTTGCTACATTATTAGGAGGCAAATCAAGTCCTACTACGAAAAAAGTACGGTGTATACAGCGTATAATATAATCGAGTCCCCGAACTAAAGCTCTTACTTACTGTTTATACTGAACATTGCGTCACTAATTATTTTCAAATAAAAATTCAAGGTTGCGTGTTGTGAATGCATATTAATTTAGCAAATTATCAAGTGATTAACATGTTCTCTTTAAAATGCAAAACTAGTTTGTATATAAATATATAAATAATAAATTCTTCGCTATTAATTTATTTACATTTTTATATTTCAGATAGCACTCAAAATGGGAAAATACCTCATTGTATTGCTCAGCATTGTGATTCCCGCATTTGTGTGTCAGGAAAATAATACCGCGTTAACATCACTTATAGATGAACTTTTTAATAAAACTGAATTTCCAGCCACTTCTAAGCCAACTGAATCGACTGTTGTAGTTGTAGAAGCAACTACAAGTCAGACTGGTGGCAAACAATACCAATCATGTGGCCAAGAGAAGGAGTGTGTACCGCGATTTTTATGCAATGATGGTAAAATCAACACGAATGGTGCAAATCTCATAAATGTGCGCATCGACAGCGAGAGTGAGTGCACTGGATACCTGCAAGTGTGCTGTGACATACCGAATAAGGTAAGTTGTGCATAAACCTTGAAACACATACCCATTTATGTATTACTATTTTATTAGACAAATGAACCAGTAATACGGTTAGATCCGACTATTAAGCATGAGGGTTGTGGCTTTAAGAATTCCCAAGGTGTCGGTTTTAGAATTATCGGCACCGAAGATCAGGAAGCTGAATTCGGCGAATTCCCATGGATGGTGGCTATACTGAGTGAAGAATCTTCGAACGGAACTATTCGGAATTTATACGAATGTGGTGGTGCATTGATTGCGCCCGATGTTATTCTTACAGCGAATCATTGCGTTCGAAATAAACTGCCTAGCACTATGATTGTACGTGCTGGCGAATGGGATACACAGACTACTGATGAGGTAATACCGTTTCAGGATCGCTATGTAAAAGAAATTATTCTACACGAAAAGTACCACAAAGCTGCACTTCATAATAATGTTGCCTTGTTGGTGCTGGAAAGCCCTTTCGAATTAAATGAAATTGTGCAACCTATCTGTTTGCCACCGGAGAATACCATTTTTGATAATTCGCGCTGTTTTGCGACTGGTTGGGGCAAAGATAAATTCGGCAAAAATGGCAGCTATCAAGAAATCTTAAAGAAAATCGATTTGCCTATTGTACCACGGGAAACATGCCAGAACAATCTACGCGAGACGCGTCTGGGAAAATATTACGAACTACATGAAAGCTTCATTTGTGCCGGCGGAGAGAAAGACAAGGACACGTGCAAGGGAGATGGCGGATCACCATTAGTTTGTCCAATACAAGGTACAAAGGATCGCTTCTATCAGGCAGGTATCGTAGCCTGGGGTATTGGTTGCGGCGAAGAAAATGTACCAGGCATATATGCCAATGTACCGCACTTGATGCCTTGGATAAACGAAAAACTACGCGAAAGAAATGTCGATTTTAGTTATTTTACACACAAAAATTGACATTTTTATTTTTTCTTGAAATTCATAAATTCATTATAGATAAAGGACAATAAAAAATAATTTTTTTTTTTTTTGTGTAATTCAATTTTATTCAATCTACCATGAGCTTAAGAAAACTTAGAAAAATTACGTTCCAATAGCCATTGATCTCCACCCAACGAGCATGAAATTTATTCGAAAATTCTGATATTACTGCCGATATAGCTGATAAGATAAGTAGAGGAGACTATGCATTTATATTTAAAGTTCTTTCCTGTACACAAAATAGTATATCATGGATGAATTATATCAATTGTCGGTGGAGACACAGAACAAGGGTGTCCGGCATTATCGGGAGAACATTAAACGAAAAACGTTAAGGGTAAATACCAACCGGTTACATGTATTATCGGACTCGTATATAGCCACTTTACCAAAAACCAGGGGGTTACTGATGAAAATTGGAATGGTATTTTGATGATTTGAAATATTTGTCGGTACTGTATGATTTATTAAAAAATTAAAATTTCGTAGCTTCGTAAACACACTAATACAGACAGAGGGTCAGAAGAGTGGACAAACGAACAGACAGACAGATGGACAGGTACTTTGATTTAGAACATACCTGAATATGTTTTTGAGATAGATTCCAGAGTTCTATATAATTGAATTTCAGGTCTATTGTTCGAAAATTTACAGTGCCCACTCACTTCTAGAATAAAAACTTTCGTCTCCTTTCTTAAATTCAGAGACGCTAGATATGTGAAATCTGATAGTGTGCGGCGTGACGTCACTTTCTCAAAAAAACGTGTTAGTTGACGAACACATCGACTCGGCTTTAAAACTGATAAAAAATATTTACATATACAAGGTGCGTTCCTAAGCAAAGGTCCTGTTTTCTAATAGGTTTGAATAAAAAAGTGGCTAACAAGGAAAAATTATTTTCTATTGGCCATTAATTTGATTTAATGAATTTCAAAAAACTTAATTATTGGGCGTAAAATAACTAAAATCGACATTTCTTTCACGTAGCTTTTCGCTTATCCAAGGCATCAAGTGCGGTACATTGGCATATAGACCTGGTATATTCTCTTCGCCGCAACCAATACCCCAGGCTACGATACCTGCCTGATAGTAGCGATTTTTTGCACCTTGTATGGGACAAACTAATGGTGATCCACCATCTCCCTTGCACGTGTCCTTGTCTCTCCTTCCGCCGGCACAAATGAAGCTTTCATGTAGTTGAAAATATTTTCCAAGACGCGTCTCGCGTAGATTGCTCTGACATGTTTCGTTTGGTACAACAGGCACATCGATTTTCTTTAAGATTGCTTGATATCTGCCAGCTTTGCCGAATTTATCTTTGCCCCAACCAGTCGCATAACAGCGCGCATTATCAAAAATGGCATTCTCCGGTGGCAAACAGATAGGTTGCACAATTACATTTAATTCGAAAGGGCTTTTTAGCATTAACAAGGCAACGTCATTTAAAAGTGAACCTTTATCGTATTTTTCGTGCAGAATAATTTCTTTAACATAACGATCCTGATGCGGTAGTATCTCATCTATGGTCTGAGAATCCCATTCGCCAGCACGTACAAACAGAGTGCTATTCGATATATTCTTAACGCAATGAGTCGCAGTCAGAATTACATCGGGCGCAATCAATGCACCACCACATTCGTATAAATTCAGAATGCTTTCGGATGAAGATACCTCACGCAGTATAGCCACTATCCATGGGAATTCGCCAAACGCTGCTTCTTCATTTTTAATGTCGATAATTCTAAAACCGACACCATCGGGATTTTGAAAGCCACAGCCCTCATGCTTATCAACCGGACCTAACGGCAGTACTGGTTTATTTGTCTAAAGAAATAGAAATACATAAATAGGTATATGTTTTAAGATTTATGCACAACTAACCGTATTCGATATGTCTATTATAGTAGATGACGCAGAATTGTTTTGTTCACACACAAATGCTGGAACCGCAATGCTAAGCAATACAATGAGATATTTTAGCATTTTGAGTTCTATCTGAAATATATAAATTTAAATAAATTAACAGCAAAGAATTTACTATTTACAAACTGGTTTTGCTTTTCCAATGAGAACAAGTTAATCTCTGAATCATTTGCAAAACTAATATGCACTCACCACACGCAAACCTGAACACGAAATGAAGATACTTTGCAGTGTGAAGTGCACTAAACAACTGAGAACAGAATTTTTATACCACAAATAATTGAGATGTTGTTAATCTAAAAGCTTATACACTAGAGCTTTATATGTACTAAGTATAGGCAAGTACATGGTGCTTGCATACAGAATTGCTGATTTTTAGAACTGTTCTTCAATAAGTCAAAACAAAAATTTCTTTTAATATAAAATCAATAAATCTTCCAAAGTCTAAAAAAAAAACAGTAATTTACCATTAAAAGTGGCGTTATTGTTTTTTAAGGCTTTAAGGCTCTAACAGCTTCTTCAGGCCTCGAAATATGTTGATCTCGCAATATAATTTTGATGTGCCGTAAGAAAGAAGTCATTGGAATGACAAGTCAGCGCTGCAAGGTGAATGTCCCATCAATGCGATGTTTTGTGTGCTCAAAAACTAACTTGCTTGAACCGATGTGTGAGTGCTCAAATTGTCATGATAGAGAATGTTCCGTCTTTGGCGTTTGGTTTTCCTCAATTCGCCGAAAATCAAATCTTGCAAATCAATGTTTGTATACCATACAAAATTGACCGTTCTCCGTTGCTCTAATGGAACAGTTGCGATATGAGCAGTTATTCCCTAAAAAAGGCAACCAGTTGCTTTGCTTTGAAGTACTTCGTTCGCAAACAACTTTTGTTGGATTTGGCCCATCTTGGAAAATCCATACAGTCGATTGCTGTTTAGTTTCAGGCTCATATGCATCGATCCATTATTCGTCAACTGGTAGGATGTCAAAGACTCTGTATTGCTTTAACATTTATTTGCACTAATCGATACGATGCTCTCACTTATTTTTTATTTTTTTGTTTTGATTTTAAATTGTGCCGTATCGAACGAGAATGTAATATAGAATGTACGAATATGCTGATCGCACTAATACCCAAGCATGTCTCAATCTCACTGTATGACACATGGTGACTTTGTCTTATCAGGGGTAAAAGTGACATTTAACTCTAGTGCAAAGTCACCGAGATCTCGTTGTTCAAACATACTGACGGACGGACGCACAGACGGCCATGTCTAGATCAACTCAGCTTTAAATACTGATCAAGCATATGTAAACTTTATGTGGTCTACCACACCGCCTTCTACTTGTTACATACATTTGCATAAACCTAGTAGGCGCTTGCCCTCCAGCGCAAGATATACTTGTAAATAGCGGTGCGGAATTTTTTAGTCCCGGGCCCGGATTTTCGGCCTGCGTACAGAAAAACGTTCTGCGTACGTTTATGCTAAAAACTGTCAAACTTTCTAGTGTCAGCTGGCACCTAACCACACTAGGGGTTACCAAGCCGCACTATATACAAGGAAACTAACAACAACTTGTTCATTAAAAAAACAAAAATTTAAAATGTGGGTTCGGCTTGTATGGGGTCTACTTTCTATATCAGACTTTTAAACACTTTATCTGATCAGATCTTAGAAGTGATAAAATATGTAAGCTTATGGTTATATGATGTTAATACAGACGCAGAGACGCATATGGTTACATCCATTCACCTTTTGATGCTGATCAAAAGTATAACTACACAATATGGGATCTGTTACGCCTTCTTTTTTATATAAACTTCAGACGTTTCTGCATAACTTCATCTACACTTTTACGTTACAGCGTGTAGTTATTGTGCATAACCAGCATAAACAGTCTAGAGGGCTACGGTTCGACAGGACGATTTAATGACAGTTTCATGTCATCAAATCTTCTTGATCCAGCGGATGATATAAAGAACTTCCGGAACCAGATTTTAATGCAATAAAATGCTTATTTACTTTGTTTCGCTTATGAGGGAAAAAAACGGTTTGATTTATTGCCCAATGCAATTTTTTATTACTTTGGAATTATTTTATTCATTAAAGTTCCACTCGCGTATTTTTTATTGTACCCAGAAGCTTTATATTTCTGTTTTTTTTTTTTAAACGTAAACATTTTTAATATTTTTGGTTAAATTATTACATTATTTTGTAACAGTTTTTTACAAGCTTTTCACGCTTTTATTAAACAAAAACTATAAAGAAAAAATATCGACACAATTTTTTTCGCTGTTCATAAAAGAAAATTGACTGCGAAAATTGTTTCACTGCATTTTCTGCTTTTTATTTTATATAGATACTCTTCCTACATGCTGTGAAAATGGTATTTTAAATTATTGTATATATTTGTAACATACTTAAAAAGGGAAGTATTGTTAATTTTGAAAAGCTTGGCAAGATGAATGCTCTGTCTGTCGGTCTATCTGTCTGTCTGGGTTCTGCTTTACGTTTCATGTTGCCAGTACGTCCAGATTTCGAGCTGAAACACGGTATGGAGGCTTCTTTTTTATTGCAAATAGATAGCGTATATAAATAGTTCATTTCTTATGAACCTGACATGGATGCTAGAAATGCTGCAATACAGAAAATCAGCCTATGGTATAAGAATAGTATGTTCAACAAGACGGATTTATTAAAACAGCCAAAGTCCCGATTGCAACCAAAAGATAAGAGGATATCGAGGAACGCTCGATAGAAGCTAAGCTTCTACGCAAACACACTCTGTATCCCAAACGGTTCAATGGCATTTAATTTATGAGGTACCAACAGATTCGTCTTTATTGTGTGAGAAATATAGGATTTAACATTTTTATATAAAGTCTGCCAATATAGAAAAATAGAATCTTTTTTTTAATATTCTTCAGGCCCATTTGTCATTTCAAAATTCCAATGAATGTTTAGCAGAGTCAAACTATACAGGTGCTCCTCCCCAATACTGTTGTGCAGATAATTTTTCAATTCTTAGTAAAGACTATAACGACCATTTGCTGGAATCAACTGAAACTGGTAAAGTTGAACAGATTTTAACAGCCCTGTACTTAAGCTATATAAGCATTTTTATAAAATTCGTCCATAATTTTATAAAAATCTTAAGCCACTCATTTGCTGTAGTATTTAAACAAAATCTTCTCCACATCTTCATTTCATATACAAAATCGCCAGAGTTGTCTCTGAGATATTGTTTGGAGACTGTTCGTCGCGAAGACTTTGACGATGTTATTTAATTCGTTCTCACTAAGATCAACACTTTTTGAAGGTATAATGTTCTAAATATTCCACAAAAGTGTACGATGCTTCAAAAAGCTCGACTCCAACTATTTGAATGTCAATCCATGAATAGTACGATTATATGCTCCAAAATTGCCTTCGTAATTATCCTTCACATTTTCCCACCCTGTTGGTCTGTTGGAAATTTCCAACACAGTGCAAATGTAATGTAATGATTTAAATCATTTCATCACAATCTTCTTTTCAAAATGTGCTGGTTCAATTTTTAGGTTAGTTTTAGCACTGTCCAAGTTTGGCTGTATGCCATCGGATCTATTTCTCTGCTCATCTAGTTCTTCACGAGTTACACAGATAACTTCTACAGAATCGTGAAACAAGCTAAGAGATGACAACATGTTTCGCATAATTTTAGGAGTCGGGTCAGCTTTGCATTGGAATCCGCAGATAGAATCTGCTATTTTAAAAAGTTTCCGGTTTTATTGGATATCCGAAAGAAATTTAAAGCTATCTTAACTGTTCCAATGCAGTTCCGAATCTATGGAAAGTAGCACACTTGTGTGACAGACAGTTTCAATTTGTAGTTTGCACATTGGCCGTAGAGTGCCTCTTGGCTATTTTTGCCTGAGAACAGTGGCACAATCTCTGAATTCACCGCTCATCGCTCGAGTTTAAAATCAAAGACCACGCAAAAATTCTTTAATGCTTACAACATGGATCCAATGACATTTTGCATTTATTTGAACGAACCAACGTGTATAGCTTAATAAAAATCCTATGTAGTATGTATGTGTTGATCCAATTTTTCATTTGGTCACCCTCTCCCTAAATGTTTTTCTAGAACCACCACTGTAATAAGATATATATTTATATATATATATATATATATATATATATATATATATATATATATATATATATATATATATACTCTCTCTCTCTCTTCTCTCTCCTCCTCTCTCTCTCTCTCTCTCTCTCTCTCTCTCTCTCTCTCTCTCTCTCTCTCTCTCTCTCTCTCTCTCTCTCTCTCTCTCTCTCTCTCTCTCTCTCTCTCTCTCTCTCTCTCTCTCTCTCTCTCTCTCTCTCTCTCTCTCTCTCTCTCTCTCTCTATATATATTATATATATATATATATATATATATATATATATATATATATATATATATATATATATATATATATATATATATATATATATATATATATATATATATATATATATATATATATATATATATATATATATATATATATATATATATATATATATATATATATATATATATATATATATATATATATATATATATATATATATATATATATATATATATATATATATATTATATATATATATATATATATATATATATATATATATATATATATATATATATATATATATATATATGTATATTTTGATCAGCACGATAAGATGAGTCAATCTAACCATGTCCGTCTGTCTGTTTCGAGTGCCTGTGTTCGTCCTATTCACTCAAACATTGATATGAAGACTTTTTAATGCTCTGACGACTAAAAGTGCAAAGAGTATTAAAGCTTCGGTTCCACCTAACTTAGCATTTCCTCTTGTTTTTATATAAATTCTCATCAGAGGTATTGTTGTGTTTATATTGCGTGTGCTTTTTTATGCTTTTTTACTTTTTATGCAGTATTTTGCATGCATCAGCACGATATTAAATTCCGAAGCTGAGATACAAACAGCTTGCAACCAGCAACATTGAAAAGGGAAAAGGGAGTATAGGTTACCTTCATGTGTATCTTTGTATCTGCAACAGTCTATAAAAGCGTAATATGTTTGACGATTTGCGGCAAACTACTCCTTCCCGAACACACTTACACACACACACACATACGTAAAATTTTGTAAATAATTTCTTAATGAAAAATTGTTAACATTTTTACAGAGAAACGCAAACAGTTTCGAATGCTTTAAAAATATTTATTGAAGTTGTCAATATTACTAGAAAACAAAATGTAAACTTTTAAATTAACTGAAAATGTCAACTTTTGATACATTTGCACCTTTGACTTTAACCAATAATGCTACAATAAATATCAACTTGATTTTATGTATGTACATATTGTAAGTCTTTTGCCATTCATCATTTAGGCAAACCTACTGCACACAAACAGAAACAGAAAGCATCTCTCACCATCAACGCACTCGTACTCGTTCCACACCCATTAGCGAATTTTCAATGGAATGTGAGTGGGTTTTGATGCTTTACTTCACTCGAAACTGTATTGAAATTGGAATTGGAATTTAGCAGCGAAGAGCGAATGTCAACACTATCAATCATCGCGTTGACAGTTTGAGTGCTTGTTTTAGTATTTGTGCATTTGATTATGTAGCACATATGCATTGGTGTAAATGCCGGCGTAAGGACTGTGCCGGAAAAAATGTTGGTTCCATTTATGCGAGTTTGTAAACATGATATTGGTAGATTTTAAAGATATCCAACTGATGCTTAGCTGATAAAGGTTTCCTTGACAAGCCCACTAGAAGGACTAACGTGCCCACAGCACACTTTTCTGTGCTTGTATGGAAGATTTGTTTATTTCGCATGTCAAAATGGACTGCGTAAATTTACTATAATGTGAAGCATTAACTCGAACTGAATCAACTCTCCACGCACATCATACAAATTGAGTTTCAAGTTTAGACTACAATTTCCACGACACAAGAACTCTACCGTCCATACGAGCACCAGAAAAAAAGTTTAGTCACATTATTTATCGGACTTAACCTACAGATTTTACATACGAATAGTATCCCAGAACAGTGATGTACGCTATTAGAGAAGAGAATGAAACAAAAAGTCAGCAATTTCTCTATGTAATTTCCCATTGTGATTAATGCAGTTTTGTGCACGTACTTCCTATCAGCCCATCTTTTGCCCTGTACTCTAAAACAGGAGTTAACGATAAGTGGGGCAGGATACTAAAGCTGCAATATTGTCTACATAAATCTCTCTACTAATGATATATGTGTTCTTTAAATCGAGAATAAATGTTAAAAAAAATTTGGGTAACTTACTTTTCGAACACGCCTCGTCTAAAAACCAGATTGCAAAATCTAAGTATTACATTCAACAGCAGTTTTGAAGTGACGCATCCAAAATTCGCCAACTTCATGCGGCAACGAAGCTATTGGTGTACAGCAATAACAGTGAGTGTCCCACAATTGAAAAGAAAAACCCTAACAAAATTCCACAAAAAAAAAAAAATTCGGAAAAAAGTAGTTCAGGGAGCTAAATGTAGGGGAGCTCGACTATTAAACTATCCATATATTTCATTCCGTTTTAAAATGGTCAGCAGCTCAACAAATAAGAAAGTTTTACTTATAAAAAAGTAGCTGCTCGTTGCATACTGTGGCGACCCCTAAAAGTGGGCAGAAAGCAACCATCTACATAGATGGAAAAAACCGAGGGACTAGCTCCCACGTATATGGACAGACGGACAAGACTATATCAACTCGTCTCGTCAAACTGCTCACGACTATAAGAACGTATGCTTTTCAATCCCGCCTTCCTGAATACAAAAAAGGATTCATTTATTAACTATTTACTTCTAGTTCAAAGCCTCTTAAACTTTTTGAGTAATTCATGAGCGAAATGACATCTTCCTATCTTAAATAGTTTCTAAGATTTATCGATTTTACGTTGTGCGCATGAAACCGGCCCATAATCTTCTCCTTATCGATAGTAACACATTAAAGTAGTTTCATAACGATCGGAAACGATCTTTCGCGGATTTCGTTCGTCGGGCGCTTCAGCCGCACTCTCTTCAGGTTTTTTAGCGGATAAGCTGTAGTATTAAACGAATAGAAAACTAAGCAACCTTATAACACAAGGTGCTCTTCTCTCTATCATTCTCTCTTTTTCTCTCTGTCCATTCCTCTCCATTTACTAACATGAGCTGTACTACAAGAACCCGTTCGTTTAATTGGAACGACTCCTCATAACCAATATTAATACATCAACTAGAAGCAGACTCATGGAGCCTTTAACCAATATTATGAAAGTGAAAATTAAAAAAAAGGTAAAGGTGTTGTGGAACACCCGAATGGAAAGAAGATCCTTTCGCTATATAATTATTTTTGTTTAATAGTAAAATGCATTTACGGGACACCCTGTATATAAGCATTCTAACCACATAACCATAATGTATCCCTGTTCCGCCTTCTCGACGAGCTCCCTTCTAACCATCCACCACTCTCATAGTACTACTAGTACTACAATAACCCGCACAGCTTTTCTAGGAATACAACAATAATTAACATATCTCGGCTTAAAACCACGCAACCCAAGCAACCATAATATAGAACCTATAATGTACCTACACACGCCAGTTATGGATATCAGCTTGGAACTGGAGAAGAACTGCCGAAGTTGAATGTTGGAACGATCTACAATATAAAGAGAATGACATCAACAGAATAGTGAAAAAAAAGTTAGTCTTAGCATCATTATGCAAACCTGTTCAGGAACCAGCAATGAGGCTACCTCAATTCGCTGCAACCACGAATTCACCCAATTAAATTGAGTCGTGCAATTGAAGAGATGAATCATATAATTTGATTTTTGACCACACTCATAGGGTACTAACAGGAAGACATGATGGCTGTCTGCCACCGAACACATATTGTTCATAAGAGAGCTTACTGAATCTCCAACTGCTTCCTTATATTATTTAGTAGTACCGTATATATAGCGGCGCTTCTAAATTTTATCTTGAGCTGCAAATTGTAATATAATCTCTTAGTAAAATATATTGCTATCATGAATACAAAGTGATACAACACTGCTGATGCTGCTATGACTGGAATGAGATGTGCACCCAACTAAAATTTCTTCGAAAGCAGTTCTTTATGCTAATAACTACTTAAAGCAAGCAGTAGCTATGCTCATACCGCTATTCTGAACTCTTTCCAAGCGTTAACTTGGAATTGAATATTATTAATAGTCTTCACATTCTTACACCAAGAAGTCACGACACCACTTTCGTTTTCGACTTTAAACGATTATTCATATTGACAACAGGAGTCGATAATCTAAGCAGTGGTTCTAACACTTTACTTCGTGTATTGTACTCAGACACGCAGCAAAGACGTCGATGTTTAGCTTAAACTTACTTAGTTCCGGAGATGTAGATGAAAGACAGTTTAATTGTTGACGGAGAAGTTGCGGCCAAACTATTTAAGCACATATTAATTGTCGCAGATATGTCATCGATGTCAACTCCTGAGAATAAAATAGTAGGTACAGTCATCTGCATAAGTCACCAATTTTATATGAGGTAAAGAAGCTAAAGGCATCTGGCTAACATATGCTTGAACATTAGGTGGAGTACCCAAGAGGCTGTTTCACTTATAGAATTATGATTGGATCACTTTGCTACAGTACGAGTGAAGAAATGAAATAATGGTTAATAAGAAAGTCAATAAAAAAGCTCGACTCTATGAAGTTTTACCTTTGATCATTTGAAATACATACTTCCATATAGTTTATTATCTGGCACAGTCCTTATGTAAATAGAATATATATATGTATATGTATATGTACATATATATATATATACAGACTCATCTATGTGTATACACTTTGAAAGCACATTGAAGTAGCAATTGTACATATGTACGTACTTCTACAGTATACACACTTTACAAAGGGCATCTCAACCATAATCAGCTGTTTAGCAGGCGGACAGCGTAGTGTAGGGTGCTTGATTGATGGCCATGTCGAATAAATTGATTTCACTGTATATTTGTATAGAGCAAACATTAAAAGTTAATTTATTCAAAAAAATTAAATTATTTCGGCAAATATCGAACGTAATACATCAATGGGAAAAACTTATTTAAATTTAAATGAGAAACATAAACGATTTCATATGCAAATATTTAACTCAACACTTAACAATCGCTAAAAAAAATCGAGCACCCGCTTCTCCAACAATCCGCGGAACGGGTTATTGATGGATATATTCGATGCAGTCCTACGCAGATTCGAATTACGAACTTTGGACATATTCTGCTCCAGCTGTTCCACCAATTCATTCATTTCGCGCTCAGCGCGTTCACGACGCTCCACCAACTCCGGTCGCTGCTTCTGCACGGTGTTTTGCATTTTCAAATCGAAAGCACGTTTCTCGTTTGGCAACTGAAAAGGTTTCAGCTGCATTTCGGAACGTGAACGGCGTAACGGCACAAAAACCGGTTTATTGAGATATGCCGTAGCCTTTTGTCGCAACTTTGATTTGGCCTTCAGCTGCTGGCGCGCCGCTGCCTCGCGACGTTCCTTCTCCGCTGCCATTTCAGCCAACTTCTGCCTGCGTTTTTCCTCGCATGCAAGTGAAGTTCTCAGTGTCTGTGGTGTTATGGGACAGGTTAGGCGTGATTCGGAGGGACGCCGCACCAATTGCTTGTGAAAAGTCTTAAAATCTGGCATCGGACGACTGCGAAATTCGCGCAACTTCCGCTCTTCCTCGCTGCGTTGCTGCAGCAGTTGCAGCTTCTTTTGCTCATAGACGTCCTTGAAGCGATAGGCCTTTGGTGTGTAGGTTGCGCCTTTCTTTTTAGCTGCATTCGGTTGCTTAAACAAATTGGCGTCCTTGACTAAGTTACACGGCGCAGCACTTAGCGGCGGCGGCTTTACAACAGCACGCTTTTCAGCTTGAGCCACAGGCGGTGCAATGTCGACATTTTCCTTGTTCGAGGACTTTATTTTGTTTTCGTGCTCCATATTGTAACTCTGCGTATATAACTTTTAATTGTACAAATTAATTTACTTTTCTTATCACAGCTGACTGAGACGCTTCACATGAAAATTTGCACTGCTGTCGCTGTCAAAGTATGTTTCTATTTAACCGGTTATGAAACGGTTATCAGTGTTGTTTATATATATATTCATACAAACGGTAAACAGATTTGTATTTTTCTGCTTTACTCTAGAAGAAATTAAAATATTCAAAAAACTAACTTTATAAAAATATAACTAACAATATGTTCTATTCTAGTGATGGGCAAAGCTATTACTTCCAAATACACACCAGGTAATACCTAATAAGTAACAATTGTTAAAAAGGTTATAACGAAAACTTTTTATTTATTTAGTTTAACTGTTTATTTTAAAAATATTCAATATTTGCATTAAAGAATAAAATTCGGTATGAATTTTAGTTGCCGTTCTCGAAAAAACACGTTCACTGATCACAGAAGTTGCTAGAAGCGATAAGTGCTGCCGCGCAAGTTCAGCGATTCTTAGGTAAGACACTTCGTCAGTTCACCACCACTCAAGAGGGTTACCTTGGCGTTTGTGGCCGGGTGTGCAACATGTGCGAAGTTCTACTACAGCGGATGTTTCGGAAGTGGTTTCAGTTTAGTCAAGCTCATCGCAACCATTCCAAACTGAATCTGAATCAGCTGTCTGAGTTTGGGTTGGTGTCTGTAGCCCAAGATTGATATTTTAATGTGTTTGCCTGTATGAGATCCTTCAAACCGTGAGCAGGTTAATAGTACCGTATTTGACGTCCATATATCGGTTGTAATTGTAATGAAAACCACATTTTTTAGTTCATCTCTTATATGGTGAACTAATAAGAGACTTCGAGATATTTGTTTGTCAATAAAATCGTAGTTAGGCGCTTTCGTGATGGCTGCTCGTACATTGCATTCTTTAATGAGCTCCTAATGAGTCTATTGTGGTCCTAATTTCGAATTTAAGGTGTTGTTGGCATATGCTTTTTAAGCTTCGTAATTCCACCTCGTTGGGAGTGACTCAACAGGCAGTTTGCAATCCATAGAAATTATTCAAAAGCAAGGCAATTGGGTTCCTTATGAACTGAAACCAAGAGACGTTGAAACACAATTTTCATTTGCGACCAGCTGATTCAAAGCCAACAAAGTAACGGTTTTTTACATCGAATTGAGACTAAGTATGAGAAATAGATATACTACGTTAGCCTCAAGAAAGAAAAAAAATGGCTACGCGCCCTCAGCATTAACACAAAAGCCGAATATTTAAGGTCCGAAGTTCCTGTTGTGTATCTGATGGCATCAAAAGCGTTTTGTGTACTATGAGCTGCTACAACCTGGAGATTCCAATACGGGCCATCGGTATAGGCTACAATAGATTCGTTTGTGCCGTGCATTACAAGATATTGAAAGAAAACGAACAAAAGACATGACAAAGTTATTCTTCTGCGTGACAAAGGACCAGGAAGGCGTTGTTCTATCCAAAATATAAATTATTTACACGTTTCAAAGAAGACCAAAGTTTTTGTCTTGGATACAATTCTTCAATTATATTGGAACCCAACGTTCAAAACAATAGAACATTTTTTATAAACGTATAATTTATTTTATAAAAGCGATGAATCGAACAAAAACAAACAATACCCGGAGCACATAGGTACAGCGAATTAGCACACTACAAACATTTAACACTCAGGGCACTGGCTATGTTGCCACTTTTACAAATAATCGTTGGTTCGAATATAAACTCTTAAAAAACATTCCTAATATTTGAGAATGTTATCAGTATATATACAGGTAGCCAAAAACTCTAGAAGCGATTCGGTTGTGGTGGCATCTTTCGCCGGAAATGGAGATCAGAGATACTTTTAGACTTCCATAATCATTGTAGCGTCTACTAAACAGTACACTCACATAATCTGTCCTCTCTGTTAATAAAGTAGCTTTCAAATTACTTGACACGTACAGCGCAACAATGCAAATGAAGAAATAGTTGACCATCTACTTGGTCTTAGCTATTCTTAGAGAGTTAAACCCATATCGATGATTCTGTGACAGACGAATTGGTTTGCGTAAGTAGAGACAACTAGTACAAATAACGAGTTGTGTCTGGCCCGTCGGGTAGGGTCGCTAAAATGGTTTTTGAGGGTGAACTTGGTTTTTGAACTTATCAGATCTTAAGAATCTGTATTTCTTAGTACCAATTCGAAGTGAATTCAAACCCCGAAAATCTTCTGAAAGTGAAATACGGGCCATTTTAACGAAATCTGAATCCGAATAATTTATTCGTATTCGAAAACCGGAACACGGGAGATAGTTTTATAATGAAGTAAGTCTGCTTAAACTCAAAACTTATAATATAGACTGTATAATGTGTTTACTCAATATTTGCTAACATTTGAAAAGCAAACACATCAATGTATGTATCTACGAAGCCATACTATGTATCTGCGCTATATGCTTGTCAGCTCATGAAAAGCACATAAATCTAATTTTATCACGATGCCGCATAGTCTCGACAGCTTTAACTATAGTAAACGCTCAAATCTGTGATGATGTTTCTGTATGTATGTGTATATGTGTTTAAACTGGCTGTTCATTTATGTGTCATTCGTTCAGTTTTGATTGCCGACATCCTGAAAATTATGAGCGTACAGGATACGGTTTGTTAAACACGCCGGCGCCATGCACAGCCATGGACAGAATACGCCGCTAGAATGAAGCCAGACAATTTTCCAGACAAAATTTTTAAACAAAAAAAAAAAAAAAAAAAAACGTCGGGAGTGAATTTTAAAGTGCAATTTTAATAGCTGCCGGTGTAGCTTAATTCCCAGCAATATTGTACGCATTGATTGATGATGACGACCTCATTCAATGTTCATTCATTCATTCATTCATTCGGTTTTGCGTAATTTATGCAAATTGATTTTTAAGTTTGACTTCAACGCCTTTGGCCAATGAAGTGCCCAAGTGATGCCTTTGCAAGAAAGAAGAATACGCATCTCTGGCCGCCGGAGAATAAATAAATGCGCAGAAATCAACCTTTCAACTTGATTTGAATGGACTGCAGGACTGATGAATTTGCCAAGCGGCCGTTCTCAATTTGAATTTCGCATGAAATTTATTTGCGCTCGTCTTCAAATACGAAATACAAAACACAAAATAAAAAGCCGGAATGGCTTGAGGCCGTGTACGGAGTATGAGAATGAATTTAAATATGACCAAATTGAGTATTGGGCACGTAATAAAAAATATAAAGAAAGCGACGAACGGCAAAAAGGTTTAAGGCGCAAAATGTATATTAAATGTGTATATAGTTAGATATGGAGATACATATGTATCTAGATACATGAACGACGTCGTCGTAAATAAAACCCTTTTTTTCTAAGCTTAATCCAAATTCGGCCCCGGGGAACAATTTGTTATACAATTTGAGTAAAAATGAAGTAGCAACAGTGAACGAAGTAGAAGAAGCAGAAGAAGTATGCGCTGCAGGATGTACTGATGTCCTTTGCTTGCACAGGACATGCAAGACAGACTGCTTAGATTTTATATATCCTCTACATATAAATACGTTATTATAGGCTACGGAAACAGTTTGAAGCATCAGTAGAAGGCCTTTGTAAAGGCTGTTTTTTTAGAAGTTTAGTACTTTGAATTGAATTAAAATACATAATAATAAAATACATTATTTCAAACTGATAATTGGTTTTATTATGTCATTAGTGTTTATATATGATTTCGGGCTAGCTCGGATGTGGCGCATTTTGGAGGTTCATCTTTCGCCACTTTTTCAAGTAATTGGAGCCGTATCTCGACATTGGTTAGAACAATACTGTCTTCCAAGTTGAACAAAGTTGCTGGTTTGTTCGCGAAAACCAACGACTTCACGCAATCCTAGAGAAAATCCACCAAAGGCGTTAAAACGCACAATCTCGTTGGCCAATGGACTCGTCCATTTCAAGAAAAAATGCGTTCGCCTAATGTTTTCTTCAGCAAGTAGATTGAATGACACGGTGTATGGCATGTGACGACTTCCTGTTGGAAAAGCATGTCTTCAATAAACATCCCTTTCAATTGGAGCTCGAAATAATTGCTAATCATGGCTCTATAGCGCTGATCGTTGACAATAACGTTCCCGTCGGACTCAATTTTTAAAAAAATGTAGGGACCAATGATTCCACCGGCCCATAAAGCGCACCAAACAGTGGTTTTGTGTATATATATAATGGTGCCTGAGGAACTCTCGCGGATTTTCTTGACTCCAAATGCGAAAATTTTTCTTCAAATGCCCATTAAGGCAAATATGAGCATCACCAATGGACAGCACTCATTTTTAACGATTTTACACTAGGTGGTCAAACGGAAGATCATCCCCCCCCTCCACCACCTTCCTCTTCGCGATTGTAATCACTTAGTTAACTGCAATGATAGAGCATGGAGATTTTCAACTTCTTCTCCAAACATGCAGATGTTTTTCTGGTCATGCAAGAGTTGCAGAAAAATCTTCGTAAAGGACGTTTACTTTGTGATATTGACCGATGTTTTAACATTGAAAGAAAAAGCTCTCCGAAAGTTCAAACTCATGCTTCAGGATCCATATTCAGGTGGCCAGGAGGAGAAGTTTTCTTCACTTTAAGAAAATTTCCGAGTTGATACTCACAAAGAAGCACACGGCAGATAAAGATGCACATTCTCTCGTCACAACAGGCACGCGTACATTGTACTTGGTTGTAGGGTCGAAAATATTACAGCGTAATAGGAAAATGAGCTGATCAAACTGAAACCCTGCCAAAAAAAAATGGACCCTATAAAAGAACACCCTATACATTGTCCTTTTTTCTATGTTCGCTCATATTTTTACAATAAAATATTTACTTTGGCATGGTAATGTAATAAAATTTTAGCATATTTTACGCAAACTGCACATTTGCAAATATTTATGTGCAAAGAAATGAGTTTCTTCTTTTTTTCTTGTTTCTTTGTTTGTTTATAGCTAAATTATTGTGCAAAGAAATGTGAATTGAAGAAAATCCTTTACTGTCATTTAGTGCTGCTGCGAAGCTTAGGGCAACTTCTGTTAAGAGGTCATCTTACTAACTAACAACGATTTTTAACCGAAAATGCCACAAAGTCCTTACCAAAAATTAGCGGAAACGGAAGCCAATCAGTAGTCGGAAACCGCATTGTGTCAGAACATCAGCAGCAGTAGTAGTCATGTCTTTCCTTTACTTTGGCTTTATACAGTGGAGGTACTTTTACGTTAACAACTCGCTTCGATTATGATTTCAATTTGGCTTTTCTTCTTGACGTCATTCCATCTGGCTTGTTTTGTATGAAGTTATTGCCTTTGTATCATCGAACGCTTCATCTTCATCAACTGCGGCGATTTTTACAAAAAAAAATTTCTCTGTGGTCAACGTCAGCCACTGCTGCTTCTGCTGCTGCAAATAATGGCCAAAAGCCAAATTACGTTTCCGCTCGAGAAGCAGTTCGCCATTTAAACGGAAATTGTAAAAGAACCCCATTCAATGATGAGGCAAGAAAGCAAGGCGCGCGCCGTAAATTGGTTTTCATTGGGTGCAACTCAACTCTTTTCTTCTTCTCAGTTTGCTATTTGATGTTCATAGTCTGTAAGTCTTCATTTTTTAAACTGTGAATAGTTTGAATATATACATTTTGTCATAAAGTTTGTAACATCCCGCAAGTCAACAGAGATTGATGATTCGTACGTACCATGCATCATTGAAAGTCTAGATCTAGTAGGGATGAAGTAGAAGGAAATCGCCTCTAATGCCGCTATAAGTCTTAGTGAGAGCATGGACAAACTTTAGTAGTAGGCCATTCAACGTTCCTAAACTACTATGGACTATTGCACAATAAATTCAAAAACCTGCATATTTCTTAACGTGATGGTCCAGCAATGAAGTATGCACATCGTTCAGGTGCCAGGGCACCGTGAAACCAAAGGGAAATTACAGAGCAGACGAGCTTGCGAGAAAGGGTACCATCGCCCAGATCCTTTCTAGTAACATCACGGTCGGGATGCTTCTGTAAAAGATAAAACCATCCGCACTGCGAATACACGCGATGCGATATCTCCAAACAAACAACCGAAGGCAAACTTTGAGGTTAAACATAACCGATAATAGGTGTCTTAAGCCACTGGGGGAACGTACCCCCTCCCCTTAACAGTATTTTTCAGCATTTGTTCAGTGTTCAACACTTCGCTTCATTTTCATAAAATAATAGGTTTTTTTTAGTAAAGTTCACCCCAAGAGCAGTAGAGTTCTCCCCATCCCAAGAGAGCGTTCTGGATCCGCCTAATTGACGGACATGCCACACGGCTGCCAGTCAATCAATCCAACCTATGCAGATTCTGTTCGAACAGCGAAGAAGAGGGGAGCGTTAAGCACCTGCAGTGCTGCCGCCCGGCCATGAATAGCAGGAGATTCATGCATAAAAATAAACTTTCAGAAATATTCAAAATTTTAATCAATAACATTTTAAAATTAATTAAATCATTCCAATGGCTGCATAAGAAGTTGTCTCTCTTAAAATAATACACTTTTGGTACCATAACGGTCCACTTTGGCCTAAGTGATGGTGGTTTTTCTTGCCGCTGTGCACTCAGCCTAACCTAACCTATAAGACTGAAAAAGTATGGGTAAACGAGTATATTGAGAACCTTGAACGGATTTATAACGAAAATACTTCTTGTATTAGTAATATCTATTTTAGGTGGTAACAAGAAGAGGAAAATTTATGTTCGAGAATGTCGGAATTTTCAGATTAGTCAAAAGTCCTTCAAATTTCTACAGTCCTTTCCAATCCAGTGTTTTTTCCGATTTCCCGGCCCGTTCCTTCGCCCCTCTCTAATCCCTACACACTGTCCACTTTTAGGCATTGCATATAAGGTGTTCACAAGGTCTTGACACAATAAAATAGTACAAAAATGCACAATCGACGTCATGAGCACACTTGTGCAAAATAAAGTGTTGCACCACTTTGCACAATCAGCTGTTTGAGACTTTGATTTGTTCATTGGTTTCGAACTGCTATTAAATTTTGTGTGCAGAAAATGACACGAGAAAGTATTACAAACAAACTATTGGAGTATAAAGTGAATAAAAATATGCAAGAAATTTAATTAATTGAGGATATTTTGATTTTCAAATTTGCAGATATGTCGCCAATGAGAAGAAATTGTTGTTACCACTGAAAAAATACCAAATGCACCAAAATATACCAAAATTCGTGCTGCCACTTGCTAAATTTTGATTATATTTTTCAGTACTGTTTTTGCACCGATGCAAAGAATTTAATTATCAATGGTCTGTTTCGAAATCGAAAGTAGTGCAAGATTATTCAATAAAAATTGTTGTTGGTGGTGCAACATTTCTTCTTGCATTTCTGCACTAATGTAATGTGGCACAACCTTGTGAGTACCTTAATGGAAAAGTGTTTATCTTTCGTCTTCATTCGAAGTATATTACAGTATCGGCTCTACCGAATTTAAACTTTTCTCTTGTTGTATTATATTTTATACAATACCCTGGCTGCAAGTAGCGCCAAAATAATGCTTATAATATGCTTTGTACTTATTTAAACTGATCGAACTAAAAATAGTAAATTTCCGCATACAATGCATGCCATCTTCTTCTTCTTCGTTCGTCCTTTAGTTCCCGAAATATGTATATATATATTTTCATGTTGCATTCATGGAAGCAATTTCGCTGCTTCTATTGAAATTCCAAACGCTATTTCTTTGTTAGTAATTACGCCCAAAAGGCAAAATTCTTCGCATAATTTGGTGCACAGAATTTTACAAAATGCATTTTCCACTAATTTGTTTTGAAGCAGAAATTAAATTGTATGTATTTGTTTATTATATACACAACATATTTTAAAGGAAATGATTTCAGTTTTTAGAAAAATTCAAAAAATGTAATTTTAAAATGCTTTAAATTACTCAGGAATAAGAAAATGCAGTTTGGTTTTTTTAAATCTTATTCGAATACCGCCACGATTTTATTTATACATACTGGTACATACCAGCGTACCCGGCGTGTGTTACGTCTCCTCTTGTTTTTCTATTTTCCACAAACTCAAACTACATGTACTCACAAAATGAACGGTGTGGTAAACTACTCAGTTTCATATGAAATAATTGGTTTTTTGGCCAAAAACCGAAAATTCTCAAGATTTTGGTCTATATCTCCGAAACTAGCAGAGATACGGAAATGGTAGCCATATATAAAATTAAAGTAAATTCAATTTGAAAGCTAAAAATAATAAAATCCTAAGTCGTAGGAGTGATAGTTTCCGAGATTTAGAGCCGGGAACATGGTATGTTCTTTTGGACTAACTCTCCGAATTTTGGACTAACTCTCCGAATCTAACAGATTTACGCAATATGTAATCGTAAACAAAATTAAAGTAAATTCCATTTGCAATTTGGCAATTTTCACTTTAGAGCCTTTATAAATGGTATCCTGGATATTAAATGCGAGGATGGATGGCGAATTTTTGCCGAAAACATACTCATTCCATCGATGACATTAGCAAATTAAATTTACTTTAATTTTGTCTATGTTTACAGGCAAATTAAAAAATTTATTGTTTTTGGAACAAACCGTGTTCCCGGCCCTATATCTCGGAAACTATCACTCCTACGACTTAGAATCCCGAGACCTTTTTGCTTGCAAATAGAACTTACTTTAATTTTGTATATGTTTAAATTTTCCCCATCTCTGCTAGTTTCGGAGATACAGGCCGAAATGTTAAAAATTTTCATCTTTTGGTCAAAAAAAATGTTTAAACTAAAATGTTGTTTGTAGACATACGCTCTCCTAGCAGAACTGTTATCACCACTGAATTCAGCGTACTCAAATTAAATAAAATAGACATATATCGTGTATTCCTAGCAAGACAACTAAAACATTTTTTTTTCCTTTCTCGAGTAGAAAAACAAAGTTTAAAAGCGATCATATGAAAGAAGTTTCCCCACACATAACATTCCACTACCTTTTCAATATGTGACATAATACCAACAATTTTAAAGCAATCAATGAAAAACTTTCATGAATTATCGATTATAAACAAACGAATAATTATATTTTTATTTATACAGATACTTAGATACACATTAAATAAATGAAGACAAGTTGGCAGTAACGAATAACCGGTTTGTACAAAAACAAGCCGGTCTGGATCGTAGCGATATCCATTTGGAGCAGATCAGCTGTTTACCAATGCATACATATTTATATACATCTGCGGTATAATTAATGAAAAAAACCGAAACCACTCAAAAAGGCTGCTGGAAAGCGATCTTAAGGAACTGAAGTGCGAAAATAAACACTATTCTGCGTCTCTTGCAGCAAATGAAGGCTTTGTGATTATTCTGGAAAACAATAACTAAAACGTTGCACATCATTGGAATACTCTACAAACATGTGTCCAGTTGATAAGTCCAACAACAAGAATCAAATAAAATAATAAAATTCTAAAGGAACTGTGCAACAAATATCGTATTAATGCAATAAACATTGTAAACATCGGAAAACGTAGACTTCACTGCGTGCAGCGATACAACTTTTGCTGTACAACTTTAAGGTAAGCTGCTTGTAAATTCTAAATCTTGCTTTGAGGAAAATTCTAAATTCTACTCTTGCTTTGAGGAAAACCAATCTTGCCATTACTTAACCATACAGGTTTCATCTTTACGTGTTACATCAAATATTTACCATGTGAAAAGGACGAAATTAATCAGTAGATAGTTCAGGCATTTATAAACTAATTAAAATGCAATGTGGTGCTGTGTAATTAATTGCTTTTAAAAGCAGTCAGCACTTCACTAAGTTTTTAGTGGTCTAGTTAAATGCAAACTATGCAATTGCCTGCCTTCAATAGATCTTCCAGCAACGTGACAATTAACTGCAGGACATTCAATATCTATTCATATGCTTATGCAACACGACCGTACTTAGAATGTTTAGATTACGAATACATTATGTCAAGGCTGCAAACTACTATTTGTCTAAACACACATCTACCTTCGTTAAATACTCCAGCGAACGAAGGGATGCTGGACAGATAGATCCCTTGCTGTGCAATGATCACTTATATTCCACACATTGACAAAAATTTCGAGATGGGAATATGTTGACTTGGATATCAACTGCAGCTGACAGTATCATGTGGTCACGAATTGGTACATTTGCTGTGCATGTGGTGTACACACTTTACAAATTAGGTCCAGTTTAACAAATCCTTCATTATAATATGAACATTGATATGCTCCCTTTTTGTGTATGCAGGTGTTGTACAAAGGTGTTATATGTATGTGTTGTATTGCTTAGCAAATAGTTCTCAATAGTGTCAAATTTTAGATGGTGATCTCGTCAATACTTGTAATTTTATTCTGAATTGTGTTTTCTTTTTTAATTAGAGGTATAAAAAAATCGATACATTGTGCATGAGTTGTGCTAGAATCACTCCTATTGAGCTTCTAGATAAATCATTAAAGAAATATTTAAACGAAAATAGACTCGTACAAATATAGGATTTGTGAAGTGCGCCAACATTATAGTGTGTGAATGAGAACTCTCCACTGGTCTTCATGGCAGTATAGGAATTTGATTTGCAGCCTTCTCAGTTGGCTTCATTTCACCTCTGAATTGACTTAGCGATACCAAGTCAGACGTTCTGTTCACCAACAGCCATGCGGATTTTACTCTTATCTCCCTTTTGCAATGTCGTTTTTACCTTTACGAAGGATGTGCCGATGCATATCCACTTAATCGAAGGTCGATCTCGGTTACTTGTGTAGGTTGATTAGTGTACTCTTAAATCGTCTGAGGCACTTGTTAACAAACATGGTGACGTTTTTTTTTTTTACTTACTTTCCATGTTTCGCTTCCACAAAGTAACACGAATTTCTTATTACATGTATTAAATATTTTTCAAATCTGACTGGATTTTCACATCTTAGCGTATGCAGTTTTATTTATTCTGCTTATAATGCAATCATCAGTACTTCCACATTTGAAAATAATACAGCCCATAGCAAAATTGTTCTACGCAAAATTGATCTACGTCTTGGATAACCATGTTGTTCAGTATTATAGGTTTGGTATTATTTGCACCTAATCTCATAATTTTCATTTTATTTCAATTTATTTTTAGATCAGTGTGGGAGCAACATTTATGAAGAGCATTAAGTTTATCTTGGAAACATTTTTCCATATAGAAGATTAGACAAAATTCGTCCTTGTCTATAGAACATAGTGTACGTTGTGAAGTCACGACCACAACATTTTTCATGACTCAATCAAGTGCAATGAGGAAAGATGGTATGCAGCCTTGTTTGACATCACAACTAATGCTGAAGGCTTCACTGTCCATAGCTGCATATAGCTTCGTAATGAAGGGAGCGTGTTATGCGGTATTCCGTTGTTTTGCAGGCTGCATATGTTGGTACGATATATTGTGTCAAATGCGCGCTTGGAGACTACCAAAACAAGGTAAACTTAACCATTTCACTCATAAGATTGTTCAATGGTTATTCTTAGAGTTTTAATATGATTCACACACGATCGGTTTGGTGCGAATACAGCCTATAAGACTTCTATATAAATAGCTTTTTATTACAGTCATTAGAATAGAGCCACTATGCAATACCAATACCTCTCCTTCCCCCCCCCCCCCGTTTGTGTTTTACAATACGATTTAAAATTTTGGGTGAATGGCATTTGAACTGCGGTTCAACCGAAGTTACCGTTTTTTATAATTTGGATACGCCTTGTTTCGCCTCTTCTACATTTGACTCTGTTAAAGTTGTATCTTTTATTGTGTTTTTGAATGGAATTGAAACCATGGCGATTTGGTTGCTAGATCCTAAAATGCAATGAGTTGCGGAAAACTCTATCCACCTGAGCTGTTGCTCTTCTGGAGTAGTTATTACAATTCCATTTTTATGCTTTATGTTCGAAGTTGTTCTGAGATTCTCTCCGCTGAGTTGTTTAACTGCCGTATAGCTAGCAAGTGTATTCCCCCGGAAAGCATCAACAGCAATGTTGTTGTAATATGTATTGCCGTTTATATCTAGGTACCATTGAGTTAACATGGCTTTCTGCGTTATTGTGGTCGTCATCAGGGCTCCTTATCTCATCGCTAATCCACAGTTTTGCATGATTTTTGCTGACTTCGAAAACAATATTTTGACTAGAGTCTATCCGAAATAAGATTGTTGACAATACACATTTGTTCTAAGGTGATTTGCAAAAGTCTCTGCTGCTTCTGCGTTTTATCGAAGTCGGTTGATTTTTCATTTATAGTAGTTTGCGTTTGAATGGAGTTTCAATATACCGATAAGCAGCTGGTGTTCGCTGTTTAATGTTTTTTCATCCATCAGAAAACGGCTGAATTTCCTGCTTATTAGAAGCTTTTCTAGCTGGTTGCGTGTTGTATCGTCTTTACACTGCCAAAGGTATTTGAGTGGAAATTCCGTTCCGAAATTGAAGAGATGATTTATGGCGCAAAGTTCAACCAGGTATTTAATGTTGTTATTACGATCGCTGTGTAAACCTTGATGACGCATTATAGATTCTGTTCTCATCTTAGCTATCCGGTCCATCTTCATGTCGCTTTTTCTGTACCGTGCGATTTCGGTATCAAGTTGCTCATAGAAGCTGTTTTTAATGTCATCTTCAGTAGAGTTCACACTGTGCCTTACATCTCATTTGGCTGATAACGAAGTTGCCCTCATTTCTTCAAGAACTTCGCGATGGTTCTGCTATCATCCTAACATTTCAAATTACGATTCTTGTTAGTGTACGGCTCCATTTGTATTCTTAGTTTGTTTCGTAGATTTATTGATTTATAAGGCTTAAAGGCCCAGTAAACGAATACATTGAAAATTGAACAAAGCACATGCAATGAATGCAAACCTGATACTCTTTTCTACGCTGTACACATCTGCTTTTATTTAAGATAAAAAAAAAAAACACCCACGCACAGACTCATTCACCAAATTAACAGTGCTTAACTGATAAAACTTCATACTCACCAAAAAGTTTCTTTTTAACTGATAGAAAAGCCTGAAAGTACTATGTATGCCATTAGGAAGTCCAGCTATCGGAAACGGAAACAGTGAAAAGCGGCGACGTTGATGCCGACTTCCGATAAACGCATTTCGCAGACAAAAAGCAAAAGTTTTACACAACTTGAAGCAAAACATCCCAAAAAAAAAGGCACCAATCTAATTTTCAAGTTTGCATGGAGTAGAAAAAAGCTTTTTAATGATTAGTTGAACTACAAACTTGAAATGAATGTTAGTAAGAGAAGATCTGGTATTGTAGAAATTTGGCATTTCGATTATGTTATCACAGCGTACGTAATTATTGGCTAATTTAAAAGAGATTTCTGAGAAGTCAGCAAGAAAAGAAAACTTTTTATGCGGCATTAGCTTTGTTGTAATGAACAAAAGAAGAAAAAAAACTTCTAAGTAGTTTCTCCTACTTTGAAACATATGTATCTCCATATTTAATTTAGACATAAAAGCAATTTAAACAGATGAACTGCCCTAAAGCGTAAATGGCGAACATTTAAAGAAGACACTCATACGCCATAATTACTAAGCCACCAGCATAAACAGCATATAGTACACTGGCATGTCAGAATTACTGAAGTTTACGGTTGAAGCATATTCACGCGCACAATTGAAAATTTTGTATCTTTTGTCACATGCCACTTAATGTGCCACACCTACCCCGCCCCTCCCCTGTGATTGTGTGTATATGTGCATGTGGTGTCCTTGCTTAAATAAATTACAATGAAATGGCAACTGTTGTGTGGCAACGCCAGCTGATACGATATTTTGGGCACCAAGTAGCGCAACCCAACGCAATATTGCAATATGCCTCGCCTCGCCTCGATTCGCTTCAGTTTCATTTTGGGTGACAAAACCTACAGCTTTCGCCCACTTCACAGCGTAACACATCACATAAAATGTTACGAGTTTTTCGTCGTCGTCGTCGTCTTCGTAACAACCGAGACCGAGGTCGCCGCAGTCACATTCCTCTTCTTGAATCATTTAACCCGGGTGCAATTTTCATAAAATGAAATTATTAAAAATGTTTCTTCGTGGGTTTCGCTTGTAACATGTGTGCAAGTTGGCCTTTTGTGTCCCCGGGAATTTCCTGCCCCCCCCCATATTTTTGTACGCTAATGTTGCGTTATTTTTCGAGGATTTGGAAGGTATGTGTGTTCATTGTATTCATTGAAATGCCGACGAGTGTATTATTGAGCTATTAAATATTTGCTTAAAACACAAATTGCACAGGACTTTGTTACTTTGTCGAAACAGAATTATATAACAGCAGAATTTCTTCAAGTTCTTCTTGTTTAAAAATCATCAACTTTGTATTTTTTAGAAATAAGCGAGAGTGAGCTGAAAGAATGACGATGCCTGAATACTGCTTTGAAGTTCACTTCACACATCAGTATGCTTACATATCAGCATATCTCACTGCAGAGTACACCAGCAAAACAGCAGCGGAAACAAGGCAGAGCCTAAACCGTACAGGCTTAAGGCTGTAAGCCCATTACCGGTAAGAAAATAAATCAAATTAAAGAAGTATTGTATATAATATAAGAGTACGACCCAACTATTTTATATGATACAGTTTCATGGGACGTGTTAAACCGAGTATATTGATAACCCGCCCATCCTTTATGTTGTCTTCGTCGTGTACTATAGATGTCTCATTCGAAAACAATAGGTAACGAACAATAGGTAGGAATATTCAAACTACATACATCTTACATGCATCACATTTTAAAGTGTATTTTAAGACCAATTCTTCTGAAAATACGTAAATGGAGACTATCCTCCCATGTTCTGTATGTCGTCGAGGTGGCCTATATTCTCCTACAAACTTAGTATCCCTGAAAAATTTGGTTCATACAAAAATTGTCACTAGTTTTTAAACATGGTGGTCCACTCTCAATGGGACAAATCTGAATAGATTTCCGAAAGTTGTATTTTTATACCACTCAGATTTTGTAACGCATTAAAGGAGACATCATAGACCCCATAAAGTATATATATTATTGATCAGCTTGACGAGACGAGTCGATCTAGCTATGTCTGTCTATTTGTCTGGTCGTTGTTCCGCATTTTTTGGGAATCAATTTTCAGACATATTTTTATAGCAGTCAAATAAAGTATCCATATTTAACCGCCACGTCCACTTTTAGTGATAGTTCCCATGCAATCGTCCTGCCTACTCTTGACTTTTTGTAGGAAAAACTTTATTATTGCAGACAATATCAACTTAAAAATGAACCTGGTGGGTTCTTATGGACCGACGCTTCATAGTGGTTAGAGTACTCTTGCCATTTGGGGTCGCCCCATACAAACTACTCTCCCAGTTTTAACTTTTCGTATGAAAACTTCTTTATTTAGGTAAAATATCAGTTTGAATTTTGATATGATGACTTCCTATGGAAATCTGCTTCACATAAATGTACTTATGGGAGTGTTCCGCAATTTTTTTGAGGTAGCATCCATACAAACCCGACTAGTTTTAGAAAATAATATCTGTTTATGGCATTTTCCGTCATCTCGGGGTGATATCGCTGCCATTTCCGCTCGAGTGTTGTCCTTGATCTCTTCAATGGTCCTTGCCGTGTTTGTATAAACTTCACTCTTCACAAATCCCTACAAAAAAAAAGTTTGCTAGACTCAAATCCGTCGGTCTGGGCTGTCTTTCAATATCGTTGTCCTTCGTCTCGGGAACTTTCGACGCAAAAAAAAACATTGTTGAGAACGCAATGTGGTATATTGCGCCGTCTTGTTGGAACCAGAAGTATTTCAGTTCATTTTCACGTAATTGCGCTAACAAAAAGTGCTCCAATATCCACCGATATTGATGGCCATAGACTTATCAAAAATAATGGCTCAATGATAGTTCGATGGTCGAGAAATGCGCCTCATTGAAGAAGATGATTTTTTAATGAACTTCCAGTTTCCGTTTGTTTCAATACAAACTTCCGTTGCAAGAGATGGTCGTTACACTTCATTTATTGTACCAACTCCAACTTATACGGATGCAGATTCAAATCCAGTCGCAAAATTCGGCCGCTTGACATGGGAGATAGGTCAAGTTCTGCGGTACGGTGAGAAACGAGTACATTTTGGTCGGCTTTAACATTGGCTGCTATGCCTGTTTCGTACACGGATTGTAGGCTTCTGGACATGTTGAGTAAATTCCGATTCAAACTTATGCACTAAACGGTGTACTTTTGAGATTGGTTAACTCTTTGAGATTGGATTGGCTAATTAAACTCGTGTTTCCAGACATTTCCAAAGAAACGAGAATATATTCATAGTAGGGTAGGGTAATGTACTTGTATGTGAAAAGGCCGAAGACAAAATAGTGTTCTATGTTTGTACCTTACTTTTATTTACATACAAACAAAACAAACTTTAGTACAAATCTCAGCCCAAAACTATTCAGAAGATCTCTTTTTACAGTTTTTTACATTCATAGCTTCAAAAGGCATTTTCATGCCACATTCTATTTAATATTGTATTAAAATCCATAGTATGTAGTAGCAAATATTTGCTGTATCCTGTTGAAAAATTCAAAAAACATAAACGGAAATTACCGCAAACACACAAACACACCCACACAACTATATAAAATAACCACAAAGGACAAAACTTACACTGCTGCTCCGGTCAAAGGACACCGCTTCAAAATGACCTGGCTTGGCTGGCTAAATGCGGTACGGTGCGGCCAATCTTATGGAACAATCTTTTGATTAACATGCGCTTTCATGAAGCTGCTCTCTTACTTTTTCAGGGGAAATTAGTTTTTATGTTTATTACCTGTTTTGGGAAGCGAAGACCTGGCGATTTTGTGCTGCTCCGAAATGAACTTGTTGTGAAGCCATTTTAATGTTGATGCTTTTGATGATGATTATGATGCTGATGTTGGCAGCAACTGAAAATATTTCAGATTTCTGACTAAAAATAACGATTGCAATCAATACAAATTATTGCAGTAGAAGCTAACTTAATTAAAGATAATAGCTGCTTTGAAACAATGATTTCAATTAAGATTGTATGATGTCCTTCGTTGCCTTTTATGCAGAGAATTTTGGCTAGAATTATCCGTATAGATATTTTTTAATATTAATTACATAGAAAATGTGTTGGATGCAGGGGAGTAGGGGCTATGGGAGCTCAAAATCGGTTGGAAAATGAAGCAATTTTGGTTTGGGATGATGGAAGAGAAATAGTCGTCAATTTTATTGAATGTAAATTCAATTGAAATTCAATAAAATGCTTCGCCATTTTTCAACTCATTAGGTGAAATTTATTCAAATGTGTTGAGTAGGGGGCCAGTTTAATAGCTCCACATTTTGGCTCTCTATATACGTTTTAACTACTCGGGCGCATTATCAGGTTGATAAATCCACGGCAGACGTCCAAAAAGTTTATGAAAGTATGGAAAGAGCTCCTTCAATATAACATTATAAGACAAAGCATACATTGTGGTGGAAAACAATTTGTTTTGCAGGTGCCATAATATCAAATGCACCAACCACACCCACTAATAATAACAACAACTCTGCTATGCGGGCGTTTCTAATGATTAGTTTTTGGCGGAGATCATGAAAATAGTAGCTTTGCCATCAGGGTCTTCACAATTACATGTTTTTCCGTCTGAGAATAACACCTGGCGCTACACCGAAATCGAGGTCACATGTGCGGGACAAAAAGTGAAGCATTTTGCTTTTCGAACCGGCTTGAGGGATGACTTCTTCTTGATTTTTAGTATTTATATATGCTTAGCATTGGAAATAACACGTCTTGATATCACATTTTCCCCTGATTTTTGGCAAAGAGTCGTGAAAGTGTAATGATTTTCTTAATATAAGTCGCCTTTGTGCTTTAGTTAGCACACTGTGTGTACGACCTTTCATGTTTTTCCATATTTAGAATCATAATTAAAAATATGTATATGTTTATAAAGGCTCCTCTCGATTGCCTTAGCTATTTGGCCATAGATAGCTCAGCATCCTTGAAGCTTTGATTTGTTCTTTTTCCACTTCGGTTAAGGTTTTTCCTGGACTCATTTCACTTTTTGTTAATTAAATAGTCGAAATTAACAAAAAAAAAGTTCAAACAACGAAAAATATGAGCCCACGTGGCAGAAAAATTTAGTATAAATTTCAACGAATGCTAACCTAAAGTGGAAAAAACAGAGAACTGTTCTTTTCCATAACTTGCAATTTGTCAGAGAGAGAGAGAGAGAGGGAGAAGAATAGCTACACAAAGATACTGTGCAAAAATACCGCTATTTCATCATTCGGTCTTCGAGATATGAGCAATTGCAAAGAGAGTGTACTGGGTGTCATATTCAAGTGGTATGATTTTACTTAAATCTGCAAACCTAAACGGCTAATCCGATCGATATTATTGGAAAGGTGTTTAATTTGCACGTACAACGGTGCCTAACTCGATTCGAGGAACGAGGCTACCTCAAATCCACAGTGCTCAATTGTGTCGGACGGGACGGGCAGTTGAACAGGTGGCTCGTGTTGTGTGGTGATTGACCACGGTCAGTTGTTTCCGATCCGCTCCCAGCAATACTCGAGCATGTGATTTCAATTCTATAAAAAGTCCGTGTAAACATATGGTAAAAATTCGAATTGCTGGACTATCTGAAAAATAAGTTATCGATTTTTTCGATATACCACGAAGATCCGACCGAAAAACTATAAACTTCAAGTCGAAACTCATTTCGTTCACACACTTCTAATGAATGAAAACTCAGGATGTTAGCAGTAAATAAAAATACCAGTTTAGTGGTTTGCTAGTGTATCACATTTTTGTAATGAAAAAAATATCGATTCAAAATGTGAAACTTGGATTATTGGATTTATTTGTTGTTGGAAAAAATTTGAATAAAATTACTAAAAAGTAATCAAAAAAATTTCTTAGAATTTGGAATTTCCTTGACTGTAACGTTTAGATGTTTTTCATTCCTTCGAAATCCCGATCGGGTTTGCCGTAAAGTCTGATCATCGATTTAAACCGGTTTAAATGAAATCAGAAAAAAAACAAGCATACCGTTATCTCGGGGAATGGTTGCAATGGAAAGAAAATGAGTGTTTTTCGCATTTAGCTAACCAAAATTACCACACAAAAAATAAAAAAAAGTAAGAGGAAATTTTTTTATTTTCGCTGTAAACTACTCTTACAATTCATTCATAAATGTCTTATCTAACTGTCATACTACAAAATTCGATACATCAAAATTTGCCATGAGATAAGGACAAATGAAAATGGTCACATATCGATTGTTTATAATTTCTTGAGCCCCCTCAAATACTAATCCAAGATACACCACTGCACTACAAATAAATTGACAAACGACCAAATACAGTTCGTCTTGTAATTAAAACACACATTTCTGTGTTTAACCACAAACTATTTTTTCATAGACTTTAGATTGACTTTGCTTCAATTAGTATAATAATCATTCAAAAGTGAAGCTTTAACGCTCAACTTGGCAGATAAATCTTCGCATTTCATTGTCAAACTCTGAGACTCTGAGTTGTATTTTGAATATTAATAAATGTCAGAAAATCAAAATGAGCATTCTTCATATGGCAAAAGCAGTTCATGTGAAATGCAAAGTGACATTTAATTAACTAATCACATGTCTGGCATAAATGGATGGATGAATGGATGGTTGGATGCATGCTGAATTTACCTGGGCGCATACAATATGCACAAACGTATGTGGTAAAGGATATACTCGTACAGGATGCACAAACCTTTGCAGTTGTGGCAACGAAATCTGTCATAAATTGAATTTTGTCCGTCTGTGTAATAATTACACTTAATGCAGGTGACATAATATTGTAGAATGCCAAATGATGCTGCCTGTCGACAGCATTCAGAGAATGTTCTGTTGCATAGAATTATGTGGTTTGTCCTAAGGATATTATAGTAGCTATATACGTAAGATATATGAATCTATATACGTATGCAAGTAATTTGAATTTATTACTTTTGCAATGTTAGATTTAGCTTATGACTTTTATGGTTAAACGAATAGTAAGATTTCGAGAATATTGTATTTAACAATTAACATATGTGTATGTGCACAAAAATAGTAGACTACTGATAAAGATCTTATAAGATTTATATTGCAGTTTTATTAAAGCCAAAAATTTTCATATTAAAAGCATTTCTGAATATGCTTTGGATGTCTTTCCATATTAAAGTCTTTTGTTAGTTAAATAATTATAGTCCAGTACGAATCTGACACGGAACGTCCCACGCAAGACTGTGCTGAAGTTCCGTTGTTCATCTGGTTAAGAAGACTAGTCCGGACTGCGCTTGACTCCTTATTTCAACGTCATCATATTGCTCTAACTGCTCGTAGTTCATATGATTTAAAAACAGACCGCCAACTCTGACACATCCAAAAATCCTACAGTTAATCTTTCACCCGAAAACTCCCAAAGACGTTGTATCCGATGTGAACACGGTCCATGCTTCAGTGCTTCTTTCTACTTCGAGATAGAGCTCTACTTCTAATTGCGTCCAAAGCAGCATCGATTAATAATCTTAATTCTTTGCCTGATCTCCAGGCTGATGTTGTTGTTGTTGTTGTAACAGCCTTTTTGGGCTGTACCAGACTTTAGCCGATTGTTCGTCTTGTTGCCGTGAGCCGTAAGTATAAGTACTGAACTGTTGGAATACTCAAGCCCGCAACAGAGACATTAATTTCCATCCTAACCTCCTTAGCGCAGCAGTTGAAGATTGAAGCCGACAATTTGTGGGTTGAGAGCTTGAGGTTGCGAGAATTGAAAAAGTTTAATAAAATCTACAAGTAGATATTAATTCTCGCATAAATTTCATCGATGTTCACGCCCGATAATAAAATGGTGCAATCATCCGCATAGGTTACTAATTTTATGCAAAAAAGAGGTAGATGCATCTTTTCCAAATACAACTTGAATACACCCATCTTTAGCTTTCGATGTTGTTGTTACTGCTTATCTCTGTTGCCATTCTCGCAGACCATCCAAAACGCAACGATGGTTTGCAGTGGACACCAAGTACTTCATCTTGTGACCTGACGTTTCTCAATCTCCAATAATACCTTGCTAACTCGACGTTCAATATTACCGATGATATCAATGTTATAAACAGTCGCGAGTAGCATCACTTCCTAGTCCGTCCGTTCTACTTATGCACACCGCTGTACGATGTACTGCATCAGGAGATTAAAACAAAAATCACTCGATAAAGCAACATCCTACTTAAAACCTCTCTTGACATGTATGACCATTGCAGAGAACCATTCATAGTGAGATTTTTTTTTTTCATTATGGAACCTAAACTAATTTATAACAAGCATAACATTGGTTCAATAGTGAATAAAGCAAAAGGTGTGTGTCCTTGGCTTTGTTAAGCGTGGTTCTAAGGAATGAAATGACCCTTATACCACAAAACTCTTCTATACTTCTCTTGTTAATTTGGCTCATGTGTTTGGAGCACTTACTACGCTCTTCACCTGTTCAAAAACTGTTTCTGCTCTTTGCTCTTAAGAGTCTCAATTGTGATGCTGCAAGGAATCTTCACCATATCATGACAGGTTAAAATTAATTGATCTTCCAACACTGCTATCGCTCCGATCTATGCTCTCTGTGGCCATCTTCACAAAATTCTTATTGTTGAAATTGATTGTCACCACTCACTCCAAATTGCATTTTTATTTTCTCTTTTTTCATGTATTCACTTCTTATCAGATCTTAATCTAAGGTACCGTTAGTTTCAAAAAGCGTGTCAAGTCGTGCGCTTTATAGAAAGTCTTCATACTTATGTAATCCAAATAAAATATACCACATAGGTCAAGATTCAGGAACTTAGCTCCATACAAATGAAGAGCTTTAGACAAGGTACAGGGTATCTCGAAATCGAGCATAGGCGACTGCTTGTTTTCTTGTTTTATACAGAAATCATGAAGTAAACGAACGCAGAGTGTAAGAAGAACTGCAGTGAAGCTGAGGAAGTGTGACAAAGGTTTTTGTCGCTAATTAAAAGACTTGTTCTGCGTAATTAACTACCAAACTGATCTCTAGAAACAAAGGAGACAGACTGTTGATGGCACATGATGAGAATGTACTCATCCCGCTATAAACATTCTATAGAAATGTGGACTTCTTGTTCGTTACCATTCTCTGACATCACAAAGCACCGATTTCGGTCTTCAATTTGAAAGCTCGTCAATGCAACCTAATGATGAATAAAAACACTCACTATATAAAGTAGTTCGTACTTTAGTTTCATTTTATTTTTATTTATTTTTAAATATTATTGCTAACATTTTTTTGTATAATACCACATATTTCAAATATCTGTTCTTTCAATATAAGACATTATATTCATTGCGAAGCTAATAATTTGCTTGTCCGAAGTCGTTGGACAAACCCGACCCAAAAATTCCATTAGTTCTGGTTGTTTCCTTACTGTTTCGCAATATTCCTCGAATGAAATCAAGCCATCCTTATCCAAATCGAACTTGCTGTATATAAATTCGGTCATATCCTTAAAGTAGACAATTTCATAGGTTTTTTATTAATATTTAGATTTAATAAAAACTTACGCTACGTAGCTCATTAACTTCATCATCATCGTCGCCAACAAAGAATTCATCCACAGCTTGTTGAACAAATTCTCGAGACAGATAACCATTGCCCTCTACATTGTACACCTAGGTAGAAGAAGTTATGTCAGTCAGTCTTATATACTCGTTTTGGTAATTCATACCTGAAATGTAAACTTCATGCGCGTCTCAACATCCCTTGACATTAAAGTCGAAATTAACTTTATCCAAGCATGTACATCGACATCGCTATGCTTGGAGATATTTAGATATATACGATCTATAATGAATAGATCGTATGTACCGAATAGCACCAAGAATAGATTTGTGAATTGACGCTTGGTAATATGACACGCCTTCGGACCATTGGCCAATACAAATTTATGATAGACCATGAAGAGGCAGCCAATCTCGATTGATGTGAAATCTTCCAAATTTTCATATTCACGTATTAAACTGCTATAGAGTGTGATAAAGCGAGTGTTTTCCATATCATCAAGAGTATCGTCCAGACTGTACATTATGCTTAGTATAATAAGAAAAACGCTTTTTGTATAACAAAAATTGAAAAATGCTAAATATAAATATAAAAAATCTATTTAAAGCGAACACAATGTCGTTCAATGTGTAGAAAAACTTATAAAAAACTGACAAATGTATCAAAAGCTGACTAAATCTATAGTTTTCAATTTTATTTATTTTATTTTCTTTTTACAGAAGATTCAACATTTATTAAACCAACAGCTATCGAGTTCAAATTAGTTGAGTTTCAAATACTTGAGTGGAGTGTGTGGAGTCTACTGGATCGCTGCTGGTTCGCAGAGCCGATTGCCGATGTCTGGAGTCACCTCTCTCGCTCAAGCTTCATTAGTAAACAGCATAAAAACAAGCCTTGAAGACCACCACATATTCACAACAGAACTACAAATTATAATTTCTGGATCGAACATAATTTTAACAATAATTTTATTTGCAGCTGAAGATCCCTAACCAATGGACTAAGAGCAATAAGCTGCAGATGATGCGAAGGATTTGACGATGGAAATTAGAACAAAGATAACGGAAAGCCGCCGTCTGCATTGATTGGAGCAGAAATAACATCATTGCGATATCACGATAGGTGCTCTCTGAAGGCAAACAACGATTTGATTACACATAGTACACAAAAGTACTCTACAAAGTATTCTCCAAGTTTGATGTTCTCTATCGGCTCTTCAGAAATCCACATTCTAAGACAACTGCATCTGCTTAGATACCAAATACGGTAGTGCTAAAAAGTTAGGTTAGTTCCGCAATTATCTCCTTCAGAACAATAACAAACAAGTCACTTTTTCAGAGCTTCCACATACAAAACTTTCAAAATATCAAAAATCGGAGAGCTGAATGCCCGATCACGAACAACTTGGAGTGAAGGTATTCGAACTCGCGTCTCACAGCAGTCACACGCAATTTAGAGCACGCACAAGCAAAGTGAGTACGTCCGGAGTAGCTATCAGCAACAGTTTCAAAACTTCCTACCCGCTCAGAGTCGATTCGTCAAACCACACTGGAGACATAGTCGCGCGACTGCACTTTAATAAAAACCTGGATCATTTATGGAGTATAAGTAAGGTTTAAAGAATTATTGGTGAGAAATTGATTACATGTATATTTTAAGCAAAGTATTATCCATCGACAGCCACTTATGTTTTCTATCTACCTATCCGTATGCGAATCCGCGGTCGAAAAAAACAACTCGTATTTTGAGGCGTACTACGAATCGCATTATTTTATATATCTTCATAAGAATTGGAGTGCTGTTGAGCAAGACTATGTGTTATCGATGTTGATGCATGGTCACGGATTGAGTTATAGTACTTTATCTACTTTTCTTGGTTTCAATTCATATGACTATCGATTTTCTTCCTTTTAAACCACTTCCATGGCTTTGAGGCGTAATGAAATGGCTGGTTGTGTTACTATCAATGTTTCTGTAAATTCTTCTTGCGTTTGACACGAGTCTTCATCAAATAAGTCTACCAATTCTGCACCTTCCTTTACATTGCTTATCTTTGGTATGTAACTTACCTCGTTTGAACCGTCTTAAACAGTCTGTCTTCAAAGATAACTAAATAACAGTACCTCCAAATTAATGAGAACGAAAGGTCAGGTGCAATGGAAGACTCAGATAGAGCAAAGTTCTTTAGGCGTTTTATGTGTTTTCAATTGACTACTTTTATACCCTGTAGCTATATCGTAGAAGTGTATTTATATGTATTCAAATTTAAATAAAATTCAAAAAGAAGTAGCAGATCTTGATCAGCATCAAAAGTCGAGTCGATAAAGACATCTCCATCATGGAGTGAGAAAATTTACGTACCTCACTATCTAGTTGTTGTTGCTTGCTGCTACGTCTGATATTCCAGACACTGTTCCCTCTTTCTTTTTAGTTCATGCTGATCTACCGTTTTAATAACGGTTTTCCACATTCAACTCTCAAGCCAGCCATAAAAAGCTACGCACTAACAAGCATTCGCAGTACGATATTAACATCAAAGACTTTAAGACATCTTTGAAAGATCTGACCTTCGTCACAGGCATTAAAGCTCTGCTTAACAACAACTTCAACTACCTTTGATGCATTTTACGCAAATCCACAGCTCTAACTTGAGAAACATTTAAATTTCTTATCTTCTTATCGACTTGCATTCGACTACACGAAATATCTAGAGTTCGAGTATCAATTTCTACCCAACTCTTCTTTTCAAGCGTTTGAGCAATACTATAATTTTTGCTGCTTCAGTTTACATATCATAAATGTCGCCTTTTTTTTTTTTCTTTTTGTGACTTTTTCGATAATTTTTATTTATCTGTTTGCACTCACGAAACTACAAGCCCACCGATGACTTTCAATTACATACACTAGTAGGCATCTCTAACAGCTTGTTTAGTACATTATTTTACATTTCCGCTCACCGCTTGTGCATGCGGTGTATGTAATTCACTTCCACTTCGGCTAGAAGTTGCAAGCGACAAAAGCCTTCAGAAGTTTCACATTACCTACGCCGCAGCCACTGCAAAAGTTTACACGCAAAACAGCTTCTTCCTACATAGACAACGATGAGGACGACTCGTGTTGCAGTTGCCTAAACAGATTAAACTCTCGAGTATCGTATGCCCCATCTCCATCTCCATAAATATGTATATAAGGAGTTTGCCACATGTGTGTTGCAATTTTACGCTGCCACCGATGCCGCCGCCACCACAACTGTTTCGGCTTCGGTTTTCACAAAACCGAGGCATTAATTTAAAGTGCCAGACACCTTTCTCGTTAGCGGTTTCAGCTAACTTATTTAATTTGAGAAAATTACGTTAAAACTTTGCTTAGAGTTCAAGAGTCGGAAATGGAGGTGAAGTTGTAGTCAGTTTGAGAGTTTGAGACCTTCCCAAGTTATGCATGTGAAGTGTGCAAGCGGGCGAAGTTGAGCATGAGTTAAAATGAATATAAGGAGGGAGACTAACAAAAGTCCGGTTAGTTGCCTAGACAAAAATATATCCAAAGAATTTTTTTACAGTTCATTTTGAATCTTCATTAATTTTTATCTTCTCTAAATGAATTTCAATACATATCTTTAGTCTATAGAACCACTAACTTAATTGTATCAATTATCTCCATACTGCTACTGAAGATTTATTCCTTAATAACAAAAATCACAAGGCACCAGTTAGGGATATAATAGCTGGGCGAAGCGTTCGCATTAAAGTTACTACGTGAGGCACTAAAAAGTATGCGGAAAAACTAAAAAAAGTAAAAATTTTCACTGAAAATGATTTTATGGCATTTCAAAATATTTTCGATATATGAAGTAGTTTATAAGGACATAATCTAACAACACTACACACAGTGTGAAAGAGAGTCGTACTTGCAAGAATGCAACAGATATAACATGCTTCTAAAGGTAAACGTGTTTATCATTAGATATATAGCAATTCATATGATACACAACTCGCTTTTTCGGAGAAAATATATATGTAAGTAGAGATAGTGATTTTGCGGCTAAAACATGTTTTTATGTAACAGAAAGTTGTTATAACTCTCTCTTCGAATTGATAAATATATGTCAAAGGTTTACACAATGTAAAAATGCCAGCTAAAATTCGTATATTCTCCACGAACACTTTTCCATGCACACAAACCAATCTAAAAATCATTTTTCCCAGTCTGAAGATGGTATCTCCAAAGCATGCAGTTTCTTTTGGCGAAGAACATCATTGACCACGCAAGTTAACTTTGAGATGTAAGAATAAGAAGAAGTCATTGGGTGCCAAATTAGGGCTGTAGGACGCGGTCCGGTGTATTTAATATATATCTCCTTCAAAAAGGCCAAAGTAGGATGTCTGAGAGCTGGTATTGCCATGATCTGTCGTTTTGCGTTGTTAGTCTTGGAAGAGCCACACAGTCGACTGGCCTTTTCTTTCTGGCTCATACGCGTATGTCCACAACTTGTAATCTGTCATTATGTGATTTAACATTCTGGGCAAAGTTTTCTTGTATTGTGTTTTTTTTTTTTTTTTGTTTCAACATTTGTTTGCACCAATTTGGTAGAGTCTTTTTTACTTATTGTTTACATTATGTGGCATCTATTATTATTATTATTATTGAGTTTAAGGATATATAAACCTGAACCTAAGAAAGATCTATTGTAGAGTCTTTTTTACTTATTGTTTACATTATGTGGCATCTATTATTATTATTATTATTGAGTTTAAGGATATATAAACCTGAACCTAAGAAAGATCTATTGTTTGTCCTAAACAATTAGATGACCTGTCCTAAGCCAATGTACTGAATGAATCTTAGTATTTTCCTAGGTTGCAATCTTTTCAGTTGCTCACTTTTAATAAAGTTATTACCTAGCATCTGCAGTCTACTTCTAGCTACAGCTTCACATTCCGCGAGAATGTGAAAAGAGGTCTCCACTTCATAGTCACTGACTCTACTTTCGGGTGAGTTTTATGCACCCAAAACATACATGTGTGTTCTTTAGTCTACAAGAGCCTGTAGCAGTCCTGTCAGTATTATCAGTTGATTCCTAGCTAGTTGGAGCATGGTTTTCGATCTTTTCGGGTTGTAAGCCCTTAGAAATAACTCTGCTTGTCTTAGTCCTTGGCCCAGTATAGCCCAGTATTATGCTTTCAGTATATTCGTCTCCTTGCGGATAACTTCCGATATAGTGTGCATCCCGATATCATAAAAAGACTTAGGTCCTACCAATAGCGTTGCAGCTCCTTTTCTGGCAAGTTTATCTTTCTGCTCGTTACCGGTATCCAGTTGTGATATCCCCTACATTAGTTAAACTGCGCACGTCTGATTGTTGCACACATTTCTGTTTGGAAGATACTGGTGTGTTTTTCCATTAATTCCCAATAATGAGTCCTAGGCCCTACAATCCCCAGGCCTATACTGTCTTCCGGCAAGTATCCACACGTATACCACTTGATGGTGTGGTTTTAATACATATGATCTTTCCAACGTTCACGATTGCTTGTCGGACCATTTAATGGTGTAACTCCGATCAGACATATTTATCTTTGTCGTCTCGTCTCGTCTCTTGACATCGGCATTAAGCATGCACCCTTCGTCCAGGTATGCAGACGTTTCTGACAGATCTCCGAGGTAGCTTTGTTTCCATGGACAAGTGTTTGTTTTGTTTTGTATTCGATTTATAGATGTAGCTTCCAACGTTACCGTTAACCACGTGCACATTGCCTCTATGGTGCACACTCACGTTAGTCATTGCAAGAAGTAGAACGCTCTAGTGGTTGTCTCTTGGTTCGCCCTTGCTCGCTCCCCACTCGTCTATGCGGGATCTAACGCTCGATGTTTTCTGGGACAACCACTGTTCCACTGGACGACCTTTTCTAGATTTGCATTTAAGCGAACGTTGACCACGTTTGAATTTAGCATACCAGTCATAAACAGTAGGTCTTGATGGCGTTTCTTCGCCAAAAGTAGAAGTAAATTCATTGATTGAGATAATTTATGTCGAAAGTCGTAGAAAATATTCGCACGAAAATTTTTTTAAATTAATTCCATTTTTTGGCCGAAATAAATTTTTCAGCTCACTGTAAAGAACACAAATAGTTAGCGTATGTCAAAATATTCTGAGTATGTTTATGCTAAAAAATGCAAAACTTTACGATAGAAACATAAGACTTGAGTTGGCAACATTAATTTTATCAGTTTTGCCCCAAGTAGTATTTTTATTCCCAGTTCATCAGCAAGCATTTCGTGTGTCAACCATAGCTCTGCATCAATTTTAGGCTTTCGTCGGTCCTCTTACGAAAAAGGTCCAGTCCTGAAACTTCGAAACCTTTGGAAAACAGTTTTTAAAGATGATGCATTTGTTTCCTTTGCTGATTGGCTACCATTGAAAAACTGTACTGGCTGTAGTTGAGAGCGAAATCTGTAAAGATTCCTATAAAAAAACATCTTGGTGTGTTTGTTGATGGCAAACTTGCTTCAGTAATTTAACGTTTTTGCGTCTTCATTCCGTCCGATCTTTCTGAAATAAAAGGAAGTTAAAATGTCATAAGATAATTTTTATACTTTTATTAGTCCCTTCCCCGTCTTTATATACGTGTATATTTTCGAGTGAAACATTTTTATTGCATTTGACACATCTCAATTAGTGTCTGCTCTAGCTACAGCAAATGACCGACATTTGAAGATTTGCTGCGCTTTTCTTAGTTAAAATTTAAGTTCTCAACGCCTGAAAATGACATCTCATGAATTTCGTATGCTTCTCAGAACTTTTGGTAATTTTATGTATTATTTATTTAACTTTTAGTACCACATTTTATACACTTTTAAGTGCAACAGTTGTTGTTAACTGATATTTTCGCTTGCAAAGTTTAACATTCGTAGACAGTAGCTGTCTGAAGTCAAATGTTCACTGGACACTTTTCAAAATTTTTAGTTAATTTATGACTTCAACTGCCGCATTAGTTAACAATAATGGACGTAGGACATACAAATGCAGACTACGTGCGTACACGTAAAGGTAAATAGGTTGAGAGATATTCAAATGAAGATAGTTAGTAAAGTAGATAAGCTATAAAGTATGTTATCTATCAGTTGCACATGCTGGCAGAAAATTATGTTTGTAATATTATTAAAATTTTGTGTTGGTTGTGAAATGTGTGGTATTAAATTAAATGGAACAGCATGGTTAAACTTCATTCAGAAAATGAATATAACACAAGCACAAAGTAGTAGTTTTAGAAAGTAGTCGAATAAATTTTAACTGAATTTGAAAGTATTTACTTACTTATGTGGCGCTACTACTATTACCGTTTATAACCGTTATGGTCGCATGTAGCAAGGTGTACCAGACGTTATAGACTAGTGCACGCCGTTGGTGTCAGTCGTTCCTAATACCAAGTTGGCGAAGTTCCTGTCTGACTTGACGATCATGTTCCCCATGTAAACCCACCGTTCGGAAGCTCCGCTGTTCAATCAGCCCTCGTATAAATTTTCCAATAGTATAAATGATATAAATGAACAAATTGTATACATTTACTCTGCAATCTTGCTATCCCTAGCACAGAAGCAGCAATATCAATCTATTTTGAAACTAATGCTATTGCTATAACTACAAATAGCATTTTTCATATTTTTGTGCTCTTACTGCATGCTACAAAAAATCGTAGCAATAGCAGAGCAACACAACTGGTGCCGTAGCAAAGGCGGGAGCATTTAATTAGCTGCTACGTTTACTGCTGCTCTTCACGTAGCAATTCAAACCTTGTATTAAAGTCGCAGTTTTAACAAAACAAATAAAAAATTTATGTATTTTGTTTTCTTTTTTTTTTTGAGACACCTTTACTATGTGTCCTGCAGATACTTTTCAAAATGTTGCATATACGCAACGCTGACAACCGCATGAAAACATTTGCGCCATAAAGTATTAAACATTTCTCAATTAAATGCATATTTATGAAAGCAACAAAACCACAAAATGCATGCAGATGAATACATACATATATGTGTATCTATCTGCAGGTAGTATATATATTCAGTAATTATTGATATTGCAACAGTTGCGTATTGCGCCCAACTTCAAAAAGCACCAACCATTTCCAATTATCATTAACTGCGAGAGTATGTTGCAGTATATTCATTCAATGCAACTCAGCTCAATTAAACTCGAAATATGTTCAATATTGTTTTCTATACTCTTCATGTTGCAGTATATTTATGTTGGATAGTATTATAATTGTGTCAAGGAGTTTGTAACGCATTAACGAATGCAACAGAGAACACGTAAAGTATATATATTGTTGATCAGCTCGACAATGTGAATCGAACAGGATATGTCCGTCAGTGTCAATCAAAACTAGTCCCTCAGTTTTTAAGTTATCGTTGAGAAATCAGCTATGGAGACTTACTATATTGCTAGGCTGGGGTAGCTAGGGGTAGCACCTATACAAACCCTATATGAAAAACTTGTTTGTCACAGTTAATAACCTTCACATATATATTAATAGGAGTGTACCACTCATTTAAAGCGGTAGCTCTCATACAACCCACCGCCTACTTTTCGGATTTTGCATGAAATTTGATATCAACTTGAAATTCAAGATGGTGACTTTTTATAGACGCAAGCTACACATAGCTACACATTGCAAAAATTTGCATGGCTTCGTTTCCAGTTGTTTTCGTTCGTTGAACGAACAAAACAAAGCAAGCACTCTGCGCATATATCAATTGAAACCTTCATAACCATATCAAATGATTATGAAGGTTTCAATTTGCAATGAGAACAAATAGAAGTACGCATTGAGAATATGCTCTAGTATGCATGAATGACGCTGTTGTACACATATGTACACACAAATGTAGACAAATCGAAAGTCTGCTCTGTTTGCTTTGTTCATTGGCGTTGTATTTTCAGTTGGTCTGGTCGATTGGTCGTATCAAACCAAGTCACTACAAGTTACAACTTGTTGCAATTCGTTTGGTTCGTTTGCAACATTTCTTAACGAACAAACTGTACAGAAGCATAGTCTAATAATTATGGTCTAATAATTATGCATGGACGTGTTCTGCCTACTTTTAGATGAAGTTCCCATAATGAACTTTCGCTCTTTTTGTGAATGGCATGAAGGCCCTAAACTATTACTTGTTTGTTAGATGCTTCTAAAGAGTATTAAAGCTTCGGTTTCACCGAAGTAAACATTTTTTCTTGTTTTAATAATAATTTAGTCTCCGTGTTGTTGTTGTTTTAAAACTTGTATACATGCACTCATATATTTGGAATAATAAAGTATTTCAGTTTCATTTTTACGCATTTGTGGCTTTAAATTGACGCCTGCTGTTGAAATTCTTCATTTCAACGTGAAGTATTTGTAATCAATTGTGGGCTTTTAATGGTGGACTGTTTATAACGATTTTTTTGTTTGGAGTACAGTAGAAACTCGTTTTTTTGCACGTAATGAAATCCGAGCTCGGTGTAGGATTTGAAGTTTTCGAGGTTTTATTTCATTTTAGAATTTAAATTAATTCGGTTTAATAATATTACTTTTAGGCCTATGGAGGGAGTGTCATAATATCGTCTTAGTAAGCATTGCTCTGCTTTGCCCATCTAGGTAAATTTTGAATAATGATATAGTCTCCTACGTTGTAATTTTTTTTAGTACTGGTCACAACATCGTCAGTTTCTTTAACGACAATTAGCACATAGTCGGTGGAGTGTTCTTTATTTAAAGAGGAGGGTGCAATATTATATTTTGATTTCAGAGTGAGATAGTACAATGGTTCTATTTCTCCGTAGCAAAGTTCCATTGAGTTGAATATTGAATACATGATCAGTTAACTGTAAAAGTAACTCAGAAAGAGGAATGAGAAAGAAGAATTAGATCTTCAACGCAACGCGTCGGGGTACCAGCTAGTATTCAAATAAATATTATAAACGACTTGCAAAGATCTGATATATTTATTAATATTTTGGTCCCTCGAGCCGGATATTAATATTAGTTATTAACATTTCGGCCTTTCGAGCCCGATATTTGTATTAGTTATTAATATTTCGGTTAGTTAACCAACGTCAAACTGACTTCTATGTTGTCATACGATTGCGTTTGAGTTCAATTTCGATACCGTTCTTTCTGTCCGTCTATCTACCTGCCTTTCTTTCCCACACACAATAGCGCTGAAACACAAACTTAATTATGCAAACTGCTCAAAATATTACAGAAGCTTAATGATAGATAGTACGCGTCAGAAAAAAACTAGTTGAAAAACTACAGCCGCCATCTGCCGTCAGTTGGAATACTTCAAGAACTGTGCGCGGCATACGGACCTGTATACTCTCACAATGTGTGGGATCAAGGCATGGATACGCCTAATAGATGCTGTTATGTAATAACGTACAAAAATTCTGCTGCCAACACCTTTGTTTTATTAAATATATATAAACGATTATGTCACTACTTATTTTGACACATTTCAAACAAAAACATTTTTTTTTTCGCACCTACTTAAAATAATTTTTTGACAATAAACGGAAGAAACGATGTGTGATTTATAAAACATAAATCGATTTATCGTACGATCCCATGCTGTCCAAGGTATCCATCTGCAACTGATATTTGCATATTATGACATCCAAGGCGCAGTGCATCGTACAATTTATGTCCGAACTACTCTGCAGCTTCCTCATCGTTGCCATCTAGTTTCCAAATGGCAATGTTATTGGTTCTTGCGCGTATATTCACAGCTGCTCCGAGAATATTGTTTGAATCCTCGGAAATTTCACCAATCAAGGAAAGCAACACTTTAAGCCACATTTTATCTAACTCTGATTTGCGACTCTTCTTGAATTTGGTCATCCGGCGATTATCGCCATCCTTCCATATTGGTTGGATGCCGTTTTTGAACAACGCGTAACCACAGCGTGACTTAATCTGAGATGGTGCCAGAATGAGATTAAATAGGCACCAAAAGTTCTCGACTGTATTAAAACTATACAAGTCATGTTGCATGGCCTCAAGCGGCTGGGAACAATCGTACTTTCGATACCAAAAAGTCCATGTATTCTGCAAAGGATGTTTGAGGTCAGCAGCTCTAGATACAGCCACTACTTCTTGTGCCTCTTCTGGTTGTTCTTGTGGTACTGGAGTGGGTGCAGCTACTGCTTCTGGTTCTATGCCAGCAACTGTGCCGGGCTGCTCAACATTATCACCGGAGGTCTCATTTCCTGATACAACCATTTTGCTTACAATTTTCAAGCACAAAAGGAAACGAAATCGGAAAATTTTATACACAATTTTTTTTTAGTACTGCACGTTAGAACGTATACTCGTATCTGCGGCGTAGATTTTTGATTTAAGTTTCCAGTTTACTTAGAGACTTTCAATGACAGTTCACAATTTTTGACATTATTCTCTCAATTTTATTAAATTTTTCTCGTATTTTATTTATTTAAATTGTGTCACTTGAGAACATTCAATTAAGCTTTAAATTGAAGAAGAAGTATTAGATCTTCACATGTTTTTCAAACAGTTTTTGTAACAATGACCGAATTCATGATACTTTAATGTCATTTGACACTAGCTAAAAACCATATATCGTCTTTCAGGTTGATAATTCGCAGAGTTTGGTAAGCGTTACCAAATTGGACATTACCGATATTTTACCATCATGAATCTTTGACTTTTCTCAGAGACGGATGAAGAAACTCTTTTAATGGTTTAAGTTATTTTATATTTAAAGAGGAACTATTTTTTAACAAAAAATGTACATACCTCTGTAAGAAATGTTCTTTGAAACCATTCTTCAAACAACGCCAATATCATCCAAGCACTTGTATTCCCTTTCTAGAGAAGGGAACAGGTATATCAGTCAAAATTTAAAACGAGCGTGGTTGCGCTACTTTTCCAATAAACGTTTATTTTACTGTGCGATTTCCAACTGCATTAGCTCAAGCAAGAAAAGTTATTCGGCCTTTAGTCATTTCATAACACGGTGCCCAGGTTTTTTTTGAGTGCAGAAGTGTTTTACCGTTCAAGAACTTTGAAAAGTCGACTATTTTCTTGTTTAGTGTGTACAAAATTGGATCAACAGCAGTTGTATTTGATAACTTTCTTCGGATTCAATATATTTTTTAAAGTTTGCAAACCAATCATTGTTAGCGTGAAAAACTTCTGAGTTTTCCTGAATATTGGCATGGCGATTTTGGAATTTGTAACACTTGAGCTTGACGCTTCTGGCACTTTGATTTGTAAACCATTCAAACATTGCCTTCTCCGTTTTTGGAAATTCCGACAGCTTTCTTTTACCGAAGCCGTATTCAGAATGCTTCACGAACGTTTTTATGAACTGTACATTTTCCGTAACACATGTTATTGTTGGTCTATGATTGAATTGATTGATGGATTGATGGAAAATCACGAAAAGTATCGACTTCTGCAAGTATCGAGTATGTACGAGAATCGAGTTACTACTGTACTAAATTGAAATAGGTGCAGTAGTAGCACAAACTAATGAGGACGGTGTAGAAGTCCCAATAGCCTATTTTTCGAAGAAATTGTTCAAGGCGCAAAAGAACTACAGCGTTACAGAGTTAGAATGTTTTGCCGCAGTACTCGCAATAAAAAAATTTCGTGCGTACGTAGAGGGCCATGATTTTACCATTGCCACAGTCCATGCCAGTCTTCAGTGGTTAATGGGACAATCCGACCTTGGTAGCAGATTGGTTCACTGGTCGCTTAAATTGCAAGGACTTCGTTTTAAGATTGTCCCAATAATAAATTTAGATAGTGCACAATTCTCTTCTTTTGATTATGTTAAGTTGAGACAATACATTTTTGAAAACGAAACCCGTCTTTCCCGTCAGACTTACAAATTTTAGACAATCGCATCTATAAACGAATCAATTATTTGGAAGCTCTGGATTCCATCTGATCTGACAGAGGAAACCATATCAAATGCGCATTGCTCACAAAACAAATGTCATGATGGTATTGCGAAAACACTAGATCGATTATGCGAGATATGCCAACAACCCAAACCCAACAACATTGCGTTACGCCCACCAAAATTCAAATTGAAATTAAATTTTGATTTAAAATATAAAACCAAATACACATCACATTGTTATTGGATGCTGTTGTACCTATTCAATTCCGAATAATAAATAAGCATGCAAATTTATTGGTATCCAAGTAGAGAGAGCTCGCCTGATTTCAAGTATCTCCATATGCAGAATTCAATTGGATTTCGTTGCGCTGCTGCGAGTCTAATCAAAAGTCAAGTATTTCATGTCGACAAGAACGAGTACGTCGACGACAGCCGAATGCATAAAATAAAGCAGCAATATACAGAATCAAAAAAAAAATAGAATAGAATAGAATAGTATTGCATTCATACATAAATAGTACCAAGAAAGGCATTCGCATTCGCATACTCATTCGCTGTCAGCATGCAAATGCCGCAACTCAACTCAACTGAACTGAGTCGAACAGTACTGAAATCAACTCGGCGCCCGAGTTGCACAATAGAATGCCAACTAGTCAAGCCAAGAGTTGATGTCAGGCGGCACTTGAAGCGCCAAAGTAAAATCAGATGCATGCCTACAACTGCAGTTGCACAAGGACATCTCTCTCAGGACAGCGGCAAGAAACTTGTTCGATGCATGCCTCCTGAGCACTTTACAGTCACTTTCTGGATTTTCATGGAAATTACATTTTTACATGCCTTCAACGCTGTCTCATCTCATCTCAACTCATGCCATTCCATTCCATCCCATCTCCTCGCTGCTACTCAACTAGTACAACTAAATGCAAATATTTCTCATTTCTCGAGCCGGCAAAAAAAAAAAAAAAGACGAATTCAAATAAAAAATGTCAAATGTATTCAAAATGTGCGCCGCATGCGAAATAATTTTGAATATGCAATTCTTTGCAGTGACTTTTCTTCTGCTCAGCATGAATTCTTTGTCAGGCATTTCAAAAAATCTCGTTTCATGGCAACAAGATGGCAAATTTTCAAATGACAGTTGGAAACTAATTGGAAATATTCGTTTGCATAAATCGAATGGGAAGAACTCAAGGGAGGAGCATAGTGTGCATAGAAATGGAATGATGTATGGAGAGTGGAGATAGAGTAGTACTTTAATATTTTTTAGTTAAATAAATTGAAATTTCTTAAATTTTATGCCAATTTTATTGTAGGCATCTCACAGGAAACTTAAATACAGGCATACTAAATGCGTGAGAAAGTTGTTCCAACATGAAGCACTTCGAAGCAAATGGAGACTAGTTTTTTTCGGAAAAACCACACACTTCTCCATCATATCGTTAGTGAAACGTATAACCATCTGACGTCAGATTGGATACTTCTAAAATTGTCGATTCAATGCGTGGAATCAAGATATCGTTACTCCTAATAGATTCTCTCCTGTAATAACGTATAATAATTCTGCTGCTAACACTTTTGTTTTATTAAATATGTATAAACGATTATGTCACTACTTATTTTGACACATTTCAAACAAAAACATTTTTTTTTTCGCACCTACTTAAAATAATTTTTTGACAATAAACGAAAGAAACGATGTGTGATTTATAAAACATAAATCGATTTAACGTACGATCCCATGCTGTCCAAGGTATCCATCTGCAACTGATATTTGCATATTATGACATCCAAGGCGCAGTGCATCGTACAATTTATGTCCGAACTACTCTGCAGCTTCCTCATCGTTGCCATCTAGTTTCCAAATGGCAATGTTATTGGTTCTTGCGCGTATATTCACAGCTGCTCCGAGAATATTGTTTGAATCCTCGGAAATTTCACCAATCAAGGAAAGCAACACTTTAAGCCACATTTTATCTAACTCTGATTTGCGACTCTTCTTGAATTTGGTCATCCGGCGATTATCGCCATCCTTCCATATTGGTTGGATGCCGTTTTTGAACAACGCGTAACCACAGCGTGACTTAATCTGAGATGGTGCCAGAATGAGATTAAATAAGCACCAAAAGTTCTCGACTGTATTAAAACTATACAAGTCATGTTGCATGGCCTCAAGCGGCTGGGAACAATCGTACTTTCGATACCAAAAAGTCCATGTATTCTGCAAAGGATGTTTGAGGTCAGCAGCTCTAGATACAGCCACTACTTCTTGTGCCTCTTCTGGTTGTTCTTGTGGTACTGGAGAGGGTGCAGCTACTGCTTCTGGTTCTACGCCAGCAACTGTGCCGGGCTGCTCAACATTATCACCGGAGGTCTCATTTCCTGACACAACCATTTTGCTTACAATTTTCAAGCACAAAAGGAAACGAAATCGGAAAATTTTATACACAATTTTTTTTTTAGTACTGCACGTTAGAACGTATACTCGTATCTGCGGCGTAGATTTTTGATTTAAGTTTCCAGCTCACTTAGTGACTTTTAATGAAGTTCACAACTTTTGACATTATTCTCTCAATTTTATTAAATTTTTCTCGTATTTTATTTATATAAATTGCGTCACTTGAGAACATTCAATTTAGCTTTAAATTACATTTAAATATGGCTCTGAATGGCTAGCGCAGTGGGTGACGTTGTTTAAGTATTCTGGTAGTTAAGCTGTTGTCCAATAGATTTATCGTCAGACACTTTTGATAATCAGACAACTTCTGATTATCAAAAGTGTGCTCACTCTGTTGATCTCCTGCTTGGTCCACGGCATTCAAACTCGTTGAGAATGGTGGTGCTGTCAATGAAGACATTGGATCCTCTGAACGATTTCGATGTTGGAATCACAGTTCAGAGCTGAACGCAATATGTCCTGTCCGGTTTAATTTCCGGCTTTTTAGAGTAGAGTAGAAATGCTTTCTCTTGGCCGCAATGTGGGGCACCATCCGAGCAGTCTGTCTAGCGTCAATCCAAAATATTTAACAGAAACGCATGACGGGATTTTACGTCATTATCTTGTCGTTCTAGGAACCAGAGATTTGTATGGCAACTCTTATATTGTAGTAAGGCTAGCACGTCCATTTCATACACTTTGTTTGAAGAGGGAGTAGGGAAAGTCGTAAGTATTGATACTGAATGCTCCATTTCTTATAGTCTCAAAGATCTCATTGTTCAAACAGATGGTCAGACATTAAGCAGATGTATCGACTCGAATATGACATCCGGCTCGAAGGACTTAAATAGTAAACACTACTTCTACTTCACTCTAAAATGCCACAATCAAAACAGTCAGGACGTACTGCATTCAGCTCGTAACAATGAATGAACAATTGAATGTTCTCAAGTGACACAATTTAAATAAATAAAATACGAGAAAAATTTAATAAAATTGAGAGAATAATGTCAAAAATTGTGAACTGTCATTGAAAGTCTCTAAGTAAACTGGAAACTTAAATCAAAAATCTACGCCGCAGATACGAGTATACGTTCTAACGTGCAGTACTAAAAAAAAATTGTGTATAAAATTTTCCGATTTCGTTTCCTTTTGTGCTTGAAAATTGTAAGCAAAATGGTTGTCTTAGGAAATGAGACCTCCGGTGATAATGTTGAGCAGCCCGGCACAGTTGCTGGCGTAGAACCAGAAGCAGTAGCTGCACCCTCTCCAGTACCACAAGAACAACCAGAAGAGGCACAAGAAGTAGTGGCTGTATCTAGAGCTGCTGACCTCAAACATCCTTTGCAGAATACATGGACTTTTTGGTATCGAAAGTACGATTGTTCCCAGCCGCTTGAGGCCATGCAACATGACTTGTATAGTTTTGATACAGTCGAGAACTTTTGGTGCCTATTTAATCTCATTCTGGCACCATCTCAGATTAAGTCACGCTGTGGTTACGCGTTGTTCAAAAACGGCATCCAACCAATATGGAAGGATGGCGATAATCGCCGGATGACCAAATTCAAGAAGAGTCGCAAATCAGAGTTAGATAAAATGTGGCTTAAAGTGTTGCTTTCCTTGATTGGTGAAATTTCCGAGGATTCAAACAATATTCTCGGAGCAGCTGTGAATATACGCGCAAGAACCAATAACATTGCCATTTGGAAACTAGATGGCAACGATGAGGAAGCTGCAGAGTAGTTCGGACATAAATTGTACGATGCACTGCGCCTTGGATGTCATAATATGCCAATATCAGTTGCAGATGGATACCTTGGACAGCATGGGATCGTACGATAAATCGATTTATGTTTTATAAATCACACATCGTTTCTTTCGTTTATTGTCAAAAAATTATTTTAAGTAGGTGCGAAAAAAAAATGTTTTTGTTTGAAATGTGTCAAAATAAGTAGTGACATAATCGTTTATATATATTTAATAAAACAAAAGTGTTGGCAGCAGAATTATTATACGTTATTACATAACAGCATCTATTAGGAGTATCCATGCCTTGATTCCACACATTGTGAGAGTATACAGGTCCGTATGCCGAGCACAGTTCTAGAAGTATTCGAACTGATCGCAGATGGCGGCTGTAGTTTTAAAACAAGTTTTTTTCTGACACATACTATCTATCATTAAGCTACTATAATATTTTGAGCAAATTGCATCATTAAGTTTGTGTTTCAGCGCTATTGTGCGTGGGAAAGAAAGGCAGGTAGGTAGACGGACAGAAAGAAATGTATCGAAATTGAACTCAAACGTATGACAATATCGAAGTCATATTTGACGTTGGTTAACTAACCGAAATATTAATAACTAATACTAATATCCAGCGTAAAAGTCCAAAATATTATTAACTATAATAAGTATCCGGCTCGAAGGACCAACATATTAATAACTGTTAATAATATTCGGCTGGAAAGACCATATTTTAGCACATTCGTATATATAAAGTATATACTCGTATTGTTGATTAGCATCGGATACTGAATACATTTAGGTATGCTCGTCTGTCCATTCGTCAGATCTGAGGAACAATAAGAGCTAGATACTTTAAACTTGGACATTTAGCTTCTCCTTGTCCATACGCAGATGTCTTATATTAAATTTTGTAGATGCCACGCTAACCACGATCATAATACGGCCATTTGATCCGTTGAATTTAGAACAAGAAATATCAATTACGAAAAAGGACTTTGTTGTCTTTTAAAGTATTCTCGATGAGGATCAGTATACTTTTGCATGGATTATAATCCAATTTGTATAAGAAGAGAAATCATTAGGTGCCAATTTAAGGATATACGACGAATGAGCCATCAATTTGATATTTTGAATATTCAAAGTGAGTCGCTTGTTTGAGCTGATATCTGTGAAGTCGTATAGTCATGGAGAAAAATTTTTCTTCAACGTTAGTTTGTTCATCGTATTTCTTCTAAGACTACAAGCAAACAAATGGTTGTGTATCATTCATATTTCAACGTTATACGTTTCACTAACGATACGAAGGGAAAGTGTCCGATTTTTTTGAAAAAACTGGTCTCCATATGCTTCATGTGGAAGCAACTTTTGTTGGGTTTGATTCGATTTACCTGAAATTTAAAATAGTTTTGATATTTTGGTCTTTTAAGCCGGATATTAATAATATTATTAATATTTAAGTCCTTCGAGCCGGATATTAATATTTTGTTAATAATATTTTGGTCATTCGAGCCTAATATTAGTTATTAATATTGTGATTCTTCGAGTCGAACATTAACATAAGTTATTAATAGTTTGGTCTTTCAAGACGGCTAAGTATATTTGTTATCAATACTTTGGTGCTTCGAGCCGGATATTAATATTAAAATAACTAATTAGTTCAAAATACTTTAATTCTTCCATGCCATTTTCACTAAAACAATACTTTTAAAACTACATTTTTAATATTTACTTGATGCATTTCACAAATTCCAATTCCATTTCAAATATCTGCAATTAGCTAAAATAATTGCTGCACAAAGTCATTGACCTAAAATAACAAAAACGATAAACTGCAATTATGAATTATTACGCAATGCGTTTTATAGCCGCCCATATTTGCGGTTTTTGTGGTTTTATGTTGATTTTATTATTAATTTCCTAATTAGACTAATTGCAAAAGTTTGTCAGTTTCCATTTCAAAAACGCATACATTAAAATTGTATTAAAAATGATGTTTTAAGAGCATTTGAAATTGAACAACAAAAAAAAAAGAATTCTAAAATTGTGGTAAATAATTTTCAAAAAAGTTGCATTCTTGCATTTATTTTTATTTGCTAATATTTTAGTTCCAATTAAAATTTTCTTGAACAAATTGTATTACAGTGTGTAAATATGCATTTGATTGCTCTAATTTAACATACAAAATTTACACATGTTAATTCGTTGTTGAGCTACCAGATACAAGTTGGTTTGTATGCATAATATTAAAACTTTCTATTGACTTGAATAAGTGTAGGGTATTTTTTTATAGGTGAATTGAATTAAAATACATACTGAGACTACATAATTTCAAGCAAAAACTGAGCGGCTTTATTAGAACGATAATTTTATGCTATTAGTGTTCAAATATGATTTCGGTCATGTGGTCCTTCGAGCCGGATATTAATACTTTATTATACTTATAGCGAATTTATACTTTGGGCGAATATTATTATTAATTATTTATAATCCGTTTATTCGTGCTTCGGCTGGGAAATGGCGCATTCTGTAAGTCGCATTTTCGACCACTCTATCAAGCAATGAGGGCCGCAACTCGGTATATTGTTCGTACAATGTTATCTTCTAAGTCGTCCATAGTTGATGGTTAGTTTACATAAACCAATGACTTCTCGTAACCACAGAGAAAATAAACAAAAGACCAGATATATTCAATTTATGTCAGTTTAATCCCTGACGGAATATAAAACCTTTAAAAAAAACACCCTGTAGAAATCTGCTTTCGTCGGTTTTTGCATAATAAATTAAGCTAGTTTGTCGTATTTATTCAGTTCTAGTTTAACATCGAGATGTAAATCTTCTTAGACTTGGAGGAGCAAATGGCAAGTTGTCATAAATGAAATAAAATCTCAACTTGCAATTTATAAAAATTTCTGAATAGCTACTTTATCTTTTGATGCAGCTAAGTTGTTTAGCGCAAATATATTTTGCATATGTACATACGAGTATAAGCTTGTTTTTCTCAACAATTGTATGCTCTATTTTTGCAGATTTGTTAGCGAAAGTTTCTGTAGTATGTCTGTCTGTCTGTCTGTCTGTCTGTCTGTCCGTCTCGATTTCTTGAGTTTAGTTTTACAAATTCGCAAAGCTATAGAAAAATACATCTTTGAAATGCAACTGCAGTTTGTAGAAAGCTGCTTAAGAAGTTTTAAAGTGTTTAGAATTTGAGTGTAAATATTAATGAATAAATACGCCTGAATCATATTTGTGAACTGATTTGCTTCTAAGTTAATTATTCAAAAATTAAACAACTGAGAACGTCTAAGTTGTTCAGTAAAAAATAAGTAAGTAAGAACGCTAAAGACTAGTATGCCTGTCAGTTAAATATACTGTTTTAATTTTTGCAATCGCTCTCCCATTTGATCTTGGCGCGTATCAAAAATAGTGATTTGAAGTCCAAATATTGTCAATTATAAAAAATTACAGAACTTTACAACACTGTTATCTTATTTGTCGTGGCAACACCTTAGATGCAGGTTCCCTTAATATAATTAGCAGCTCTAGCTGCCAAAAAAATATTACAAAAGAAATAAAATTCGCCATCCAAACTATCTCTCTGCCTGCGCGTCCGTCTGTCTGTCCAGTGGTACGCCATACCACTGTTTTAGAATTATCATACCGCCGTACCGCTGGATTAGAATCCCCAATTCTTATCTACTAATATTGTATATTTTTACGCTTGTTCGTTTGTTGTTATTGCTATTTCTACAACTGCAAACTGAGGGACAGTTATCAAAATAACAATGAAAAGCATATAAAGTGAAACACGCAATATTCTATCTCAGATTTTTATCAATTGGTAACTGGTTTCATGTAAAACCTATATGTGTTTATTTAGTAGAGTGAGTGACGATTGTTAAAAGTACTTGTCTACTGATATATAAATATTGTGAATTAATATATAGATAGTTTACGAAACAAATTTTTAATAACGGGAACAGGACAGATAATTTTTGTTTGTTCGACACCAGTGTCCTGTGCAATAACTAAATTAGACTGAAAATACGCAACTTGAGAAGGATTGTTTCAGATTCTCTGCGGTTTATACACATATGTACTTGTATACACCTTCCAAGTCCTCTTAAACCCATTTGCCTACACAATCTCAATCAATTAGTGTTTGGCTTAGACAAAACCTACCACAAAACCTACTAGTTAAGCACATACGTGTATGTATAGTGCTGCCTACTAAATAATTGTTTTATGCAACGGAAATTAAACATAAATTAGCTGCGTTTGCGCATTTACCTACAACAAGGATAACATTGAGGCATGTGCTGCTGCCTGTAGAGTAGCACATTTCACGCAACTCTGCTTATTTCACTCTTTTTTTTCCCCCGGTTTTTTTTTCAGGAATCGCAATTAATGTGCCTGCATGCACAAACAAACAAACGCAGCCGGGTTTTATAACCAACGAAGGCGATTGTAGAACATGCAATGATGACAGGTGAACCATGAAGGTATGGAGTGAAGCAACAAGCACATCATCAAGTAACAAGAACAAGAACGATGTATAAGAAACGCAAGTAATGAGCGCATTGAAAATTAATTGCCCTCCACGAGTAGTAGTCGTTTTCCGACGAGACCTTCTTCTGCGTTGACAAGGACATACATCAACCGTACGGACAGGCAGCTGTGCCGGAATGGAGCAACGTTTTATGCTGAAAATCGCAGCCAACTGTGCGCTTTTGTTTGCTTATTATGTAAAATTAATTTGCTTTCTTTAATTTGTTCCTCTTTATGGTAATAATAATATTTTCTTTTCATGTGCGCTCGTGTACGCCTCGCTCATACCGCATAAATTCCTTCGTTGTCAATCGGAGCGTGTGATTAATTTTTTGCTGCTAATGCAATTGGTTTGTACAGCATGTAGGGTTAAGAGGTGAACTAATGTAAATTTAATTTTTTTTTACATCAGGAAAATCGATCGGTATGTAGATGAGAAAACGTGCTGCTTTGCTGATGGCATTTCTTACGAACTTGCATCAATAACTTTACATTTGCTCTTCTCCATGCCGATGGATCTTCCTGAAATAAAAAAAATAAAATTGAAGCATCTAGAATTGTTGAATTTTTAAAAAAAGAAACTTAGAAAATACTACGTTTTTATGCAAAATCTTCAATTAAAACTTGAATTGATATAGCCTTGTCTGTCTGTCTGATGGCTGAAATACTAATATCTAGAAGACTATAAAAGATAGAGCAACCAAATTCGTATATATAGATTCCCCGTAGATCAACTACTTGTCTCTTATACGAGGGCTGCTATTTTTTTAACTTGCAACTGCTTTGTATTCGAATAAGTGGTCTATTATACCCAGAACAGTAGAAAGAAATTCCAAGCGTGGGTGAAATTTTCCATAAGAGATCATACCGCCCAACACTTAGGTCCTTAGGCCCCAAAGCAAACAAAAATATTCACATTTTTTTTTATTTAATCTTCCGCTACTCACTTGTTCGACAGAATTGATGTGGAGTATGTCTAAAAGAAGAAATTGAAATAAAGAATTATCTATAAATAAATTTTAGCTGCTACATAAAGAAATTTTTGTGAAAATAGATTTGCCGAATCGATCCGCCAAGAAAATAATACAGTTTTCACTACTGCTGGGCGTCGGATGTGTTCCGATGGATTTACATTTCGTACACGATCATAAAACAGCACAAACACCTATGCCAAACACTTTTTCAAGATCACACGATGGCACATTTACCAACTTTCTGCCCGCCTGCTTTCAATGGCTGTCAAACACAAATTTAATGATGCAGATTGCTCGAAATTTTAACGTAGTCTAATGATAGTTGGTACCTATTAGTTACAGACTTGCTTAAAAACTGAGGGTCATCTTTCAGATTTTGAAAGGACGAATGGGTTCTGCTTTAACGCAAGATATATAAATTAGGCTGCTATTTTCAAGATAAAAAGTTATTAATAACTACCATTAAGAAATATTAGGCCTACATTTTTTTTTAAATTGCTTATAACAATCATACCGAGAGTGAAACTAGCAAGAATGCAACAGATATAATGTTTGTAAAGTTGAATATGTTCATCATTGGATATGCGCTTTGCTTGAGAAGCTTGAGCTAAAATTTGCAATGTGCGGCCAGCAGACTGATGAGCACTGGTAGCTGAGTTCAAAACACGTTTATCTGCAGCTGAAACAAATTTTTGTGTAACAAAAAGTTGGTATTATTCAAGCTTAGCTTTGAACAAAATATGACAAACATATTTCGCTATATAATAAGGACTTTGAGCTGTCTAAAATTCATATATATATGTAGTAGTTTTTAACCAAATTTATGAATTTTGGCCATGACTACTGCGTACGTGTGCACCCGTGTATTGGCTTATTGAAAGAATACTTATTTCTTCGCGTTTTTTGCTTCAAATCAATGTGGAATCGGTCCAACAGCTATGAATAATATTTACGTGTATACAGTTTACTCTTTTCAAGGTATTCAATGTGAATGACATCCCAAAAAAACTACCGCCATGACCTTGGCCTGCTTTGGTGCACTTTCAACTCGATAACACCACTGCTTTGACTGTTCTTTGGTCTCTGCTGTGTTGTGATGGATCCATGTTTTGTCCACGGTTACGAAACGGCGCATAAACTCGTTCGGATTGCGATTGCGAACATAGCCAAACACTTCTTTGAAGTGGATGCACTTATATGTTATATGTGATCTACCCGCTCAGTTGAGATGCCGACAGCCTCAGCCACTTCACTCACTTTCATTCTCCAAACGTTCAATATCATTCCGTAGATTTTAGCAACGATTTCTGGCTTGACGAGCACTTTTGGGGAACCTGAACGTTCGGCATCACTTTGCTGGTACAACCACAACAGAATTGAATAAACTAATTCGAACAGATGGGATTGAGATGAGTGACAGTGTATATTAGCTTTATGTTAACATTTAAGAGACCAATATCTGAAAATTATACTTATAGTGTTGCAGTACTTTGTGCTCAGTATTGGTTAATTTTTATATACACTATTCACAACGTATAAAAATAATCATGTTGGAAAACTTCAAAAACTTAATCCAATTTCTATACTCAATTTATCTTGAATTAGCTTTTTATTGTGTTGTTTTTTTAAACGTATTTCCCCTTTTCAAATTAATTAACTAATAACATTCTGACTTATTGATTTGTTACTGCAGCGTAGAAACATTTATTTAAATGGTATTCGTGTCGCATGTCTATAAAAAGTTGATTTTATCGGCAAGTGCTTAAAATAAATTTTCGGAAAATAGCAGAAATATTTTTGTTTTTGTTCTTTGTGCTTTATTAATTATATCAATTATGAAATTTGTTTGGTTTTCAACACTCCCCAAGTGCGTGTTTTGTCGCTATATATTAAATATTAAAAGTTTTTCAAATGAAGTAAAAAGATTCTTAAGTTTTCGTATAATTATGTTTAATATTTCCAATATATACTCAAACTGAACTTATATAGAAAAGCATTTACAGGAATATAAACTACAAAAACAATATAACAATGGCACTCACGAGAATTAACACTACATTATTCACAATGCAATTGTTCGCACAGCATAAAATCCGAAGAAAAAAGAAAATTTTTTTTTTACAAAAAGCGATTTCAAGCCAAAGCGGAAACGGAAGTACCACTCACACCCTCGCGTATTATGCAGCTGCGTTGTGAATGGTAAATGTGATGTTTTTCTTATTGTTGTTGTTGGTGTTGCACCTTTTTTTATGTTTTTCACACATTTTAATAAAAAAAAAAGTGAAAAATAAAAGTATAACGACATGCAGTAAAATAAAAATGAATTAAAAATATTTTATTCACATAAAAACATAAATTGTTGTGCTGTCGCTTTTATATTTCGCTGTGTTCAAGTACACACATACAATAAATTAAAATTCTATATATGTTTTGTACATATAGTAATAGTAATAGTCGTAGCGCCGAAAGCACTTCACATTTTGTTTATAAATATATGTATTTGTAAATTTTATTTGCCATAAACCACTAAAAAATAAACAGTTTATTAAAGGCGAGCATAGTTGTCTCCTCTTTAAACTACGTATTAAATGTGTTGAGCAAGAAACATTTATAGAATTTAACGCATATAGCGTGGCAGGCTGAGTACATCCATGAAGCATGTCATAGTATTACAGAATAATTGCAGTTATTAAGAATTATAAACTTGTACTTAAAATTAAAAAGTGCTTACAATTTGCAATCAGTTTTAACATATATAACATATTTAACCTATAATCGTGTGTTTTGGGGAATGGCAGCGTTCGTAGAAGTTCACTTTTGTTAGGAAAGTTGTTGATTGTCATTCACTTGACAAAAGTTTTTCTTAGACAAATCTTGCGAAGTTGGTATTTCAGCTAAACATCAGTTATAAATTTATTTTAGTGACAGCTATTTCTAATTTCAGCACTGATTAAAAAAAAAAAACAAGAAAAAAACGTTAGCTTCGGTAAACCGAAGCTCTAATAATAATCACACATAATTTGACTTCGTATTCTAAAACATAAACGAGGGGGTTTAGATAGGCGCTACCCCAAAAAGTGTACGGTATACGCCCTCTAGTAGATGTGTATGAAGCGAACATCTATAAAACGCCACCATATCGAATTTCAAGTTTATATTGTATGGGATTATCTCAAAAAGTGGGCAGGATACGCCCATTTGTATATGTATATGAAACGGTTGTTCACTAACATCTACCAAATCGAGTTTCAAGCTAATATTGATTTAGATAAAGATAAAAAAACATAAAATTTCAAGGTAGTGTTCGGGCCTCTCCCATTAGTACATATGTGTGTTAAGCGGCTATCTATAAAAAGGCACCATATCGCATTTCAACCAAAAATTGACTTTAATAAAGAGGTTTTTCTACCAAGAACACAAAAGTGGGCAGCATCGTCGAAGTCCATATCCTCAATATCTGGCTACAAAAAGTGGGTCATCATCACTCTAAAGCACGTGACATTAACTGAAACGGCGTTGCCAGACATCATTTTCCAAAAATAATTGACCAAAGATGCCGCTACTCCACAATACAAATCGCTTAACTTCTCTACGATTACGTGACCGTCTGCTGAGCCCAAAATACCAGCGATTTCCGAAAAGACAGAATTTAGCTTTATTTTTCAATTTTTATTTTGATTAAAACAAACAAAATTGTACAGAAATTTTTGAAGTTTTTTTTCTATCAAAGGATTTTAGTGAATTGAAGAATATTTTTAGGGAGTTATTTGCGTTTAATCAAAATTTTACGAAATTTAGTACAGCCTTGTTTGGAAGCAATTTTCTTCTAATGCAAGAGTAGAGCTGGAAAAATAAACAAAGTGTTACTAGCTGCAGTTAGTTAAGATTAGTAACACAAAACTCTTAGTTGAACATGGAGTATGAGTTGAGTATGGACTTACTTGTGCAATATTTTTTTGTTCTTTTTTAGTTTTTTTGATACTTATTGCACACCACTAACAATAAGTGAAAGTGTGACAGAAAATGTTGAAAAATCCTGCCCAAAATGTATGTTGATTCCCGTCCATATTTTGTTTTAATTTGCATACCCCCTCCACGATGCAACGATGTTGCATGTAACTCACTTCAACGTGTGAAATGAATGAAGTCTAACGCAGCATCAAAGAGATCTGCTCCTTGATATAATCTTTGTTATGCGGAGCATAAGTCCTGGTGGAGTTTTCAAAAACCAAGCAGTTCATGCCCTCAATCGAATCGATGAAATCATATAGTTGAGTTAATTCGTAACTGATAGTCAAAACATTTGGATTGCAACGCTTCAAGTGATTCTCATAAATGGTGAGGACACCCATCAAACACGCGCTAAGACTATTATACTCACAAATAGTGCGGGTTTTCGGGTTTGTGCTGCTCTGCACAAGCAGAATGGTGTGCTTCATTTTGTGCTCAAGTGTGCTTTCAGAGATTATCTGGGGGAAAAGATTTAATGAAAAATCATATGAATTTTGTAATTTAGTTTACTTACCAAGGAAGTTTTCTGATTTCTGCGTGCTATGAAGCGACTATCTTCGCACTGGAATAAAAAAAAAACATGTATTAACTTTTGATAAGGAGAATATTATATTTTTATGATATACCGCAGGAAAGAGGGTAAGAGCATACTATGAAGACAACACAGCTAAAGATTATCTGGTTTAAACTGGATTTATTCTACAGTGAACTATTATGGTTGATATTTTTTCGGGATTAATATAAGTTCCATCTACGTACTATCAAACAGTGATGATGTGTTTTACAAGTGCTTGGAGCAGCACCTTAACAGAACTGATGAACTGATATTATTGGATGTATGCTAATTCCAACGTTTTACAAACTGCAGCTGAGCTACATATTTTGCTGGTAGAAACTTGACGAGCCAAACTATTGTGAATTGACGTTTCGACATTTTAAAAATGGTGATTTTGATGTTGCAGACAAAGTACGTCCATCCCATCTGCCAAATGCAGGATGAGTTTGCAGCGATGTTCATCGATGATCAAGAAACTGTTTTGCAAGCCATGGAAATAGTTCTAAAGCTACGAAATTTAATGTTTTTTTGTGTAAACAGCGTCTACAACGGTACAAATGGAAAAGTTCTATGCATCGTACTGTGAGTGACAATCAATATCGATGGCAAAACCGAATATACATGATTTGAAGTTCATACTCTGTAGTTGGTGGGTTTTGCTGGTTGATCAATTTGAGGCAAATGGATAAAATTCGGTATACATATCGACATATGTAGAGGGCACCGGAAAGTAAGTGTATTGAGAAATTTGTGAAGTATTTTAGCAATATATTGGCAAATCTATGGGAAATGCTAGTCTCCAATACTTTGATTTCATTGAAACACAGCATACATGGCAATGCTGGAATAGAGCCAGTCCGCAGTCATACTCGTCATTGGGCACTCAAGAATTACCAACAATTATCTGCTTGCTAATAAATAACAAACTACACAGAATAAATTTGTAAAAATCATTTGTGAAGTATAAGTGATATTAAATTTTAAGTGAAAACTTTTAGTTAGAAAAAAGCAAATGGCGGTGTAGCAACGCACGCACGAAGAATATGCTTAAATTGTTACATACGCATATGTACAGAGTACCGACAAAAAAAAGATCAACTGGAAGAATGAATGATGGAACGCCACCAGAGCGCGTAGCAACAAACGCAGGATAGGCGTGTATATAAAAGGGTGTCTATTTGCAACTTGACAGTTCCTATCTGGTAACCTCAATTAATTTTTTATATCTCTTTCCACATAATGGGTTAAAAAAAAAAAATCATCTTTAGCGACGAGACTTATTTCTGGCTAAATTGATACGTAACCAACCAAAATTAACGCATCTGGGTCGTGAATAATTCGCATTACTTCAGTTTTTTTTTTGAATTTTGGGTTGACGGACAAGAGCCGATGTGGAGCCGCATCTATACCAAATCGTATACTAAATCGTTAAGTTAACAAAGACCAGCCAAAGGCGAACATTCAAATAACATTACATTTTCAAAATTAAAAAAAAAAATCGGTTTATATTCATCGGCCTAGAACAGAAATAGCTTAGTTAGTTAGGGAGTGAGTCAGCCCGTCCAGTGTAAGACCATCTCAATCCGCCGTCCACCCATAATGGTCTAGTTCGCTCTATAGAGCGTGCAATATAAAAGTGGTGTTCCAAAATACATTGTGGCTGATGAATCAGCTGTCAAGGACTCTACCGTCAGATAGCTAGTCTTGGACTAGTCTGCCAAACTGTAGGGAGGCTGCCGAGAGATATAGCAAGAGGAAAATAAAAAAAAATAGAGTGAGCAAAATAATTTGAAAAAAAAAACAGAGAGGGAATATACTGAAAAACAGAGCGAGGAAAATTCTCATTTAATTTTTCTACGTTTTTCTCTGCGAAAATTGGTGCGAACAAAAAATACATATTTGTTGAAAAATGGTTTTTTTATGCGTTTTCGACACTGCGACGAATTTTGATGTGACGCCGGTAATAGTTTCGGTTCAAATACAACCAGTCTCTTTATAGCAAATATAGGACTTTTTAGAAATACTTCCTAAAATAATATATATATTGCACACTGCTTCGATTTTTATTAGAATAGAAGGCAGCTTACAACAACAACACATGAAAAGCAGCCTTCTTAAAAAGTGCTTCTGTAGCCCGGCGAAACTTGGTTAATAAGATAGCCGTGACTTAATGTATCATTCAACTCTATTAGCTGCAGCTTTTTAATATCTTATTTAACCCATTTTGTAACAACAAAAAAAATATGCAGACTACACGCACAAGGCAATAATTTCGCCGGTAAAAAAAAAATATTTTACGGCGGCATTATTTTTTTTCACGCCGCCGGAGTCAGCATTTTGGTATGTCAAATTTTGGACGCTTTCTTAGTTGCAAATAATAGTAGCATAGTTCAAACTTACCCAACTCACTTATACTATCGAAAAACGTTCAAGAGATCAACTTATTTGTATAAATTTTCCTTCTACAAATTTATTTATTTGTAAAGAAAAGAAAACTCGCCCCGACAAATTGAACTACACTGAAATGACACAAAACACAAAAAAAGTGTTGTCGTTCTTATACAAAAAGTGTTTCTTCGAAAGCGTTGCCAGACGGACACAATAGCTCTTTTTATGCGGTTTGTGCTAGTGTGGGGCAAACCTTAAAAAATACCAGGAAATTTATGCTTGAAATTGTTACCACAAGTTTTGTGAGTCAAAGTAGTAAAAATAATATGTAAAATAGGAGCAGAGGTACAGCAAGCACCACCATATAGCTAAGTTAGAGCAACTAACATTGGCTCCCTGATTTATATTGTTTGCAGACTAGACAACAGTTGGCAGTTAGCACAAATCATTACAGTTATCAGCTAAAATTGGTTCTGTACAGAAAGTTTTTACTGCTACAATTGGTATAACTGCTGAAGTTTTTTCGGTAGCATAAAGCGATTTGGCAATCGCTCTATAATACGCTACGATTTTCCTGTTTCATCAACAGTTGGTATTGTCGGCTCTGTAGTCAGTTGATTGGAGTAACCGATTCTAACTACGTGGGCTTATCTACTGCAAGCATATCATTCTCGTTTGCTGCTTTTTTATATATAATTGCCACCATTGTCCTGTTTTACGTATTCAAAGACAATTACTTTGGCATGTCATGCGCAAATGGTGAATATACTCAATGCATGCATATTTAAAATGCTTTCCTTTATTGATTCTGTATATTTTAAGAGAAACATAAACAAAAGTCAAGTGTGACCTATACGAATCGATGTGAAAAATTTTGCTGTATGTATATACCCTTTCGCAAGGTCTCTGTCGTGTTTAACATCCCAGAGCAGTAAATTGGAAAACAATTTGCTGATTGTTATTCGTGTTTTATACGGCCTTAACTGCTGTGCAAAGTAAACATATTTGGGGACTGACAATTGCTGCCTAGTCTGTACAAAAACTTTAAATGTGTGTGCAAAACAACTCAAGTGTGGCAACACTGCCAAAAAAACAGCTGTTTCGGTGTTTATATTTTATTGTGAATAATATTAAAAAGTTCTTTTTGGACGCATTACTCTTACGCGTTACTCTTGAAGTTTAGTGCTCCCCGTCTTGGGGTGAAATACATTCAACTTAAGTGATCATTTGAATTAGAAATTAAAAAAAAAGATACATCTTAGTAGTTATTACATTATGGATGATCTCATTTTATTTAGTTTTATGACAGTATTGTAAAGCAAGGTCTTATAGACTTACATTATAATTTATGTGCCAGTATAGGGAAATAGCCTTGAATTTCATTTGAATTTTCTTCGTTTCGATGTGCTTGCGAAGAGTGAGTACTTATTCAAGATGAGTACTTATTGAAGATGATCAGTAGGATTACTATGAAATTTAGAGTTATAGGACTCAAGCTATATTTTGTGGAAGCAGCACTTCACTTTACTTGATACTATCGATACATACACGATCGAATGCTTCAATAACATGAAGGAAGATTACGGCTCAGTATTCACGATGCTCAAACGCAGTCCAAATCTCAGAAGTTATAAAATTAACTTGCTCAATAATTGTTCTGTGCTTATCGGAAACCTAAATTGATGAGAGGGAATGATGTCTCCTTTGTATTGGCCAATTTTTACAAGAAATATCTCAGACGTTCACCGATATTGAGCTTACTCAATTCAGCTAACGAGTCCCGACACTCCTGAACTGCATCTGCGGCTACTGTTTTTAAGCTCAAGTTCACCATGATTCAGATATCCTCTGCGTAGGCAGTCATCAGCGTTGATCGGGGTGCCAATTCATTTTCGTTAGCATCCGGTGTAGACATGTTGGTAGCGAACACTGTAAGTATCATACTACCCTGGAGTACTCCAGCTCGAAGCCGGAAGATTGATATCCTGACTTTGGCACTGAACGAGGTGTCTTACAAGTTTTATCATATTAGCGCTCAGTATGTCGAGAGCAACTCATTCTTGACTTTCGCGAATAGACAGAGATGACATAATTGTTCAAAAGCATCCACAAAGAAAGCGTTGCAAGGGCGTGATTTACGCCTTTGTGAAGCTGTGCAACTCTGAGTCAAACTTAAAGTAAACTTTATTGTATTTTTCGTTAGTAAACAGAAGAAGTTTTGTGAAATATTAAATGATTTCAAAATCTCCAACAACTTCTGAAGTAAAGAACTTTTTCCCCCAGGTGTAAGTATTCGCACTGTCCAAAGAATATGCATTTTACTCGCCTTTACTCGCTAGCAGCATCAGCAGCCACTTAATTAGTGCGCTCAAAAGTGGTCATTACACAGCTGCAAAGGACCTTGGACATCAAAACCCACTCCATTTAACCAACTTGAATTTCAACTCGTCGCTGCTGCTAATGGCTGCCGGTTTTCAACAGTGCGAAATTAATTTTTAATTGCACGAAAATGATGACTTGGCTTTTGCTTTTGATTTGATGATGCTTTTCGGCGCTAGCTTCGAGGTTTTTTGTGTTCTTTTCTAAACGTAAAGATTTTCCTTTAAGGTTTTCTTTTCTATTAAATGCGCCTTTTTGTAGCGCATTTTTAATGGCTTTTCTTCTATTATTCGTTTTAGTATTTTCCATTGCTTTTATTCAACAGTTTTTTTTTTCTTTTCTATGGTAGATTAAAAGCATTTTCGTGTACACACATAAATGGCCGCATTAAATAAACTACATTTTTGATTAGCATTAAAAATGGCATTAAAAAAGGCTACCAAAATAAAGTCGAGCAGCTAAATGGATTATAACTCTGGATTATAACTCTGTGCACATAATAGAGTGCTGATATTAAATAATTTATTATTTGGTATGAAAGAAATGTTTTATTTTGCTCTTAACTCTTTCAATTCATTAAATATTTAATAAAAGATATTTTTTTTTTTCAAATATCCGGTAACGAGAAGAGTTTTACGGTCAGCTAGTTAATAAAAAATTCCATGTATTTAGAATAATAAATATTAGAGTCGAGTACATAGGGGGGAGACATTTTGAGGGGAATATTTGGAGGGACTTGTTTGGGAATATTTGAATAGAAATTTAGAGGGGCATTTAGGAGGACATTTGGGGTGAAATTCCGGGATCGTGTTAGTGGACATTTGGAAAGGGTTATGAGGAAGAGATATGAGGAAAGGGGACAGGGGAAGATGGGTCAGAGGAAGATGGGACAGAGCAAGATGGGACAAAGGTGAGTTGGGAGCATGGGAAACGGGGCAGGGGGCATGGGACAGGACAAGATGCAGATTGTTTATTTTCGTAAGTTTTTATATCTTCACATATAAACTAAAGGCACAGGGAAGGAAGGGGACAAGAGACAATGGGAACAGGGGATCATAGAGACAGGGAAGGAAGGAACTTGAGTGGGAAGGAAACATAGCGGGAAGAATTCATATGGGAGAATAGGACATAGAGCAATCGTGGTAGGGGGTAGAAGGGATAGGGAGAAGGGGAAAGGCGGTGAAGAATGGCAAGGGTGCACGAGATGCAGATTGTTGTAAAACGTTTATTTTCATAACTTTTTATGTCTTCACCTATAAACTACATTGAACCCTACTCAGGGGGGGGGGGCATGGGGAGCAGGGGACATGGCAGATTGAAGTGAAATGCTTATTTCCATAACTTTTTATATCTTCACGCATAAACTACATCGAACCCTAATCAAGGAGGCAAGGGCGGAAAGAAGGAGAAGAAGAGTCAGGTGTATAAAAGAACATGGTGGACAGAGAACAAAAGGAGAAGGGGACAGGGAGATGGAACGCTGTACAATAGGTCTCTGGTGGGGTGTGTTATAGAAAACGCTTTCGATTCAAAATCTTCAAATTTCATTCATTATATTTAGTTTTATGAATTAATTCTGAAGACTTTAAAGCGAAAACTGTTTCTGTAATACATCTATGTTTGTTAATATTTCTGCACATATGTACTTCCTTCTCAGCATATACTGAAAATTGCTCCCGTTGTACATCAAAACCTTGTGAGTGTTCACCACTCACATACTTTTTTCTTGTATGGAAAATTTGTTTCAAGGCCCCAAACACATGGGCGTATCTACCTTCGGGAAGATTGGGGAAATAATTATATGAGCATAATTATTTTTCTGTACGCCTTTGAGTCATACCACACTTCTTACTGCCTTTAATAATTTCATAGTACTACAGGGACTGTACTTTTAAAGTGACCAAGTGTTGGTTGTATTTAGTTCTGGTCGAGTATAACGTTTCTTCACTTGTCAAAAATATCTAACACCTGAAAAAACGGTTTTTGGCGCACTTCACCAGATTCCAAAGAAAGTACACTATTTTTGGTAATTTATTTTTTTGTCTGGCATACTTAACGAAATGGTTTAATGGTTAAAATCACTTAGTATACGACTGCCCTCTGCAGTGTTCTGTTTTTTCGTTTATGTATGTACGAGTTTGTACTATGCCTATAAACGGTTTGATGGATTTTGACATATGAAGTCTTGTTAGAATCGTCTTGATAGCGGGAATGTCATAGCATATAAAATGGTTCGGTTCCACCGAAGTTAACGTTATTTCTTGTTTAATTTTTATTTGCTAGGTATGCCAGACCAAAAAAAAATTGTCAACCGGCATTGAATGTTCCTAAATTAAATATGAAAATTGTGAAAATTCCTATTTTTATATCCATACCATTACCAATTATATATGAAAATAAAAGATTTATTTTGCTTCTTTCCAAAACCAATTAAGATTTACGCGTTGTTTTGAATACTAATTGCAATTTCTATACCTCTACTTATCGTATTAAAACAAACATATTTCTCGTATTTTAAATTAATAGCAACTCAATTTATGATTATTTGTGCGTAATTTAAATTTATAATCGAATTTGCATTCATATGCATTGCTTGTCAATACAATTGAGTGGCATTCAATCATTGAAAGAAATAAATAACAAAAATTCCACTGAATTGAAAATTAAAAGCAGGCGTAAATGTAATAAATTATGCAATTTAATGTTGTCTTTGTACTTTTAATTTATTTTATATTGAAGTAATCAACAAGCACGTTTTTCATTTGGTTCATTCATTCATTCATTTCAATTTGCAACACTTCGACAATAAAACACAAAAAAAAAAACATTAATAAACAAAAACGAAAACTCTCAAATAAAAACAATTCTCACCATAATTACAACATTACGCAACTGATTAAAATTGTATGCAAATGTGTATACATAATTAAATAAATTAATTAAACAGTGCGAGAGCATAAATGAGATAGATAGTGTTCAAGTGACAATGGCGAAAAGGGAGATATCAATTCGCATATGAGTTCCGCTAATAGTTTTAACTGACTCACTAACGAGTAAAACGAGTTGTTTAAGTGGCGAGTAAAACGAAACACTTCACTGGCGAGTATTTGAGTAACGAGTAAAACGAAACACTACACTGGCGAGCATTTGAGTAACGAGTAAAACGAAACACTACGCTGGCGAGTATTTAAGTAACGAGTAAAACGAAACACTACGCTGACGAGTATATAAGTAACGCGTAAAACGAAACACTTCACTGACTAGTAATACAACGATTTAACTGACGAGTAAAACAAAACAGTTCACTGACGAGTAGTTTTAGTGCTAACCTCGCATATTTAAACTAAAGTGCAAATTAAATGGTGTAAAAACGATAACAAAAAGTTGAAGTATAGATTTAATTATAGCACTTAATACTACCAGTCACATACATAGTCGGTCTGTCTATCTGTCTATCTGTCTGCCTGCCTATCTGTCTGCCTCGCTCTAACTTGAATTTGCCAGCTTTTCTACTTTAGTTATATATTTCCATCTCGCTCTGTCACTGTTTATCATTAGTCGAATTTTGCTTTTATTATTGTTTAATTTGTTTGTTTTTGAAATGAAGTGCAAATGAAATTTATTTTTAACCTATGCTCTTTGAAAACGATAATAGAATTACATTAATATGATTAAACAATATGTAAATAAATGGTTATAAGTATAAAATAAAATTATATCGACAGTATCAAAACAGAAAAGGAACAGTCTGACAGAAAAATGCACATAAGTATATATACTTGACCAGTTTAATGATATGATAACCTCGGTTTCCTTACGAACCGCTCAGCACTGCCGCTGTTTATGCGTTCCGTTGCTACCGGTTGGTTTTACCGTTTCACCAAGATCGTTGATAGATGGCGCTGGCTGGTCATGTGTTCATGTGCTCGGGCATTAGTTACTTATTTAAATTAATGCCGTTTCATACCTTAGATGAAAACTTAACAGACAAACTAGATACAACTAAATACTATAAAAATTCCGCGTAGTTTTCCAATAAATATAACTCTTGAAACACTTAATTTCTTAATACATACTCGTACTCTCGTAAATTAGAAATCGTTGCTATGATTGCAACAATAATACTTCTCAAATAATTACTCAAACCGATGAGAAAATAGAATCTCAGTTGAAACAATTAAAATGCAAGCGACCGACATAAATTCATATTTGTCTGCACTCTAGTGTTTCTATAAACCATATAGTATATAGTTATGTGTGTGTACTAAATCGCTTTTCCAGATGCAACAACAACATCAACTTCCGGTTCCGAACAAATGCAATTAAGTTGCGACCAGCATCGAAACGCATTTTCCGCTTATGTCGATGACCACAGAAGAGAGATGAAAAGTGGAGTCCGACAAAGCGCGCACAAATAAAAATTGACTCCGGCAGAAGCATAGAGTACAGGAAACGAAACCAAACCGAACCATACTCGATGGTAGAGAACTGAAGTTGATTTTACACTTAAATAGAGGGTGTTTTTTTTTTTAAGTAATACATATTCTTTTAAAGAGTTTGTTTTGGTTACTTTTGAAAAACTTAACATTCTGTACTCCTATAATAGTTGTAATACGACAGCCAGAAGAGTTTAAGAGTTCTATGATTCTTCCCAAAGCGTCTAGTGGTACAGTGGATGCACGGAATTTGTATGTTTCGCATATCTTAATTGTGCAGAGAACTTAAGAAATTTTTAACTTCCTAGCAAAGTAATTTCCTAATATCTTAAATTTTAGTAAAGATTTTTGAATAGTTGATGTTCAAGAGAATTTGCGGTGAAATTTTAACGAGGTAAGCATCAATGATCACTCCATTTATTCACAAGTTACGTGCAAAAATGGATGAAAGTTGTTCAGCATTACAATTACGGGCCAAGACTTTGAATTGGGTTGGTGATGATTACGACAAGGAGAACTGCATTCCATTAGCAGAATTGATGTCTCTAATCGAAACCGATGCTTACCGCAACGAAATTGAGGAAACGCCACTCACACCCTATTGTGTTTTATCCATTGATGATATAGAAAATTGGGATACCGCATAAGCATAAGGCAAATCTTCTCCACCTCCGATCAGATATAGTAGACAAACAAAAATTGAAACCTCATCTTCTACCACCAAAATTAAAACTACTGTGAAACCTGGAAAAACAATCAATGAAAGCCGCGGCATTATAACATTGTGAAATGAAGAAGTTTTTCTTGAAAAAAATTGATTTTAACAACCGTAAACAAAATCGTAAGAATTCGAAAAATAAGTATCTCAAAAGTAAACAACTTAGGAATTCCTAGTGTAAGCTTTTTTACAGTTTTGACGAACAAAGATTCATCTAGAGCAACATTACCGTCCCATTTGGTGTTACTACTGTTTATCGGGACTTGAATACACGTAGGAAGTTTGTTGTTTATACTTGTAATTTGTGGAGGTCGTCCCAGACTTAGTATTCCAACAGATACTCGTTCGACCCCTTAGACGTTGGCCCCGTGGTTGTCATCACTGGTAAAAGTTTGCCTTCTGACAATTTGCTCACTTCGAAACGGAGGTTCAGATGCTACACAGGAGCTACGTGTCCTATCGAACGTTTTTGAGCTGCTTTGACCGTTTGCAAAAGATTCGTTTTTGCTCATTTCCAAGTGAATGGCAAACACTAACTTTCCTACTAATGTGAAATTCTACAAATAAGCCCATGTATAGCAGCCGGTTCTAGCAAATATTAAGGCCTTGGAATCCAATATGCACCCATTATTAATGAAATAGAGAACTAAATGCACAAGAACAGTATGCAGAAGTTGGACCAACAGCTGAATAGGACAAACGATATTATGTTATTAACCATGCTTCATGATGAAAAAAAGGTTTATTGCTTTAATAACACACCCTCTACGTAGTGGACGGAATTTCCATTTAATTTTGCTGTTATACAAACCCACAATCGATGTTTGAGAGCGTGCCACCGTGCATGCGTGCGTGAGCGAATAATCGTGCGTGAGTTTGTGTTTGAGCTTTACAATTTACACATTAATTATGAGCAGACATGTGTCGTAGGCGTACTCCATGATGTCGATGGAAGGCAGGGTATACGACTATATACGATTGTAACAGGTGACCAAGCGCAAAATCCTGAAAGTATGTAAATAAGTATGTGAAGCAGTGCAAAATGCGCCCAGGCTGCTTTATGGCAGCGAATTAATGAACGTACAAGCAAATGGCGACCAAAGGACCAACAAACAAACCTTCCTTCAGTTCAAGGCGATTTCATTGAGCACGAGAACGAGTACGGCGACCCCGCATTACTCAATTCAGCTCAGTTTGCAACGCATTCATTGCATGCCTCTCGGTTGCACTCACACCTTTTGTCCGATACGGTGTCAGATTCATATTCGCATCGTATGCCTATGTTGGGTTGAAGTCAGTTTACATACTCGTACTAGTATATACTATATTGCCATATGGATCTATGTGTACCTACCTATGTATATATTTGTATGCGTTTGCCTGTAATGTTCATAATTTATCACCCCTGTTAAAATTATGCATGAACTCAATTGTGTGTGAAATTTAATTTTAAGCGCAAACAAGAACTTCTGTTTACTTCAATAATTTGCCTAATTTTTGTTAAGTGTGAGCAAAGTTTGTAATATGCTTGTAAATATTAAAGTTATCTATCTACAAATTGAAAATTACTTGCAATATTTTATAGGCGCTAAAAGTGCTTGGAATCTTAACGTGTGGAAATCTTAAACTTGCTTACCAGATATTTGACCACAAATGCGGAGAAAAGTAGAACAAATTTATAGACTTACAGCTTTATTCTTGCAATAAGCACAGAACTCACCTCAATGACAAACCGCAAGATGAGAACACTAACTCTAGTTGAGAATACAAAGCCAAACTCTGAAATACAAATTGTACCGTTTCATTTTCATTCGTGTTACACTACGATACACAAATTGTTCATGCTGTAATATAATGTAAAGCCAATCAAAAGGTTGAATGTGCCAGCAAACAAAATCTACTGATGGTTAGCATCATGTTCGTAATAAGTAGTACTCACCAATTTAAAAATATAATAATCTATAGTTCAGTAAATTTAAGCTTCACAAAAATAAATTTCGAGACAAAAAAAAATTATGAAAAATAATAATAACTTTCCGCGGCTGGCATTGAAATTGGAGACATTAAAATAAAACGCTATATGAAGTAAATGAATTATATGGCAAATAGACTGAAAATGTAAATAAAAGAAAAATGTTAAGTATAATGTAAATTTTATTAGCGACTTATATAATGTATATAAATATGAAATTTAGTTGGCTCTAGGGCATTTTGCATGGAGAAATATATTTGACAAGTTTTTTGCTCAATGCGAAGAAAGAATAGTAACAATAACTTTCTATTACATAGAAAAATATGTAGCCACATACACACATGTTTAGAACTCAGCCACAAGCGCTCATCAGTATGATGGCCGAACCAAGATTTTTAACTCACTGTGTTGAATTTACGAAATCCATTTTGTCACACATATCCCAGAATAAAGTACACAAAATATGCCGACAACAAAGTGATAACATTTCAGTGCCAATTGATTGTCACTCAACACTCGAGTACATGGAGCTAGTGCAAGATTGATGATTTACCTGTCCCTTGGTAACCAGAACTAGTTCCACTTGTATCTCTTTTATATGGTTGTGACTGGCGACGCGACAATCTAATTGCTAGGCATCAATTACCACCCTTTGTATTACTATAATTACTAAAGCCTTCTGAGCGACTAGTTACTTCAGCAGTGAAACAGGGTTAATAATTTCGCTAGTTCTGACTAAAAACAATTGATGTATCACTTTTTACAAAATATATTTGTAAGCAGTGTGTATTTGGTTTATTGAACTGTCAAAATATATGTAGCATAGCAAAAGAGCCCCCATAAATTATATATATTCATAATCAGCACGACAATACGAGTAGATTCAGCCATGTCTGTCCGTCCGTCTGAATGTCTGTCGGAGAGAAAACCACTCTGACTACAGAAGACTTAGAGTAATTAAACTTTCGGTATAAACTCTTTATGTGTTGCACTGTTACAAGTGTACCTTAAAATTTCATAACTCGCTGCCGGATTACTGCAGAGCTTAAAAAACATATTCAGTTCAAAAAATGCTATATAGTTTGGGAAAAGCAAAATTTTAAGTAAAATTAAAGCTTACTACGAAAATAATATATCGTGCGCAGCATATAATACAGTCGAGCACATCAACTATAGCTCTTACATTTTTTTTTTTTTTTTTTTTTGATGTGCTACGTCTATAGTTTCGCTCTAGGTAACGGAGATTTTCAACATCGAATCAGATTTAGTTAAGTATGAACTATGTTAAAACTAGTTGTGTATTACAAGCTCATGGATGTACCTATACTCGTATAATTCACAGCTAGTTTAATTGTTTTCTCTCCATCTCCATCGATCTTACTGGTCTATCATTTGATAACGATTTTGGTGGAGGAAACTGGAAATTCGAACCATGACACCAATGTTTCTGAGCACAAAGTCTTAGCATCTTAGCTACATCAGCTAACAGGCACCTAACTCGTCAATTTACTTAATCACAGACAGATTGCTTTTCTTTTTGACTGTCAACATAAATCACACGCAGCTCTTCTCTTGGACTGTCAATATATTGCAGAGGGCTAGTGAAATTCGCCCATTTCTGGCTAAACAGATACGTCAACAAGCCAAATTGTCGCATTTGGGCGGATAAGCAAACCCAAAGAGTATCTCATAACATACTTACAACTTGTTGTGGTTTGTGGGCTACTTAGTAGAATTATCGGTTCGTTTTCTCTCAAAAGTAATGATTGTCGGAAAGTTATGAGAACTAACTTTTTGCTAACTGAAATTCAAGCTCGTTATGAATTCGACGTTTGGTTTCAACACTTTCGTGTGAATTCAAGGCCTTATTGCTAAATCGTTATGGTGAGCAGTCAATACCAATGCTTGGGAAAGATATACTGGCCGTCTAGACTGTTTAATATCATACCTCTTGACTTTTTTTTTGTCGAAAGTCCACGCAGATAAACCAGCTTCGATTGAGACCTTGTAAGACTATAGTCCAAACAGTCTAGTATACTTTCTTTGCGTTATCAGAAAGATTTCATCCATTCCATATATATTCTCTAAACTAATACAAACTTAGTCTTCCAACAGATTTCGATGAAATTCATCTGCTAATCAATTTTTATGCTCATCAAATCAAAATAAATTTGTTGCATTTGCTCTTTAAATTTCCAAAACAATTTTTTTTAATTTTTCACAGTCCATAATACAAACTTTACACTGCATTTCAATGCATATCTTTAAATGGAAACTGCTTTTGTTAATGTTTGTTTTTCATTTCTTCTCAAGCAAATTGACAAATTGACAGAGCAGAGAACTTTTTCGGAAAAGTTTCAGTACAAAACTCGGTTTGACTTCAAATCAATACAAGGCAACTTGTTTATTTGTCGACAAAATGCCACTCGAATCTACTTCAAGCGTACTCCAATCCGCACCAAAAGTATATTTTGTATCTGCAAGTATATGTAGGTATAAAGCTGTCCATTGCAACGTCAACTAGGATTGACATTTGTGTCTCAGTTTGCATTTGAGCAACGAAGCTAGTGTCCATTCGGTATCCAATGATGTCCTCTGCTTTCTATTGGATTTTCCACATTTTGATGCATGACAAAATGTTGAAAAAGCTCTGCCACAGGGTGTATGTGATGCACAGATATTCGATAAATGTATAGTGTTCACCGTCCATGTATGTAAGCGAAGCACTTCAACTAGCTTCAATGGCTTTCCCTTCAACTTCGTCCGTTTCTGTGCTGCTGCTAGGAAGCTGAATGTGAATGAACTTTTACAGCAATAAATTTTAAATTGCAGCGCCACAGACTTTATTGCACTACACACACACACACACACACACACACACACACACACACACACACACACACACACACACACACACACACACACACAAATCCACAAAATCAAAGTACGAACGCATCTAACTCATACTCTTTCCTATATAAAGAGTCAACAAAATCATCCCGAAGGATCGAAGTTCTTCGATTTGTCTGCCGCTGTGTCCTTTTACTATCTGTGAAAGAGAAAGAGTTAGTATAAGGACATCGCTTTGCAATGCGTTTATTTGTGGCGACTTTACTTCGAAAGTCAATTGACTCAATAAATTATTTTTAAGCAATCGAGAAGGCAGCTAAAATGCTTCAATACCATGAAGGAAACAAATACCAAAAAAAAAAAAAAAATACTTGGAACAATTTAAATTTGTAATGTATAATTATTTTTCATGGTGCAAATTCTAAAATCTGTTTTACTACAATTTGTGCTATAAATATTACTATTCATGCCGAAGATTTTCCGAACCATGGCACATTTTCAAATTCCATATCCTCTTCGGAACTTCGAAACTATTAGATAAAATTTCGATAAAGGAAACCTTCTCACTCTACATCACACAAGAAAACTACTACCTTAATTTAAACTTTCTATCTTCAGTGATTTTCTATCTTCATGCTCAATTGTGTAGGTGACTTTTCTTGCAAATTCTTAGATGACTATTAGTACATAGCTCATATTTTACTCTCTTCTCGGAATTAATTTCTAATTATCGCCATTATGAAATCAGAAACAGAAGCAGTCAAACTCCTCAAATGTTCACAAAATTTCGAAATTTGATTTTACGTAAAAGAGGTCGATTCTACGAACGCTTTTAGAATTTCCCGCTTAACAAGTTTGCAGCGAATTCACAGTTTTTAAGCTGAAGACAAATGAAATTTCCTTTACATAAACATACACTGAGAAACCAGCTAGTCAGCCAAGCAGCCTGATCTCCATGGCTGACGTTATTGTTGCTGATTATTTTTGCTCCCAGGTATACAAAATTCGCTACGAAACTAAAATTGAAATTATCCCTTCTCACGGACCGCTCAAAATGCGACGACGGTTTTGCTATTGAACACCAAGTACCTCCTTCTCACCTAGATCCGTGAGACGTCTCCTAAAACGTCTTGCTAACTCGCCGTTCTTTGGTTCATTTCAATGATGTCGATGTCATCACCATACGCGAGTAGCATCACTTCCTTATGGAATATTGTGCCCGACCATTCTACTTTGGCGTAGAATTTACTTCATCAGTAGTCGCACGATAGAGCATCACCCTGTCTGCAGAGATGATAAAAGGTCTCGGAGAGGTTCATTACTACTCTGACGACGCTTTGTATAGATATTTGATATTGTCATTATGCAAAGACCAATGATCTTTGCTGGAATACCAAGTTCAGCCAGGCCGTTGAAAATGTCGTTCTTCGTTCTAGAAGTTGTGTATCTTTCTGGTCTTCTGCACGATTTGTAGTAGAGTAAAACTTTGTTCACTGGTCAACATTTTTGGTCTGAAGTCAACTGATGCTATCCTATCAGTTGATCCGATTCATCGGAGACTTATTCCACGGTAGTTCGCCTAGACAGAAGGACTTCATTCATGAAAATAGATTAAAGAACACTGAGACTCCAATTATTGCAGGAGTCGGTACATACGCCTTACCAACTCTTCGACACCGGTTTTGAGTGACTCAGTCTGCCGCGTTGATATTATTTAGCTTTTTGATTACTGAGAAAGAAAGCCATAAATATCTGTTGGTTTTTGAAATACTTCTCTATACGCGGTATAGTTCTCTTCATTGTCTCCAAGTAGTAAAGTGACTTTTCCATAGTCTTAGTAATTCCTGTGCATCTGTGACCAGCCTTCCTTTTTCTTACTTGCAGAAAGAAACTCTGGATTTAAAACCTTCAGTTAGCCACTTGATCTTTAGATAAAATCTTCGGACTTCATTTCTATTAAACAACACCTCAACATCTTCACGCCTTTATTGCTTTATTTTTAACCATCTGAAAGGTGAAACTCCGTTCTCCATATCTCCTGATATTGCTCTCTAACACCTAGCGTTGCTCCCGACTGAAGAATTATTCTGTAGGCGTCGTCTTTCTCTGCAGTAGCTTGGCAGCACTCCTCGTCATACCAAGAGTGTATCAAAGGTTTGACCTCCTTGCCAGCCGTATCCACTGCTCACATATCTCTTTAGAAGGTGAAGAGGAGTCCTGGAACTGTTGAGTGAGTCTAGCTAAAAACGCTTCGGCGGGTGTGAATGCAGCTTTGATACATCTACATTGACAAGGTACTAGTCCGGGTCGATGTCGATATTTCGTATCGTTCGCACGTCTAACAACCTGGATGCGTGCCTTCCATTGATCACTTTGCTTTGATCGGAACTAAGCCAAAATCTGATGCTACTGATAGCCATTTTCCGACCGACGGCTTTGCTTTGTTGGAGGTAGCATCGTGCGGACTAAATTTGTTCATTGTTGGGCTAAATATTCCTTCTTTCCCAATTTTGGCGTAGAAATTGCCTAGTACGATTTTGATTTCATTATAGGGGCAGCGCTCAGGATTTTATTTAAGTGTGTATACTATGCCAAATTACTTTGTTTTTATTGTGCCAAATGCGTCACCTCAAAGCAATAAACTTAAAATTTCAATATTCCGATTAGATTTTCTTGTGAAACTCATCTTTGACCGCTTTGAGTTTCTCTTCCGTCGGTCTAATGTTGGAGTACTTAGTCTTGATACGTATCCCGGCCAGCCGCTCATCTTCAGCTGGGAGGCTGGAGACGAGACCGCGTAAGTTCCTACTAGCCACGAAACTCTATCCAAATTCGTAACTCCTCACATGACAAATATTATAGATTGTCACAGGATGCTTTTTAGAGGATGCTTTATCCAGCACAGTCTCTGTAGTGCAATGATGTCAGTCTTCAGTTTGTCGAGGACATAAACCTTCTGGATAGTTGCACCATCCTTATAGAGAGTTCGGACAATCCAAGGCATTTCCGTAAATCATGATGCTTAAATCATTTGCAGGGATCGTATCCTAGACTTAGCTTCACTGGCAGAAAAATGATTGCATTGGTGGAACCAAAGCCAACCCTAATTTATTGTGTAATGAAAAATTGATATTCACCATTCTAGTGACTGCCTCACAATTTGTTCACCCCGAACGGATGTTCAGGGTATACCTGACTAACTGATGTTTCTGCTTGGACCGTTTGCAGAAGAATCGTTTCTGGTCATCTCCAAGTGAATAACAATCAATAACTTCCACACTAGTTTGGACTTCTGTAAAGCACAACATCCTCCAAAAAACAAAACCATAAATATAGAAAATCAACACAATTTTATTTAAGTGTGTTTACTATGCCAAATTACTTTGTTTTTATTTATTTACCATAAAAGGAAAACCCAATACAAACTGTGCCAAATGCGTCACCTCAAAGCAATAAACTTAAAATTTCAATATTCCGATTAGATTTTCTAACAAAAGACAAACATAAAATGCAACACCCACTCAAATCGCAGAACAAAATGCAATTACTAAATAAACAATATATTCAAAGAACAATACCAATCGAAATACATAAATAAGCAATTCCATTCAATTCAATGGAGTGGAAACCCACAACGGAAACGGAAATGTTCCAACAAAAGAAAATGGCGATGCATACGATGGGACGGAAATGTATCAACTAAGATGCATAGATTTTGTTTTATAGTTTTGTATTTACCTATCTATGTACACATACTATATGCAAAACCAAATGCATCATTTCGCCAGTGTTTGAAACTTAGTAGTTTTCTCAATTTAAAAAAGAAACAAAAAAAACCGGCAACTTTGAAGCTACAAAATCTGCGCAATGCATTAAAACTGCGATGTAAGACTTCAATTAAAAAATAATAAAATATGTAGCAAACTTTTAACAACCGCAACTTGCCGTGTTCGGCTTACAAAGTGTTACATGCACACCAACCATCACCATTAAAGTGTTGTAAAATGCGCCAAAAACTTTGCCACGAAGAAAAATCGCATTAAGAAAATTACAAAAATAAACATTTTTTGAAATGCGTTGCACGTCAAAGAAAAGTTGTGGCCGAAGAAATGTTTAAAATGTTGCAGTGATATGATGTTGAAAGTTTGTTAAAAATGTATAAGTTGGATACGCGTAGTATATACAGTGTTGGTAAACTTAAACTAATTGAGTAGGCTATGGACACAAATTTTATTAAAAATTATTTTATTAAAGAATTACTAGAAGGAGTGGGGCGCAATTAATGTCATCTAGTATATAAAGCGCCATCTACATTTTTTTTTTTTTTTCAATAAAATTTTAAAAACTATTCAAAGCGCTTGTTGACATCAAACAGAATTTCGCTCTTTTACAAGAAGTTAACGGTGTCCTCAATGCAGGAATATCTGAGTGGAATATCTTGAAGGAAATCAAACTATTTTAAAACCAGGAAAACATATATAAAAATTAATATATTTTTTCGAAAAAAATAGGCATTTTTTTATAATGTGCATCAAAAATATCTACTTTGAAATCAGAAAGAGTCCATTTTAAACAAAGAAGCTCAGCTCCACGTTAACGTCGATTGTTTTTTGAACAAAATTCGCACACTCTTGCTTATTTCTCTCCGCTCCTAGCTGAGTATATCTCAGTGTTTCTTACGAAAAAGTGCAGGATTACGTTTTCGATTCAATCACGTAATGTTCTAACCACATCATCCATAATGTTGATGACTTCAATAACGCAACGTGACGACGGTAACACTGCGAGTTAACACCAAAACTAGCGGTCTGAGTGCTCAGATCGAATTGTAAGTCGTATTTTCGGCTAGGAAAAATATAAAACAAAAACAAAACGGAGCATAGTAGCGCTGAAAATTACCTGGATTATTCGATATTATATAAATTTTGTGGAAAAAAATAATTTTAAAAACGTTTTTTTTAAATGAGTAAGTTAAATAGAACAGCCCATTTTTATATCAAATGTGGTGAACCAAAAAAAAAAAGAAAAATTTGATTTAATTATAATATTGTGATAATGGTTCGAGAGAAGTCATTATATGAAGTGCTTACATTGAAAAAGTAATGAACATTAGAAGCGGTTAGAATCCGATATGTCACAGTTATGTTCTTTGTGCCTTTCAGAATTATTAGCAACTAAATTATTACGCTTATGTTTATTATTAGTATGGCTTTGCAACACTAGCGTTTGTTTACTTGGAAAACAATTGACGAACACTAGATAAAACTGTTGGTTAAAAAGATTTTTGAAGTTTTCACACAAAAGCAGGGAAACTAAGAATTGAAACATCCGATGTAGAAAAAATTTTAAACATATTTTAGTGTGAATTGCCATGATAAATCATATTTGCCAAATTGTATGAAATTATTCCAAATTGTCATAGGAATCTCAAATCGGACAAATGTTAACGCTGAAGCGCATGAACATTACACAATCATGTAAACTGGCATATGATTGTAATCGAGCGTAAAAGAGCGCGTGGTGGCAACCTGCAAGCCAGCAAAGATACTAACCTGCATTTTGACGCCATTTTAGAATATACATGAAAAAAAAATTGTCAATTCATGTTTTGAATTTTGTGAGGATTATGTATATTGAATGAAAAAGCACTTTAAACTCGATGATGTGTAGTTGTCAGTCAAAGTTTAGGCTATGACACTGCTACAATGCTGAAATAGAACAGAGGTGGCAACATGCAAGCAGTGACGACGTACAAGACTATGCTCTAGGTGTATTTATTCTCTGTGAATGCCTATTTTTCAGTATATTTTAAAGTTACAGTAACTAAACTTTCAGCGACAAAGATTGAAGGTAGCCTTAAATGATTTCCTGAATATCGTAAATACCAATGGTTTATAGTTACAATTTTTGATGACTTTCTCAACTTATTCTCTCAAGTACGTAGCTGATTATCGAAATTACTAAAATTGAGATCGACATATTTCAGTTTTGTAGAATTTAGTTTGAGAATATTTCATAGAGTCCCATTCTTTGTGTTAGCTAAGCCAATTTAAATTACTGCCTTTTGTACCGTTTACTTAGCTTATGCGCTGAAAATGTTCAAATTTTATGAACCATAAAACATATTTACCATCTACACAAAGCACTAAACTCATTCTACACATCTAGCAACGCTTCATTCGCTCCTGTGATTTGATTTGCCTTGACAGTTTTATGACTTTCGAACAATCAGCAAGTACATATAACAATAAGAGTCAACAGTAAAAATCAACAAATTATATTACAACCGCTAAAGAACGAAAGAAAAAAAGTCCTTCTTTTTTTCTTTAAAAGAGTAAAATAACGAATTTAATTGAAACCGCCTTTGTGCGATGTGCTGCTTGCTTACGTAAAGATCAAGATGGATGATTTCAAGGAAGAAGTGCACTGTACATCAACTTGGCTGAAGCCTTTTTTACGGCTGAGCACAATTTTAATAAAAGCCACTGAGTAAATACTTATGTACAGCAAATAAATAAGCAATAGGAGCGGAAATCTATAGCTGGAGCTGGATCCGGAAGTTGGTGACGAAAGTCTCAGTAAAGTGGTTGGATGATTTTATATGTTGTAGCAGGACGAGTTAGTTCGGTTGTGGTGTGCGCGTGTGTGTGTGTTTGAGTACGTGTTTCAATATGGCTGCAGCAATTTTATTAAATTCTTACAAAGGTTTCACCACAGCAAGCAACAAAAAGAAAATCACTTCGCAAAACTCGAAACAAAAATAATAAAAATTCGCACACAAAAATTAAACTTTACAGCCAAGGCAAGTCGAGCGTATCCTGAAAGAAATCTTCGTAAGGCAAGCAGAAAACTTTTGAAATTAATTTTTTATTTTTTGCTTCGAAACTTAAAATGAATGATTAAGAAGTATCTACTAATCGTTGAAATTGACTATATACGAGTATATATATATATATATATATATATATATATATATATATATATATATATATATATATATATATATATATATATATATATATATATATATATATATATATATATATATATATATATATATATATATATATATATATATATATATATATATATATATATATATATATATATATATATATATATATATATATATATATATATATAGTAATTTATCTAGTCAGCCATATGTATATCTATGTATGTATATAAAATCTAAGAAGTCTAGGTTCAAAAGTTCAAACGATATTCTTCTACGAAATGAACACGCATTTTATTTTTAGAAAAGACTGTTCTTTTAGTAGTGGTTCCTTTTAGACATCCTTGAGTGGTGCGCCATCTATCCAAAAATCATTTTTTCCAACTTGAACTGTGTATGTTTTATGCGAATCTAAAACTCCAACTTTGGTGGTTCTATCTTTAATAGTCTCCAGTATCTCGATGTTTATACGAAAGACAAATCCGATCATAAATATAGATACTTTATGGAGTGTTCCTATAACAGTGTTTAAAAGGAACTACAACGAAAAACTAATTTAAGCAGCCTTTACACCTTCAAAAATTAAATGGCGCTAAATAGAGCTAGATAACGCTAGATGGCGATAAGTAGAGCTGGATGGCGTTAAGTGCGCCCAAAAGGGGAGTAGCATACCAATAGATGGCGTATAATTGTATCAATGCCTATATATTAGAGATGAGCTAGTCAGTGATTTTTGAGTAGCAGTGATTATCGTGACTGCTACTTTGAAATCACCGTGATTTTCAACTGCTACTGCAACTTTTTATCTTATTTTTTTTTTTGTTTTATTAATTAAACCAATATTTTTATTCATAGTATTATTAAATCTGAATATCTGAAATAGCATTTTCACGCCTCAAATTCCATATCCATATCCTGTTGCGGGAGTCCCAACGATTCCGACTATCTTCAAAACTATCGAATCGTTTTTTGTACCATTTTAAGCAAATCCTTTCCAGAATATGGCATTACAAAGCAGCATTTTGACAACAACAAGCGTGATAGCCAGATGTGCCACCAGATCGATATGCAGTGAAATTTTCTAGAAAGGATTGACTTAAATGGTACAACAAACCATTCGGAATCATTGGGCTCCCGCATTAGGATATGAGCTCCTTACAAAGATATTGGGAATTGAGGTGGGAACATGGTATTTTAGGTAGACATCTGATTAATATATATTCCAAGTGGCGCATCTTCACTACAATTCCTTGGAACTAATTGCATACTTCAGGAAACCGCCATCAGTTTCTGGAATATCTGCTTTTTGATATCATTTTCTGGAGTGGATTAGCTCAAAATGGCAAAAAAAAACAAGAGGAGAGAGTTGGATATAGACTCAACGATTGGGCTCCCGTAATAGAAGAAGTATTTCTTAACAAAATCTTGGGAATTAAGGCGGGAAGATGGTATTTCAGGAAGTCATCGGTTTTGGATTTATTTTTGTGACAACTACTGCTGATTTCATTTCCGATTCCAAACATTGACTGGATCATATATTTTTCACATAGTTCTTCCCAGGATTGACCAAGTGTCATATCTTCACTACAACTTGTAATGACTAAGGCAATACTATGTAAAACCGCAATATTATGATGCAAGAGTTGTGTTTTGATGTCATTTTCCACAGTGGATATAAAAAACCCAAGAAAATATCAGAAAGAATATTTAATTTTCTACTCCAGTGAAAGAAACCTGATGCTACTCATACGCCGTACATCACAGTGGCACTAGTAAGAAACAAATGATACTCAATCACTGATATTTACAATATCGAGTCGCAACTGATATCAGTGATTTTTCAGTCGCCGTGATTGAAGCACAGGTAGTTAAATATCTCTCCACTGTATATATATTTATATATATACTGGACGATGTGGTACAAAAAAAAACACTTTAATTCGTTACAAACTTTACGACAAACAACAAAAACAATAAACAATCAAATATTTTTAAAAAGCAAAATCAAAGCCTACAAAATACGAAAAAAAAAAACGCTTTGAGATTTTCACACTAATTAGCGCAAGTTAAAAGAGTTAAACCAAATAAAGTAAAAAAAAAAAATAGAACAATTTCACGGAATGCCACTAAAATATCTTAAGCATGCTCGAGAAATGGCAACCGCAAGGTGGCGTTGGGTCTAAGTGGAAGTAGCTTGTGGCATAGAAATATTTGAAAATGGAATTTGTTGCACACAGTATTTGTGAAGGACGAGCACCGAGCAGGAACAGGAAGCAAAGTGATGTACAGCAAATTTAATTAGAATGCCGCGTTGCAGCACGAAAGGTTTAGGAGAAAGCTATTTTTCTTTTTTTCTTTTTGGCAAATTGGAACAAACCGCATCAAGCGTTCAAAGCACAAAAGTAAACATGAAGTAAAGAATAACCAGCACAAATAACTACAAACGAAATAACAACTAGAACATCTGCAAATGGTGGGTGGAAATACAAAATTTATAAAGCAAAAAGTGGCAGCCACAGCATAAATACTCAAAAGATACATAATACCGAACGAACCGCAGAAATATATTCCACATGAAACTAATTAGCAGTGAAACAAACAAGCAAAACTGAATGAATTTTCAGAGAATTATTAAGAATGTTGAGAAATTACAAAGGGAATGAGTTTGGATATAAACCAAAACCAATTTGAAAACATAAAGTTTAAAAATACAAAAATAAAACTATAGAATTACCGAGGTTTCTTCAATGGTTTCTGGAGCATTAGCAAAACAACAGATTACTGTGTACACAGTCTAAACAGACAAATACTATTCCGATGAAATACACACACAACAGGACTGTGTTAACATGCCATACAGATATGAAGATTTAGTCGTTATCTATACGGAGTATAAGGCCGTTAAGGAGAAGGACCACTGTAATGTTTACCAGGCAGGGCAGAGGTTGTTGCTTTCCAGAACGCTATCAAAGCTCTTGATGTCCCAATTTCAAACTAGAAAACTATTTATAAATGAGATGGCTAAGCACTTCAGAATACATCTCATCTGTGTACCCGGACATAGAGATAGTATAATAGGAAACGAAAAAGCAGATGAACGTACTAGGCTAGGAACAACTAGGTACACTATGTCATGCAAGAACTGTATTGGAATGTCACAGGCCACCTGCAAGCTCTTTATTAGGAAGTACATCAAGGATATAGACGGTGGTACGGGTTTGGCAGGTGTGCTATATCTAAACTAATGTGGCATAAATGCACTTCACTCCTTATTGGTCTTAATCCAAATTTCATTTATAAAATTTATAAAATTTGTAGATTTTGAGGTGAAAAAGATTTCTGTGTCACTTCCGTATAGGACAGACTTCTTGACCTTAACGTAACTTCTAACTCTCTAATTTTGAGACATATTGTTAGGCTTGTTGTTAGCTCGTGCGGCATATGCAGAAGCTGTCGTAACGAAGAGTAGCAGTAATCAGTTCAGCACATCATGTGCATCTGTCCGTCGTCAACCAAAAGTTGACTTACCTGTCTTGGAGAGCTACTTTCTGCATGATCTAGTAGTAGAGTTATCAGAAATCAATCTGAGATACATTAAAATCCTCAAAATGTTTCACTTCACTAGTTGGCTAGAAGAATTATGATATAATATAGTTTCACAATGGGTCAATTAGACCTAATTGATTTAATTCTTACTATTATAAACAAACATAACCAAACTTAATCTAACCTTACATAACTTAACCTAATTTTGACAGTTTCTCTCTGTGGAGGGTACAAAATAATCAAAGCTATTAGCTTACGCAAGAAGATATAGGTGAAATAAGACGATTAGTGTGTCCGTTAGAAAACATGATCATTTGTTAGGAGTCCATCCAACACTTAAGACTATACGCTTACTCTCTAAAGTGTGCACCTAAATTTAGTTAAAGCAAAGTTTTCGCCAAATCAAGCATAGCCAGCGTTAACCGTTTTAATGCGCAGTATGAGGTCTTTTCTGGACAACTGTCTCAACAAATAAATCTTAGAACAGTTGCCTCTTCTAATGTCGAGAATGTACACTTCATCTACGTACATATCACGAGAATCAAAATATGGCTAGATCGACACAGTTTTCGTTGCTGATGAAGAATATATATACTTTATGGGGTCTGCCACGAATCCTTCCGCCCGTTACAGACTTGTGCACAAACTTAGCCTCCAGGGCAACAATCTCCACTCACACAACGAAACAAATACACATAGGTTTTAAGTGAAATACTAAAGCACACACAAAAAAAATTAATCGATAGCATGTGAGCAGTCAGTTGAATTAGATAGAAGACTTTACTTTGTATGCGCTGCGCTATTATTTTGACGACTGTCTCTCTATTTGTAATTGTGTATGTGCATAGCACTCACAACAAATTGTCAAATATTAATATTTCCAGATTTCTGGTACCGTGTAAGCACGCTTTTATAAACATTCATTTAAAATATGAATGCGCTTATAATTCTCAACTAGTTTTAATGTACATTAACAGAATGCAATATCTCCAATCTTCTATCTCTGCGGATCCGCATACAATAGTTTTCTACACAAGAGAACAAAAAACTCTAAACTAATATAAATTCAGCATCCAAAGTCTTAACAAAATTCGATGCAATTCATCTGCTAATCATTTTTTGTGCTCAAATCAAATTAATTTCGTAGTATTTTTTTTTAATTTTTCACAGTCCATAACACAAACTTTACACAGCATTTCAATGCATATCTTTAAATGGAAACTGCTTTTGTTAATGTTTGTTTTTCATTTCTTCTCAAGCAAATTGACAAATTGACAGAGCAGAGAACTTTTTCGGAAAAGTTTCAGTACAAAACTCGGTTTGACTTCAAATCAATATATGGCAACTTGTTTATTTGTCGACAAAATGCAACTCGAATCTGCTTCAAGCGTACTCCAATCCGCCCCAAAAGTATATTTTGTATCTGAAAGTATATGTAGGTATAAAGCTGTCCATTGCAACGTCAACTTGGATTGACATTTGTTTCTCATTTGGCATTTGCTAGTGTCCATTCGGTATACAACGTTATCCTTGGCGATAACGTTGTATTGCTTATTTATACCATAACAGGTATATACATTTTTCACAGTTGCCTATATATGTTTGTGGATTTTCAACATTTTTTTCAAGCTATATATAGTCTATGTACAGTTGAACGTTGAACAGTGGTTGAATTTTGAAAATTAATCTAGAGGTTGAATCTGAAAACTTTCTTTCTTTATAATTACACTGATTTATCACATTGAAAATTTTTTTTAAGAATAGGTTTCCGAAATACTAAATTTTTAATTTTCTTTTTTAGTAGTCTAATAAGAAGTAATTGCACCTATTTCTTTATATATATAAATTCATATATGTGAAGCGTTTGTTCATAAGACGCCACTATATTCCATTTTTAGGTGATATTGACTGTAATAAAAAAGTTTTTTATACAAAATCCAAAATGTATGCGGTAATTTTGTATGGGGACTACCCCTAAACGTAGGGAGACACGCCCCCTAGATATTTATGTGAAGCTTCCGTCCATAAGAAGCCGTCATGCCGAATTTCAAATCGATATTGAGCGCAATAAAAACTTTTCCATACAAAAAGGCATATGTTGGCAGGTGGTTTGTATGGGGGCTACCCCAGAAAATGAGCTTGGCATGTCAATATAGATATACTATTTAACTGCAACGAAAAGAAGTATAGGTGCAATTTTTATGCAGGTTTCAAATCCCTGCTCGGGCGCCATGAAAAATTAGCAATATTTTAATATTTACAGTCTGCAATTTTTTTTTTTTTCGTGTTCTACGCCAATTCTGCAAAGCACTAAACAGGTTTGAATGAAACACTGCTACACACTGCACTAAACACTGCTTTGAATGAAATCTACAAAAATTATGTAGCACCTACGATACTTCTCGTTGAAATTGAAATCACCAGATGGAATTTTGTTTAGAGATTTCTGAGAGGCACCGTTATTTGTGAATGGCATAAAAATTGTTCAATCTTTATCTTGGTATCATTTTTTTTATTGGTACATTTTATCATAGTGTTTGCAAAAACTACTAAGCTTAACACGAAGTACCTTTTTGTGCACGCATCGCATATAATATGTCGAATTCTGGCAAAATATGTGCGAAAAGTCGGGAAAAAAAGTCGTAAAAACTGTAATTTTTGTCAAAACGACTCTCAAGACCTGAATACGAAACCACTTTGCCGAAGACACTTTATCAAAAGAAACAACAATGTACAAGTTAGAGACTGTGCAATCTGAGTTACATCCGTAAAAATCAGCATTTAAGTAAAAATCTTAACAAAAAAAAACGAGTGCTTGTAACCTTTACGCGCGGTTGAAGTAAAACTTCTTTAACTGTGTTGTGGCAGGTATTACTAAAATTGTTTGCAGCTTTAAAATTCTTAGCTTAGCCTTAATATTTGTGAGGACATGAATGCATGACTAATAGTTTATTTACGAACGCATGACTATCTCTTTATCTCCGCGCTAAAAAATTAGTTCCGTTAGATAAAGATCTGAGTTACACGTCTTATTACGCCTAAAGAAGTTTTACTTCAAAAAGTCATTGCATAAAACCAGAATGACAACTCAAGAAAGTAATGATGCAGTTAGTTTTCTAGACCCCGAAAGAGCAGAAAACCAACGATATCGGCCTTGTGTTTTTGCGACTTGCATAGTGTTATTTAACCTTCTGTCGACCGTTCCTGAACCGCTAGGATAATCGCGAATCCAACACCAGATTCGTATTCAGCTTAAATTAATGAAAAAAAAGTGTTGCGAAAAAAATATATTTGAAAAATGTATGTGAAAAATCACAAATGGAATTCGACCTATATTGCCCAATGGTCGTGTAAAAGTGAATGGCACTACATATTTTCAAAAGCTGGCAGCACGCAAACGCATTTATTAGGATGACTTACTACCTTCAACCTTCGACGATCATTGGAACATAATCAGATTGGTTGGTCGCCTAGGTGGTCGAAGTGGACCATCCTTCTATTTTTTTTTTTTTTTCAAACGAGGCAGGTTGAACGCAATTTCTCCAAAAAAAAAAAAAGAAATTGTATCTGTAAATCCATCCACTTCCAAAATTTTGTAGCAAGAAGAAGGGACAGAAAAAGTTAAATTTTTTCGACTTTGGAGTGCTCTGGTAGACAAAAGCTTCAATCTGCGCTTGAAAATTTGATACTTTCTGACAGCAACATTCATTCTCTTTTTGAGGAAAATCGATTCAATAGTTTTTCCAGGAAAGATACGAAGGTAAAAGGCTCAACGGTCTACCGGTTTACCGTCGTCCAAGGGTCAAAGAGCTTCAATTTGCTAACTTATTGAACTATGTATATTGGTTCATTCTACATAGATTGGGATATGCATAAATATACGGGAACTACCTTGGAAAAATCAATTCAAGTTTTAAAATTATGTATCTTTAGATTGTAACCATCGAAATTTGCTTTTATTTTGATTTTCGTATTAAGAGAAACCAACTTTATTCAGATATTATCGAATTTTTAAACCGAATTCACTTTCCATCATGAATTTAAACATTTAACCAACACTCAGTTTCACTTAGCATACATTACATATGCGCTTTGTATTAGAACAACAAATTTGAATATGCAATATTATTATACGACCTACTATGGGTATATGTATGTATGTACTATGCATAACTAAAGACAGATAAATAGCCACAAATACGCCCATTCACTCACTGAGTGCAGCAACATTTGTAGTTAAATTAGACTAATTAGACATTACATGCATTTGCAAATGGTTATCTAACTAAAAGCCCATATCGCCAATGTGGTTTCAACTGTCAATTAAGCGAACATTGATTGCCAGCATCTGTCGTACATACCAGTATATAGTGCATATATACATATATATCGAACTCCACAAATTTAGGGCAGAATGGAACAGAATGCGTATTTGAAAATAAACAGATACATTTAAGGATAGAAACCGTAGTTACTAATTCGACGCAAACATATCGCCACAATTAGATAGACTCATGGAAAGCAGCACCATCATCATCATCATCATCATCATCATCAATATCACTTGTATAATGTGAAACTCCTGAAAGAAATAAATCTGACAGAATCATTCGGTTTTCTTTGTATTTGCCATTCACTTGAAATCAACTCACTAAGTACATTTTTGACATTAATTCCACTAAAATTTATGTCAACTATTTTCCATAAACGAGTATAATCGTGCTAAATGTAAGTATATAACGCATGGAAAGCCAAAGTAAAATCCATGCACTGCAGTTGCATTGACATGGAAATGACCTCGTAAGCTTCACAAAATACGCATTGCGTCATTATGCATGATAAAAGATAAAAGTCATTGTTTACAGTCGAGCTGAGACAATGCTTTGTATGCAAGCTGGGTGTATACGAGTATTTAGAACGTTCCACTCTGCTCGGCTTTTGTCTGCAGCAAAAAGGGTTTGCACTTTTAATCTCACTAATGGCGGCAGTCAGAAGGTTCGTTCGAGTGTTCCTTGAGCTATGACAAAACAAAAAAAAACAGATTTTAAAACAAAACTAGGTACTATTTTACACTGAAGCGGTTGGAGAATGCAAAATATAAGTGTGGAACATGGATTTAGTTAATATTTTTTAGTTTTACGAATGCGTTAATTTTCTAAAGATCCAAAGGTCCACCAAAGAACCTAACCGAACAACCGCCTAGGTACATAAACACCTTAATCGAAACTTCTTGCTCTAAAATGGGCTGTTCAAGTATTGCGTAAGGATATCTTTGCCTTTTTTGACACAATATTCTGGGCTCTAATGGAAGGAGGCATCAGATAGTTATGTGCTCATAGCCACCTTAAAAATGTTCATATTTGTTCAAAACTAAATTGGTTCATTGGCTCGTCATCAATTTCCTCTTCGTTAATTCACTAAGCATCTTCTTCGGAGTGGTGTTACAAGAGTTCAGTACGCATGGATGTTCTCCAGCACATTGAGCAGGTTCTCGTCGTGGCCCTATTTTTCCCTGTTTCCTTTTCCTCTGTAACTTATATGCATTTCATGAACATGATGCAGCATTGATTTGCATGATGCCCAATAATGCCCACAAGTGATACTAGTCCTGTTGATAATATACTCGTATATTCTTATATCCTACATATTTTTAATGTCAAATACTTGTTTATTATTTGTTCATCTCTATTGAAATAATTTGGGAACTTACTTAACTTACGTAACAAAATGACAAAATTTCAAGGCGCATATTCTCAATATTAAGTTAATTTTCTCATTGCGAGATTCTCCTTCTTTGATTATATGTACAAAAAACTTTAGTTTGACTGCACGTAGGAAGGCGCACAAGCTGCTATAGTCAAGTGCCAGTTGTTGTTAACACCAATTTTACAAAGGTCGTTGCAGACTTGGTCTTTCCAACGGACAATGTCCTCTCAGACGATGTCCACCTTCCGTACTGCAGTTCCGCTGTTCATCCGAATGAGCGTAGCCATTGAATTTGAATGCGCTGGACTATATCAACCTCATCATATATAACATACAGTTCGTGGTACATAAGCATCCGAAACTCATTGCCAACTATAGTAGATTCAAACAGTCTACGAAGAATCTTTCACTCTTCCAAAGACGCTGCATACGATGTAGTCATGGTCCACACTACTACTCTTTAGGGACCAAGACCGGGACTATCAACGTCTTTAGATTATTGTCGTCGTACTTCGAGAGAGTGCTCTATATCTAATTTGCTTGCTGATTCCTAAGTAGCATCGATTAGAAAGCGTGATTTTTCGCTTGATCTCCAGGCTGACGTTGTTGCTGGTTGTCTCTATTCTCAGATAGAAAGTTTACTACAACACTAATGCTGATATTTTCCATACTCACGGACCGTCGAAGACGTGACAATAGATTGCAAGTGGACACCAAGTATTTCGTTTTGTACTCGGTCACCGCTAAACCCCGGAGTAAGATAAAGCATCACCCTGTTTGAAACCTCTCTTGATATCAAAAAGTTCGGAGATGTTCTTTCCTACTCTGACGACGCTTTGGGTGTGTGATAGCGTCATCATGAAAAGACGAACGATCTTTACTGGAATACCAAATTCAGTTAGTGCATTAAAAAACTTCGTTCTCATGAGCGTGTCGAAAGCGAACTTATCAGTGATTCGAACTATATTGATTTTAGGGTAATCCCCGAAGTACCCCATTGCAGTAGACATGACAGCCAGACAGACGGACAGAAAACAAGTCGGGGCCGAAACTGTCTTCAAACGTAATCCTATGATAACTTCGAAGTTGTATTTGACGTTGGTAATATTGAAATATTGTCACCATTTCATGAATGTGGATAAAATATGAATCCATTGCAAGCAGTAGATGAACAGTGGTTTTCTTTGATCAGATCAGCGCGGCAACCATCTTATTTCTGTTCGTCCGTCTGCCTTTCATATCTGCTTTCAATTGCTGTCAAACACATACTTAATGATGCAGATTGCTTAAAATGTGATCATAGTCTATTAACAGATGTTAGTTCACAGGCGCAGTGTGGTATTTAAAGTTACTACGCGGGAAATTCAAAAAGCCACTGACTTATCAAATTGCCTTCGTACATATGCATCTATATATCCATTAAATCGATAGATTCTTCGAACTTGTAGAATTATTGTAGAGCATTGATGTTTATTTAAAGAATACTGACGACAAACAAAAGAATTGTATACAGATTTGATGGTTTTATTGGCACATTATCTCGCTATTTCGTACACAAATCGTTGATCAAACCATTGAAAGTTCAATGATGCTAAATGTTAAATTGATTGGCGCCAGGGAATGGGAAATTCACTCGAAAAATTAATCATTATTGTTTGTTTTTTTACCGCTTTTTCGAGCTCGGTAGAGAGCTTTTTCCGTATTGTTTGCTAAACCCTCATTTCTTGAAGATTATATGAAGCTTTCATTCTATTTTTAAGGTGTTTAGCTGAAAAAATACAAGAGTTTTACCAACAAAAACCACAAACAAACTACATCTAAAAATAGGTAGTACACGTGAATAATAACTATGTGAAGTTTCCACCCATAAGAAGTCACCACATCGAATTACAAGTTAATATTGACTGTAATAAAAACGTTTTTTATGCTAAATCCGAAAATTGAGCAGTGTATTTGTATGGGAGCCGTCCCTACTGTGATATATATTGGGCCTAGGAAAAACTGAGCAACTCGTAGTGTTGATACACACAGTTAGAGGATTGACGGATACAGAGACATACATGGTTAGTTCGACTCGACTCGTCGAGCTGATCAAGAATATACATAATTTATGCGGTCTCTGAAGCTATCTTTAATTCGTTACAAACTCAGTGACAAAATTATAATACTACACACTCTAAGAAAGAGTGTGTAGTATTATTAAGGAAATATTCGCTCAGTTAGTGAGGGAATATTTCCCAGAAATATTTTCTATGCTGTACTAAAGCTTCATTTATAAAACCATTATAAGATGCTTATACAAAAACCAACTTTTCTATGTGTAGTGTATTTGAGCTGCGATTTCACCGGACTTGCTAGTCAAAACTCTTCATTGTTTGCTTTAAAGCTATTATTAAAAATATTCTCGATGACGAATACTGAATTCGCTCAAAACTGGAATTCACAAATAGACAACATGATGAGAGTTAAGCCAGCGTGTGTCGACTAGTAGATAAGCTGCACCCAGTCTAAAAATGTCTATTGGAAGCATTGATTTTTATGGAACTATAAGTATACTGTAGTGGCCTATGGGGCATTATCTGCACCAAACTTACTCTTTTTAACTTAAGTAATAAAAAATAGTTTTTTGTAGTACAATCTTTCATATCTGAGGAGTTCTTAGCAGCGCCTAAATATACAAGTTTGGTGGCTCTTTTATATAATCTACAAGCAGTTTATACAGATGTAGATATAGCTATGTAGTATGTATTATTGACTCAACTTTATTGGGCCATAACATAAAATTGCACAAAGCTAATATAACCATTTGATATATGTAGCGTATACAAAGCTGAATAAATGTTAAGCTCGCTCGATTCATAGCTTTCCAGATTTTATTAATCAGTAGCGTTTAAAAGCCGGACTGCGAACACGCAATTATTTACTGATTCAGCGCCATGAATTCGCATTTAATTTTGTTTGTAATATTTATTGCTTTCTGTATGCAACTTAAGGCAACCGCAGGCGGTAAGTGTTCTTTTTCATTAAACTACGTAGAAAAATAATGCGATATAAAATATAATTCTTTGTTTTCTTTTTACTTTTTCAGCATCCAATCAAAGATCAAACAAGCCACGCGAAGTAAACTTAGACTTCGTCTTGCCGGATATGAATTACGAAAGTGGTCCAAGGCAAGCCATACTCGAAGAGGTACGTAATCGTGTCAAAACCTCACTGCATGTTGCAGATGAGGAAATGGTAAAGAATCTAATGCAAAGTACCGAGACCAAGTCCATTAGCCAAACTGAAATCAATAATTGTGAAGGCTATGAGGACATAGATGAACTGGAGACTGCACGCCTATTGTTGGTGCACCACTCGAATTTCGATATAGTAGATAATGCTGTTGATAGTGTACGCTCAATAATTGTCGATGAATTGGATTTAATACGTTTGCAATATAAAATACTGCAGGCGCGTATACAGGGTATGAATATCATATTCGAAATGGCAACTCCACGCGATGCTTTCGATGTCTGGCGTCGCTATTGTCGCCTATCAAAATCGCAGCCGTTGGAGCAATATGGTGCTGGTATTTTCGAGATTAAACCTACCGATAGAAATTTTGTAATACCGAATACGAATAATAATAATGTTAGATTAGATGTAAGGACAATAGACAAGAGAGATGTAGATGTAAGTTCTTTGGCAAATTTTTATTGAAGTTTACATAAAGAGTATTAAACTAATTAAATGGTTGTAGATGTCATATTTTAATGAATGCATTCATTTTTAAATATGTGTCCGTAAACAATGTTTATTTAAGCATGCATATAAGCAATAAAACTCAAAATGTATTGATTACTATATATATAGGTATTACCTTAAGGAACTTAGTTTCAGTGTGCATTCGAAAGATCTCTTGTCGTTATCAGTTCGCAGTATATTAATTATAGTTCTGCAATAGCTATGAATAGTGTATGGATTCAAAAATTATGTATGTAACTTATAGCACTGAAATTCTGCCAACAATAAATCTTTACTACAACAGTATGTATTGAAGGCCTCTTTTTCAAATGCGCAAAACTCCTAACCTAAAGCAATTGACCGATTTATTTTAAAATTTCATAGCGCTGACTTCGTTAATTTTAAATAAAACACTTAAAATAGAATTGTATGTCATAATCTTTCTTATGACCCGAAAGAACAGTCTCTGACATTTATACTTTAAAGATAATTTCATTCAAATGTTGGCTGTGACTACGCTATAGTTGGTCCATTCTGTAGGTCCAATTTTCGATCTTTCTTTCCAGCATTTCTACCGGTATCTCGCGTATTAGGCAAGTAATGTTGGCTTCCCATGCTTGAATTGTATTTAGCTGGCTTATCAACAAAGACTTTCGACTTCACTTAACCCCAAAGGAAAAAAATCCAGATGTTTGACGACACACGATCTAGGCGGCCAATTGACAGGTCCGTAACGAGAAATTAGGTGCTCACCAAAATGATTTCTCAGTAAGAGCCGTAGAACCATATTGCTGAAACCGACACTTCGGACTTCAATTTCAGGCCGTTGTCATGATGCGGTAGTGATCGCTATTGACGGTTATGTTCAGTCCGGCTTTATTTTTAAAGAAATATGGACCGATGATTCCACCAGCCCACAAAACCACTCAAAACAGTGAATTTGTGTGATTGTAACGGTAGTTCGAGAATCTCTTCCGATTGCTCTTCAGCCCGAATGTCGCAATTTTGTTCATTAACGTATCCTTTGAGCCAGAAATGTGCCTCATCACTGAACAAAATTCGATGCGAAAACAGCGGATCTTCATTGAGCTCTTGCAGAGCCCATTGACTGAAATTAAAGCGTAAATTTAAGTCTGGCGGCTTCAAAAAACTGGAACTGGAACTTTGTTAAGTCTTACTGAAGATATATAGTAGGGCTATATGATTTTCTCTTCTCATGGATCCCATCATCAAAACTTTACAAAATTTATAAGGTATCTCCTTTCGAATAAGAAATCATGAAAATCAGTCCACAAAGAATTATCGCTGAATGTTAAAAAAAGATTTCTCCTCCATGAACTCATTTTTATACCATTTACACAAAGTGCAAAATGGTATTATCAGTTTGTCTGACAGTTTGTACGGCATAAAAGGAGGCATTGTAGACCCCATAATGTATATATATTCTTTTACAGCTCGACGAGATGAGTCGATCTAGCCCTGTCCGTCTGTCTCTCCGTCTATATGTTGTTGCGCATTTTTTGGGGACCAATTTTTATGCTATGAAGATTGATCCACCACGCCCACTTTTTGAGATAGCTCCCATACAAACTCACCGCCCACTTTTTACTTTTTGTATGAAAAACTCTTTTATTAAAGTTAATATTAGGTAGAAATGCATAATGTTGCCTTTTAATGGACAGTCGCTTAACATACATAGACTACCACAAAAGTGGGCGTGTCTCGCCCACTTTTTGTGGTAGCCCTCATATAAACCCACCGTGCAATTTTGAGTTTTTTTTTTTTTAATTCTTTATTTAAATTAATATTTGTTGGATTTTAGTGGACAACCGCTTCATATACAAATAGAAATAGGCGTGTCCAGCCAAGGTTTTGAGGTAGTCCCATACAAACTCACAGCTTAATTTTATGTTTTGTATGAAAAACGTCAATATCAAATTGAAATTCTATATGGTGGCACCTTTACAGCTGGACGCTCCATACACATCTACTAGTTGGCGTATACCGCCCACTTTTTGGAGTAGCCCCTATTAAAATCCCCACGTTTATGGTTTACAATACGATTTAAAATTTCGTGTGAATGGTATTAGAACTTCGGTTCAACCGAGGCTAACGTTTTTTCTTGTTTAAATTTAAATTAAGCGAGAGTTTTTTTGAATTGGCTAAATCAAGAAAAAAAACTGTTAAGGTATTTGGTTCAACGACCCTCTATTCACCATGTAAAGTATGTTGTAGCCAAGCACATTAAAGTGAGGTTAATTTCGTTCTCTAGTATAATGGCGCAGGGCGTGAAATACATTTTGAAACATAATTTGGGAGCACTAGTGTCATGGCGGTAAGTAGCTAATTGCAATTTTGTAATTGTTTTCAATTTAATGGCATTTCCTTTTTCATCTGACTGTCAATTTTATAGAGTTTTTGACTATAACATTGGTTTTTACACGAACTGAACCTTCACGATTCATTCAAATGGAAACACTCCATAAAATTTGTTTAAGAGACAAGCACAATGTTCACGTTCTGAAATTCTATTTCAAACATACGTTCCTAAGTAGTATCGATCAAATAGCTTTTCAAATCCGCTGTTTCAATTCAACCGGATTTTCATACACGTATATCAGCTCAAACAAGATAGAGTGTGCATTAAAAATCTTCACACAAACTACAAGATAACTTTAAAATTTAATTTAGCTGATTTTTATGTTCCGATTTATAACTCAAGCAAAATGAATTTGTTGCAGTTAGTTGCAAATTCCACTTAACTTACAACGATTAACACTTCTAAGAGCCTTACTAAATGCACAGTTCCTGGCATAGAACGGCGACGTTCATAAAAAATTAAGTATCAGTCTTTGTCTTACGAGTTGAAGTTGATTTTATGTTGCAATTATTTGAACATTCGTTTTATAGCTCATTTGTACAACAGCTGCCATTCCTACAAGACTTTGACGATAAGTACTTAGTGGAAAATCTTCTTCAAAAGCTAAGGAGAAGCATCACCCACCGACCCAAGCACTCACACACTTCAATCTTCATATGCGAGTAGTAGGTATTACTTATTATGCGACATGAAAATAATCGCATATGTTTTTGTGCGCAGTTATATTCGCATAAGAGTATAATAATTTGTTAAAATATCACAATGCATCTGTATTATGTTTAATTGGATTTTACGCTAAGCGGTATTAAAATCTACAGAGTAACTCACAACTCAAGTATGTATTTAAGTTGATGTGTGTGCGTCGTCATAGCGCCATCTTATCAGTTTCTCGCACACGACGCGCTCCTTCCCGCACACATTTCCATGGAAAACATATTCTGATAATTTGTTTCTGGGGAAATTTGCTTTTAGAATTTTGTCACAGTGAGCAGAAATAAAAATGCGCTGTGAACATTTCGCTTCAACTGATAATTTTACTCAATTTGCGCGCCATGATGAGCAAAGTTTTCACATTTACATATATGCGCTCCGGAAGTTTTCGAAGGCGACGGCGGCGCACTTTGTACAAGTTTTTACACGCTCAACACCCGCTTCCGAAGTATAGGTTAGGTGCCTGCCAATTAGGGATTTCCGCTTCAATTACTTTTAAGCATGCACGTCGTCTTCAAAATTGCATAATTTTCACATGACAAACTTGAGTGTTCGTAGATAGTCAAATAAGTATCTACATACACATATTTTAGATACTTTTGCATTTATGTATTCACGCCACTTCAGATACTTTTCACTTTAACGTTTTCTTTTTTTTTGTATACTTTTGCGCTACACATATATTTCATACAAGTAGCTTTAAGAAAATATACATCTAGAATACATTTACTTGCATCTTATCACTTAAACTGTAGTTACGGATGGGTTCAAGCAACTCAGACAGACGAATATGATTATCAGGCCTATTCCGGTTCTCACTTTCGGCAAGATTTTGAGAAAGTGAATTCAATGAAATGTTATATTTTTCACGTATAGATCAAGTGTACTTCATATTACTCAATGCGAGTAAATTTAAATCACAAAATTATTATATACATGAAAAAATTACCATTTTATCGAATTCACTTTTTCCAAAATCTTCCTGAAACTGCGAACAGACATATGCCTGTACATCTATGTGGTACATATGGAACTCTGTGGTTGACTTGACCCAAGGTCTTCTCATGTAAGTATTTTGACAACTCAAACCAGCAAGTGGTCACTGCGAATCAGGCTCAATCAGCCTGTAACGCTAACTAGGACTCAGTGACAGAGCTAGAACGACGGAGGGCCGTCCTAAAGGAAACGTGCACTGCGACAGAAAATTATGTCTTTTGTACCCTAGCCCAGATATGGTTAAGTTAATTTATCTAGGACTTCTCCGTCTCTTCAATGAAACGGAGAATAACCTTAGAAGAGGTGTTTCTGACCTTATCAGTTGTAATGAAGGGTATATTCATTTGCTCAATTCTAAGCCTGGCCAAGGCCGGGTAGTCCCAAAGCAGATGTAAACTAGTTTCGTAATCCTCTAGACATAGTCTGCACTCTATTTCTGAGGAGAGACCCAGTTTATGTGATATCTCAGTGAATGATGGCCAGTGAGGTAGCCCATAAGCAACATAAGGTCAGATCTATTCAGAACTGCGTTGGTTATTAGGTAGATAGGACGTATTAGTAGCTTGGCCTGCCATAGACCAGGATATTGTATCCAGTACCGGGAGGCAGTGCTTCTTAAACGATATACTATGAAAGATTTAGACTTAGCCAGGCTAAGTCCGCAAAAAGGTACCGGACCTATAAAGAAAGTTACCGACCAGGTATCGACCCAACATATCGCGACTTTGCGGCCGATTGACAGTTGTTGGAGGAAATCGTAGCTTTGAAGAACCAGCCTCGAAGGAGAAATGCCAAGAGGTAAGTGCTTTAATAGCCGCTTGGCTATTACGAAAGGATGGTTTTTTTTCCATTGCAAACCCGTGGGCCAGGCACCCAAGGCAATAGAGATCCTGGTGTTGGGTCCGAAGTACCCGCACCTGTGCCCGTATTGGTAAGTAAACCATCAGTGACCATCGTAGATACTCCAGTAGCGGGGTTGCTCTTCTTGCAGTCTGATCGACTGAGAAGGAGAACTGAGAAGCGTCTGCCGAAACGCAGTTCCGTGGACAAACAATCTGAAACGTTGCATATTTCGATGCCAGGGATGAGTTTAAGGCTACTAGAGTGACCCAGTTCACTTAGCGTCCGACTGTCTACAGTCTGAAGTCTCAGAGCATTGGTTGCTACTGAGGATTACATAAAAATGTGCTGCGGAGGTAGACCGTTGATCGCCTCCATTGCGGCAGTGGGACATGTTCGCATGGCACCCGACATGCTCAGATAAGTAAGCCATTGCAGTTTGTCGTACTGTATTATTGCACATAATACAGCCACCATATAAGGTCGACGTATGTTACTATAGGTCTCATCATTGAAGTGTAGACTTTGGCGAGAGGCCCCACGAGAGACCCCTTAGATGTTTGCATGTCCATAAGAGCATTGTTGTCCTGTTGAGGACATTCTTAAGATGGGTATTCCAATTTAGTCTTTTGTCAAGAATGACCCCAAGAACTTTACTCCCAAAAGAGAGTTTTGGATATACACTGTATCTAGCTCCAATTTTTACTTCCTTGAGTCGGGCACCAAGACAGCCTTTTTGAATTTGTCCTGAGGCCCACCTTGGCACACCAGTTGGTCAGAAGACTATCGTATTTTTAGTCATTAGATTGTCATGTAAACTCAATTCTATGCTGTCTACTTAGCGGCTCTAGAAGAATATTCTTTTGTAATCTACATCAACATTTCAACTCAATCGAACATGCGGAAGTGGTTTAAAATCAATAGACAAGTAAAATAATGCTAAGGTTTCGGTTCTTTAAAACTGGCACACTGATTATCAAATATTATATATATTCCCCGAGCTGCGAGTTTCGAATCCGAATAAATTGTCCGGAAGAACAGAAAAATTTCGCGATTTGAATTTAACAGATCTTGAGAGTATTTATATCATAGTGTTAATTCCAAGTGCAGATGGCGCAGATGGTCGGACTTCGATAAAGAGTCGATCCTCGTTAAAAATATATATGTATTAAGTTTGTGCCTTTTTCATAAGCTTCTATTCTATTCATTCACTCCCATGCTTCAATAAAATAAAATGACAGAAACAAATTCAAGAGAATCTGTTAAATAACATTTACAACTTCATTAAATGTAACCTCGAGCAAATTGTATTGTAATATATGTATGAAGCTGTCATTAGATATACTTATGTACCTATATGAACTCATATTAAAACAATATAGAGTTAAGAACAATAGAATGCACGGACGGACGGACGGACAGGCAGACAGACAAATTGACATTTGCAACTGACATGGTATTGTACGAGTATATTATAATAATCAAAATTTCTCATATTAAATAGCATATTATTGTTGTTGTTGTTGTTGTTAATGTTGTTGTCCTTGCTGGGGTTGTTAATAAGTACTGCGTACAATGTATATATGTACTACGATACATATATGACTATCCTGTCATTTAACATTGCTTATGCGTAATATTAATGAGTATTTGCTTACACATGTATCTCGAACAATACGAAAAGGAAGACAGCCTGAAAGGAAACCCATTGATCAAGCAATCATGATGTTGCTGGCTTTAGCTGCTTTCGATGATGATGCTGAGAATGATGAGGATGATGCTGCTACTGTAGTACTGTAGTTATTCAAAGGACAAGCAAATGAACAACAAGAGATCAGCATAAATCACGCGCCAAAGCCAGAAAAAGCCAACACTCCATATACTTACTACTTATGAACATAGTTCTGAGTTCTGAGTGTGCCTGCTTGCCTGACTGGCAGCTCGTCAATCCAGTACTCGACGGATGAGTCGAACGCTCATCAAGTTAATGCACAATTTAAACATTGACTGTGAACTATCTATCTCTTTCATCCTCTTAGTTCCACTTTATGTACACTTCATATAGATTTCAAGATGCATCTTCAATAATTTGGCGGAGAGTTTGTAACGCAATGGAGCAGGGACTCTATACAGTAAATTTTATATAATATGGATGAGCTCTGCTCTATTCACAGAAGCTAAAAAACCATATTGAAGTGTTTCTTACTCGAGCAGTCAATGGCAATCGAAAACTCTTCCATCGGTCATTTTCCGCAAACATTTTTCAAGTCCGAGAAAATAAATCAAAAATCCAGTTCCGGCCAAAAGAGAAATACCAGTGACAGAAAAGATCACCTTCAAAACGCAAAACGCTTCAAAACTGCTGAAGATATTCAAATTTAATTTTTATAAGAAGAACTGTACGACGACGTCGTTAGGAGACCGGGTTAGATTGGATGGTCTGGAATAGATTTTCTTATCATGGTGTTGGACAATTTACCCTGTTCGATGGGAGAGTAAATGCCGTCAAGTACCAACACATCCTTCACACATCCCCTATTGAACCACATTTTTAGCAAACCTCACATTTCAGGATGACTGCAAGCGGATTTTTTTTTTTTGGAAAAACTAATAAAAAACAAAAGTTTTTGTGCAGTTAAAAAGTGATTATTCATTATTTCTAGTCTTTTTAAAACTGGTTCTGGTCAGTTTTTGCGTATGATATCGCGGAAATGATCGCCTCCAGAATTGTTTGCAAAACATGCTCGTTTTTCATCAATTTCCATCATTTTTCCAAGTGTTTCGGGATGTATAGCGACCAGTTGAGCTCTTCGAGAATCTGTGGCTTGCAGACGTAGACCTTGGCTTTCAAATACCCCAATAGTCTGAAAAGTCGCAATAATGCGATGGTGGCTCGGTCTGTCTGTGATGTGGCGCCGCTGATACCAGAATTTATCCAAGCCTATATATATCATCCACAATTAGCATCAGAAAATCTGTTAGCATGACGCGATAACGGTCGCTATTGATGGTAGACGTTGCGTCAACTTCGAAGAAGAACAGTCCGATGAGTCTTTCCACACAAATTCCGAAAAGGTGAAGAGGTTCCTTGTAAGTTTTATGAGTGTTATCAGTGAACTAAATCCAACAATTTTGTGTTTTTACGCATGGCACTTTGAGTTTGCACAATTTAGAGGTTATTTTGAAATTAAAGCTATACGATAACAGCGCGTTCGGGTGATGGGAACTACTCCATATATACTGTTGTCCGATGCGGAAGGATTTGACCTCCCACTCTGTATTTTTTCAGTAGTATTGATTTTTAAAATGTTTTGGTTCACACGCATTTTTGAAAATATAATATTTGTCGAACTGGTTACGGAGAGTCATGATCTAAATCACATCGAGAATATCTGGCACATCATGAAGACACTCGTAACGAAGAAGACCCAGAAATTTTTTAGAATTGTTTTAGCTTTAGTTGACTCAAAGACGTGCTAGTAGGTTATGGAGTCTCGGCAAAATATTAAATGGAACCTTTTTAAAATCTTCAATGTAATGACTTTCCAACAGATAAGTTTTTTTAATTTTCCTTATACCAATAATTGCAATTTAAATGAAGTTTAAATGGAAAACCCGTAAATTGTTTTTATTTATCGTTTCGTTCATTCACGTGCCTTCATGAGCCCCAATACGCACTGGTGGTGGTGGGTATATCCATGAATTATGATGGTCCGATTATATAATTTAACATTTCCTTAAGGTGCATTTCAAGACCTTCTTATCAGTAAAAACTTCATTATTTCAGCTGCAGCCACGTTGAAGTGGGCTATCGCCATTTGCGTGGACTGATGTCAAATGTGATACAAACGAAATTCGTTTGAGGAACATCATTTTAAGAAATATTGAACGCTTCTTTTCTCTTTTAAGAACTCTTAAACTACTATCCACAAATCACCTTTCTAGCATTAGATGTTTCGGCTCTGCGTTGATCAGTAATCATATTTCAGCTGGTCAAATTTAAAACGCTTCAGAATTGTCTGACGATATTTTCATTATTTCACTTCACGAAGATCGTTCGGCATGGATATGAGAAAACGTAATAAATACTGATGCACAAGGTAGGAAGAAATAACACCTCCAACACAGCAAGAAATTCGTTTTCGAATATTTCGGAGTCAACTCAAAGCAGTACAAATTTTCCAAACTACATATAAACAAATTCACCTGTTTCACCTGAAAACTATTTTCATGTGGACGAGTCTCAAGAAGGCCAGCAGATATCTTCGACTGACGAGGAAAATGTGGCGCTGGTAAAGACTAAATTTTAGGGACAGCCACGATTAAACTGCGAGAGTTCAAGGCTTATAGACGTAGATTTTGAATATCATATAACTACACCGGAAGAAGTGTGCAGACGTCAAATCGGGCGGGTCAAAATTACCGGATAAAGCTGTATGATAGCATCGTTCTACTCATTTTAACATCACTAGACTACCTCTCGAAATCACTACTTCCTCACAATATGAAGTGTATTAAGATTACGGCTTAACCAAAACTAATACTTAATCTTATTGTCTCTTTCGGTCTTCTGTTGTCCCACTCGAAGTTAAGCATTGTTGCACAAGAATAATTGACGATGATGAAGATAATGAGTGAAATACACAAATACATACACCTACTTTTATAGAGAAAGCGGCGTAAAGGGGATTATGGAGATAGTATCTCGTAAGGAAAACGCATCTGACGACAACAAGAACAACAACAACAACAACAACAACAACAACAACAACAACGATAAAGCAACGCATCATATTTAAACTTCATATACAGCATAGCCTGTCAGAATAAACATACTCTACTATATGCATCTCGCTTACACACAATACGTATATCCTTTTGGTTCTGGATTACTGTATGGCTTCACTGGATGGTTCTTTGCTTTGCTGGTTGGTTGCTTGGTTGGTTGGGAGTAGTGGCATTATAATCCTGTGCGAAACACTTGAAAATGATGGATGAAAATTATCGTTTTCTGCAACGCATGCAAATGTGCAAAATTACTTTCGGATGATTAATGCTTTGCGAGCAAAATTCTCGCCGTATGAGAAGAAATTACTCGTAAACGAGGTTCAAACTTAAAGTTTATTTTTTTTTTTTTTGACAATTTGTTGGCTAGTTGCATACATAACGGGTTTTACATTACGTGGTTTCCGAACCGTAGAGCTGTCATCTGTTATCTGTCAAACATTTTATTAGTTTATTGTCTAATATTTATTAATGGATCATGACAATGGATAGTGATGCTACGAACTGAATTGTTTCGTACAAAAATTTTCTTCAGCGTTGTGAAACATTTTTCAATCGGTGAGTACATAATGATCCAAAATGATCGCATTTAGTGCTCTGAAGATTCTAAAAATAATTGAAGACAGGTCATTACAGTTAAAAAAAAGTCACTGTGTGGTACGCATTATGATCTGGAGGTGTCATCGGGTCTTATTTTTTTAAAAACGATGCTGGAAGGAAAAAAATTGTCAATGCGGAGCACTACGAGCGATTATTTTGGACTGCATTTGAAGATGTTAAGTTGGACGATATGTGATTTCAAGAAGATTTCAAGAAGATATGTCAATAGGATGACCCTTAGTTTGACACGAATTGAGTGTGGGATGAACCCGCAATGTGAGGCAGTAGGCTAGACATATGAGCTGTCAAGGCCTCAAATTTTTACAAATATATAAAAGTATAAAATATATTTATACAATATCAAGTATTGTTAACGGCACTTAATATCAAACTCAAATGAATTCTCCATTAAGGTTTCGCATATAGAGGACAAATTTCAGAATAATTCCAAATTTAAGAATAATTTCTTAAAAGAAATAATTTAAAGTGTTTTTGTAAGACAGCTATGCCTCCTTGTGGCCATTTTGGCAATAAATTTTTTTTGATTTTGTCATCAATGAAGATCAATAGACTTCTCCATCTTTGGTGGTTGGTTTTCTCAATTCTCCGATAGTTTTGGGCAATCAAATAGTTGTGTACCATTCAGAATTGACTATCCTACGTTGCTCTAATGTAACATTTGTAACATGACCAGTTTTTTCCAAAAAAAAAAAAACAGAGGATCATTTGCATCGAAGTGCTTCGTCCATGAACAACTTGGTTCGTTTTGTAACACCCATGCAGTCGATTGCTGTTTTCTTTCGGCCACATATACATAGATTCATGTTTCATCACCTATTTTAAAAACTATTAGATTTAACCTCTTAATAAAATATACTCTTATATACCAACACACACACAATTTAATCACTTCTTTGATAGTTGTCGGCAGCAGCTTGCAATGAGAAGCGATGCAAGATGTGTAACACCATGGAAGTGGATAATAATTAAGCCGCAAATGAACAGCGTCAGTTGAGTAATGAATGCCGAATATAAAACGAATAATAATAATAAAAAAAAACCCCCCAAAGAAACTTACATTGTTGCAAGCAATTATGGTAATGCTTTTTGATGATTACAGCGGAAGTTTGTTTTTTGTTCCATTTTTAGCGATTAAGAAATATTACAAGCTTAATAGAAATGCGGAAAACCAAGTTTTAAGAGAATTTGATAGCGCTTACAAGTGTTGAACGTTACGCCAAGTTGCAGAATGGAAAAAGATGTCATAAAATCTACAAAACTTCATTTAAAGATTTTCTGTCAGCATAAAAAATGGCGTCAAAGTTTTGTTGTAGTTTTAATTTCAAATTCAGAATTTGTTTAAATTATAAGAATGCATGCTTAAGGCAATCTATACGCTATAGCCAAATCTTGAATTGGGCTATAGCGTTTACAGTTTTACAGCTTAATGATTGTAATAATTGACTCCACAGAACTTCACTTTCACATTTCAGCAATGGAAAGATGCTTTGAAATTATAAAACATCATTGCATGGCGGTGAACTCAACATTGGGAGAAGCAACTGTCCTACGCTTTGTTAGTGGAGACAACCATCAAAAGAAGTTCTGACTTCATATCAAGTGATATGGCGCATTGAAGCGAATAGCTATCATTTGCGAGTGCTGAATTCATTTGCTATTCATTTGAAATAACTTCGTACTGCGGCCTAAATTTAGGTCCACACTTTACGATGTAAGTGTATGGTCGCAGGCAATAGATAAACATACTATCCATACCAAATAAATAGGGCTCAAGGAAGTGGAGAACTATATATTAATGGAGCGAGATACAAAACTTCAACCGGCGCACTAAAAATTGTTTTTCACTTATTTCTCCATGCACGTTTTCCAAAATAGATAGCAATAACTACTTCAGTGAGGTTAAGGAAATCCTCAACTTAACACGGTGATTCTTTCCTGCAATCTGCTATCAGAACTTTCCAGCGATGTGTGAACATGGAAAAAATTAATACCAACATTCTAATGTTCCAAAAAAAGTTACTGAACTCGCCTCAAGCACGAAGTTTAGCGAATGGTTTGAGCAAGGTACAAATTCATCTTTGGTATTGATTTATTTTATTCTTTAATGAACTCCCACATGACCTGCAACAGCATTATCATACCTATACTTGGCCGCTACAATATAAAGACCATCAACTTCACGCATGCTCAAACTCTTGTATGAAATTCCTTCAAAACTTTTAGATGCCACCACTTGTACTTCATGATTTTCAAATCACTACGTATCTTAATACATATCTGTTGTGGAACGTAATCGATTAATATTTGGATGTTTTTACTTGAATGGTGACATGCTGCTGAAGTTTATCTCCCAAAAATTTCAATAAAATCGTTTCGAATTACTTCTGACATTGAGTGATTCAAATTTTGCTACCCATTTTAGTTCTTATAAGATTTACAATATCGGGTTTTGCTCTTGAATGCACCAATTCTCCAAACTTCCCACAATTTTCTCTTCTTTGGTTTCAAATATTTTTTTTCCATTCTTCAATACTTAAAATCTATAGCTAGATACGCACTTATGGTATAGAGTATTGCCCATAGTTAGAATTTATGTCGGAATTCGATTGAACCGATTATTAACCGAATCGCCAGTGTCTTTCTTAAATGCTAAGCAGTAATTAGCTAGCATTGTGACTTGGCTCTTTTCATTGAAGCGCTTTTCTGTTGTTAATATTTCTTAGTAGAATCATTTGTCCTATTTGTCACTGAATTGCCTGAGATTTTCTGGGAAGAATATTATTATTTGTGTAATTATCACTGGTTAATACAACGAGTTGCGTGTTTATGTATGCTCAGCAAAATCTATATATATAAATAGGCAAGTGAAAAATGTTCACACCCTTTTTAATCTCCTTAAACCCAAAATATTCGCTTGATTTTTTTGTTGGACAGGTTATGAAGAGGACAGGTAAGGAAGAATGTAAAATTATTTTCTAAAGTATTGCGTCCAAGGTAGATAAGAACCAGGTAACTCCCTCGGCCAATCACAAAGACCTGAGTTCTCCCCCTCTCACAACTTGGTAAAAAATTACAACAAAGAAATCAAAGCACAGACGGTGTAGCCAACATGTTGGCGAGCATCAGTTGGGAGCGTAAATCAATATTTCTTCTAGCCTGTTGTCGATCGCAGCATGTTGAGCACAACATGTTTGTCATACATAACGCTCTCACCAATAAAGGAACAGACAAGAGAGCGAACATGCTTATAAGGGCCAGCCTCTTGTTGATCCCAACATGTTGCTCAAACTTAACGCTCTCAGCATTATCAAATAGTACTGAACTGTTTTATATTGTCGCTATAATGGTTGAATTTCAAAAATAGGGCGAACACTAGTAACTATAAAACCACGTAGCATACGGAAATGTTTTTAGTACTTTGGTATAGCCACTTGGAATTTCGGTATACACTGAAAGAAAGAAGAAGGACGAAATTGCTTGTGTAATTCATACTGGTAAATTCAATTCAAAGAAATGTGTACGACAATGTTCAGCCTATGCTGAAGTATATTATCAAACATGAGGAGCACCTCTCGTATATACCATTTGACGATGAATCGTATGAAGTGAATTCAAATTTCGTTTCCACCGAAGTTAATTTAGTCAATTATTTTGTTTTTATTTTTTTTTTTTTTTTTAAACCAATTTTCAGTTACAATTGCAAATTTCTTTTGTAAAATTAAATCGTCTCGCTTTGCAAACTGACCAGCAAGCCTCAACACCGAGGTACGCCATACCATACCATATAGCGACCGCTTTTGCTGACCAATACAGCAATTCAATACACTACGAATGAATTTTACGCTGGCAAACAAATTCAATTTGAAAAACCTCAAGCAGGACAAGCGGAAAACCTCACGATACACGACAACAAGACAGGCAGAATACAGTAGACAGGCAGACAGACTGAAGTCCTATCGTTTCAAAGACTGATAAAAGCAGAGCAAAGGACACACAAAATGTAGTGTGCCAAACAATAGATACTCGTATTCGAATGGAACCGCAGCTACACAAATACAGATACGCTTGAAAACATCTTTTACAATCTCGACTTCTCAAACCATTTCTTCATAGCTTTGGTATTTTTGTGTTCTTGTGTTTTTTTTTTTTTCGGTTGACAAATAGAAAATACTCTACTCGTAGCATTGTATAAAATTAATGATATGGGCAGTTGCAATCCAATCGTATACGGAGTGGAGAAAATGATGTTCAAGCTGGAGATGTATCTATGTAGAAAAAGTGTTTGCCATTTTTATTGTCGTTCAATACTTGAGAGATAAAAATTGAAAAAAGCCACATGCCAAGATACAAAGCAAACCGAGATTTTAAGAGAGACAGCGTAGTGGAGCAATCGACAGGATGAGCTGAAAAGGACAATTGAGCAACGTATTTTGCATGCATGGTAAAAAGGTGAATAAGTAGTTTGGGCAGAAATTGGGCTATATTGAACTTTTTAACAGATTGTTTGCATTGTGCTGCTAGATATGAGGAGAGGAGGTACTCGGATTCAGGGCATTTGGCAAGCGCATTGTCTGGCAGCTTTAGATCTTACTCTTATGGCTTTTCGACTTTTTTTTTTATAATCGGTTTTTTTTTTTTAAATTCCTTTTTGGCTTGTCAAGAGATATGCATGACTTATGCGCCTGTAAACACGGATAATAGTGACTTTATCTCGTTTATGTATTGTGCTCTAAGAGTATTTAGCAAAGGAATCAACAAAATAAATCTAAATATTTGTGTATTGAAGCTGGCCAGTCTTTTGGAATGGATGTTTTAAGTACTTATGGCACTTAGCTGATTCGAATTGCGTTTTAACTGAAGGTATTTAACTGAAGGTATTTACTAGAGCAAAAAGTTCGAATATAGACGACTGTGGTAACTCGAACGGTTAAATTCAAAACGGTTTGGTAATTGATTAATAAATAATTAATAATAAGAAAAATCGATTATCAATTAGATTAATCTATTAATCTACTAATCTACTAATCTACTAATCTACTAATCTACTAATCTACTAATCTACTAATCTACTAATCTACTAATCTACTAATCTACTAATCTACTAATCAACTAATCTACTAATCTACTAATCTACTAATCTACTAATCTACTAATCTACTAATCTACTAATCAAATAATCAAATAATCAAATAATATATTAATCAAGTAAATAATTAATCAATTATTCAATTAATCAATTATTCAATAATTCAATTAAAAAATTAATCTATTAATCAATTAATTAATTATTAATAATTAATCAATTAATTAATTAATCAACTAATCAGTTAATCAATTAATCTATTAAAAAGTTCAAATTTCATTCCCTTCGATTAGTTTGTTTGGAGATACCGCATGTGGTGCGAATGATTTAGACATCGTATTAATACGAGTATTACATATCGACGAGACGAGTCGATCTAGCTATGTCCGTCTGGTAATTGTGGCGCATTTTCAATCAATTTGTTAGATATGCAGCTGAAACTGGACACTCAGACTTATTTTTAAAGCGATTAAATAGAGTAAACATATTGACATGCCACGCCCACTTTCATACAACACACTTTTCATACAAACCACCCACCCACTTTCGACTTTTTGTATGAAAATCTTCATTATTTAGTTCAATATCAGCTTGAAATTTGATATGGTGGCTTCTTATGTACAGCCGCTTGACATAAATATACTAATAGGCGTGTCCCGCCTACTTTGTGGGTTAGCTCTCATATAAACCCGCTGACCACTGACTTGAAATTAGATATGGAGGACGCTTCACACACATACATATACTAACAGGCGTGTCCTGCCCACTTTTTGAGGAGCCTCTATGGAAACCCGCCACTCATCTTTATGTTTTACAAGACGATTTGAAATTTCGTGGGAATGGTATTCGAGCTTCGATTCAACTGAACGTTAAAGTTTTTTCTTGTTTCATTATTCAATTGTGGCTTTTCCCGCTTTCAATGCTTAGTTTTTGTTCCACAGAAGCTTTCTGTCAAATATAATGCCAACTAATCATACACTCTGTTTGCTAGGTATTAGGTCCGGTATATTGTAGATTCTTGTAAAGTGCACAAGCACTGTTTGCCCCCCCCCCATTAGTTCGTTAAGTGATGTATGCATTCGATCAAGAAGAGTCGATGGAAACATGCCGTTTATTGCTTTGGCAGCATCATTCGCATACGCAAAACCTCATCCACCAAGCATCTTAGCATATTGTCGATACCCAGGACCCATAGAAGAGAGGAGAGAAACTAGCACGTAGATGAACATTCTAGCTCAGCATGCACCATTCTGCATTTAAGCAATTCGCTAATACTACTCCCAGAACAGTCAACGCTTCAGTTATTGTAGCTTGCTTGATGGTTATGAAGGAACCCTCTAGCGACTTCTGATGGGCAAATTCTTTGGCTCATGTGAACTTCTAGAAGTATCTCCAAAGACTATATAATAGTCTATATTCTTTGAGGCTTATATGCTGATTAAACCATTTCGTTATCAGCTTATTCAACAGAAATATATTATTATGAACATTTAAATTTTCGCATGACGCCGGTTTACATTCAGCCTAACTCTTCGCCCGAAGATCACTTTTCCAATGTTCCAGAAAAAACCGCCCAACAATATCAAACCATAAAGTATACTAAGCACCAAATTGAATACCGGAGACAAAATGCACTCCATTGCATTCCATATTGCACGACCGACCAAGAGCATGAGGGAAAGCGCTGTAATTGTTAGCAGTATGACGCCCAGGGTGAGAAAATTCAATATGTCCAAGGCGTAGTATAAGACCATGATTATTGTGCTTAATAGGTGATCCGTTCGCAGTGTTTGTATTGATGCATGAATTTCGTCGATTCCTTGCCAAATTTTGCAATAATTTTTTAGCTAGTGAACTGTACAAGATGTAAATATTATTGAAAAGGTTTATAAAAATTATACAAATTAAAAACCCTTGCTTACTTTCGAACAAAATGTTTTTTTTCTTTTTTGAAATTTTTTTGTTGTGTGTAAAAATGAGTAAAAATATTTAAAATGAGAAATGTTTTTGACACTAAGTGCCCTGATTATTGCCTGAAGTTAAAATTCGAAATTTTATACACTCTCTTTTCAACTTAATTTATAAAGAGCTTTTGTACATAGCCAATATTGTAGAGAAGTAGTGTGTAAGAAGATAGGCCCAGCAGTACCCGACCTAACAAAGAGATCAGGGCTAGAGCTCAAAGCCAGATGATAGCGCACTTATTAATCCGGCAATCTCTTAATCTATTAACCTATTAATCTAGTAAGGAGGACTGTGTGGACAGGGATGCATTATAAAGAATTTATAACTTTCAAACTATTTACCCGATTGTAAAAAACTGAAAACATCTTTCACTATCTTCATTTTGACAAAAGTCGCAGTCAGATTGATCATTTCTAACTTAAGATATAGCTAAAATAATGGAGCTACATTAAAAAAAAAACTTCAATCATACCACAACAATGTATCCTTTCATAGTTTTTTTTAAGTCTATTTTCAAATTCTGCAGAATAAAATCTACGAGTATAAGAAGGAAGAATATGACATCAAATACACTTTTTGACTGTAGACTAGTGTAATCGTAAAGAATTTATGTATATATTATAGTTTTACTTCATTTGATGATGTATCATGTCAGATACCGCAAAAGTCTGCGTACAGAAGAAAATGATGTGCTAATAACTGGTAGCATAACGCTATCTCGCCAGTAACTCCGTAAGACATATTGGCATGGAGTCCAAACATTTTTGTTGTATCTTAAGTTGTAATTTTTTCCCATTCCTCCATTATTATGTCTTTTTTTTCATATTTTTGGAGGTTGACGGATTCTACGTTCGAGTAAGTCCCACAAATGCTCTATGGGAATCAGATCCGGACATTGGGTGTCATCAACTGAATTTTTTTATTATAAAGGAGCCAGAGCGTTATTTTATGCGCATTGTGCTTGGAGTCGTTGTCTTGCTTAAACCAAAACTTTTCTTGCAGCGCCAACTGCTGGGAACTTTGCAGCAAATTGTCCATCAAAACTTGGATGTAACTAGTTTGATCCATTATTGATTCAATAAATGTTAGTTTTCCAACACCATTGGCTGCCATACACCTCAAACCACAACTCCTACCCCAATATGTGGTACGGTTGGCAACCAATTTTCCTTTTCAAAGGATGTACCGCTCTTTCTTCATATCAGCTTAATTCCTTTTGTCCCGAAAATACAAAATTTGTTCTCATCCGAAAAAAAAAAATCTTGTTCCAAAACTCTGTAGGCTTGGAAACGTACTCATTTGCAAACTCCACGCAAAATTCTGCTTATTTATAGCTGAGATATGGGGCTTCTTACGGGCAACTCGAACATGATACCCAGCTGGAAAATCGGAAATTATTTTGAATACCTTTCTTCTAGTTCGTGTGAAGTCAACCTTGGATTCTGTCGCACTAACTGAATCTCGCGTTTCTTCTCTCGTTTTGTTAAGATAGATGCACCACCTGATCAGGGTTTTAACCGAATAGAACCCTTTGAAGTGTAGTTAGTTACTAGTCTTTCTATTGATGAATGAGCTCGGCCCACTAATTTTCCAATTGTTTTATAAGATTTTCCATCAAAATATTGCTTTAAAATAATGTTCCTTCCATCCGCACAAATTTTTATTTCCGTTGTTGTATATGGCGCTATTAACAATTTTTTGACACTCCAATTGATTGAAAAATAATGAACTAAAACTACAAAATGAGATAAGCATTTCTTAGAATATTTTTTGGTAGAGGTAATCGCATATTCCCTCATTCCACGAATTTCGTATGCAGCTGTACGCAGAATTTTGCGGCAGTGCTTCTCTGACATGTTGCATCATAACATGAATTAAAACTATAATTTTTAGTACTGAAATCCAGCAGAAATATTATTAGTTAAGAGAAATTAATAATTATATATTATATTAAAACATTAGCTGAGATATTTGCGATTAGAGCTAAAATTTAAAATTTTTTTGTGGTTTTATCAGATTTTTTGGAGCAAGTGTACCTAAATTCACAACTTGAAACTTCATATTCTCCGAAGTGAACGTTTTTCTTGTTTGTTTTTGTATCAATTGGTTTCATATCATTTCAATTTTTCAAATTATTTCTACGAACACATGAACATCAACGGTTAAATGTTTCTCACACGAACACATGACCAGAGCGGAACGCTGCACAATGAAAACCAAAAAATGATATAAAAATGAACAAATTTAGCGTAACCTAATTTCAGATCACGTTTAACACACTTTGCTAAATAATAATTTTACTAAATGCAAGTTTAAACTTTATGCACAAAATTTTGACTCTAACAAAATATTTGAAATTAAATTATTGTTCAGTTACTCTTTTATGCAAAGCAACCCTGCTGCCAAAAGTTGGCAACCCTGCTGTGACATGTACATGAAACACTGCTGGAAATGACAAGCAGACTAGATTCGCAAAATTCGCTCGTTCTCCCTCGAGAAAAGAGGTAGAAAACAATTCTTGTGCTGTGCGGAACTCAAAAGAGTATTAATGAAAATAGTTATTAAACAAAACAACAAAGCGACGTGTGAACAATTAAAAAGGCAAAGTGTATTTATTTGCGCCATAAGTGACAACGTAGTGAAAAATTAGAAAACAGAGTATAAACAAAAAAAAAGAAACAAAAATGGAAGCACTTATTCCAGTTATAAATAAATTGCAAGATGTCTTCAATACAGTTGGCTCCGATTCAATACAATTGCCGCAAATCATTGTGCTCGGCAGTCAGGTAAGCCAAGCGCGAAGTGTTTTTTTTAATTTAAAATACTATAAAATTAAGATTACATTAGACGCGCGAGTGGCGCTGGCCCAGCTGAGAAATTACTATGCACTTTTTTTTTTTTTTGCTGACTGCATAATTATATAATCTACGCATTTAAACGCCAACCGGCAAAATGTTTTACTTGTTACATAGACGTTTGCTTCAAAGTTTTTCATGTATCGCATTTCTTTTAATATGTTTATATAATTTGAAGAAATCTCAGTTTTAGTGTGAAGAAAAATCAATATTCTGTTTGACAGCGAAAAGCAGCTGCTGACACATTCCGGCACGCTTGCACACACACACACACACACATACATAAACATTGCATTGGCGCTGCCCGCACGCCCCTACAGTAACAATTCATACTCGTATATGCGCGCCAACGCTTGGACGTTGCACTGTGAAGCAAATCATTGGTTTATTTAAGCCATTTTACACTTTTAGGAACATAGGAACTTTCTGTATATGTGTAAAATTGATAAAAGAAATATCTGCTACTTTACCACTGATGTGCACGCAATCGGAGCAGATGAATTTCAGGTGTGAACACGATTAACACATTAAATTAAATAGATAGATATGAGTATAAATGGGAGTAAATTTAAAATACTTACAATTGGTAGTACTAGTATTCAGGCTGCAAAATACTTTGAAGTGAAAATATAATATACCTTCTGATCATAAAACTACCAGGAAATTGTCAATTCAACGAAAAGTGTTAAAATATTTTTTAATATTTACATATTTTGCCACCTTTAAGGTAATTCCCATTAGATGAAATACGCATATTCCAATGTTCAAAACACTGTACATAGGCCGATATTTGGAACAACTTTAGGAGCACGCCGCGAATTTTCTTTTTCTACCCAGTCGGATCAAAACAATGCTCATCGAGAATATGTCAGATGAAAACGGAATTTGACGAAATACATTACATTGTCATTGGATCTTTGTTAAATAGTTACGTACAAAATGAACCCGTGTTAAAGTACGTTCTATGCACAAAATATTGTGCTTAATGCTCTGCATCGATCCAAACGAGATCCCAAACTCGGCTTAACGACAAATTGTATAAGGTATTGGAAAACAGATGGAACAATAATCAGTGTTCACAGACTAACGCGATTTAGAGTGATTGCACGAAATAAGCTGTGACATTGAAATAGTCGACTTTTTAAGTTTTAGTTTAAAAATAAATTAGAAGATTTTTAAGACAATTTCCGAAACAAATTTAAACAAAATGGCATTAAATTTTACAAAAGGCGTTTGCATGCGAATGAACTCCTTAAGAAGACTAAACAATGTTCGTCCGCACGTTACCCTTATGCATTGATTTGCAGTATGTGCTCCGCACTTCTCCAAGCAAAGAAGAAATTTCAAATTTGCGACTGTATGCTGAAATCCATTTCATTTTTCTTATGGTCAGACACAGTGTTTATAATAAAAAGTCAAGAAAGCCGTACGCATTTTTCCGATATCAGTCTTGTGAATTGAACTGACATGACCTTACTGGCAAGAATAACCTTAAACACCGCCGCCATAGTTCTCTTGTTTGCATTTTCCTACAGAACAAATAATTTATATGTACTACAATGCAACTTTATTAACTATTCCCGTAACAAATATTAGTTTCACAATTTATTTGCAGTTCGTTTTTAATTTTTAAATGTTTTTATAAAACATTTAAAAATTACTATACAACTATACAAATTACTATACAAATTTGTAATTCTGTTCCCATTTTAAATTTTGAAAACGAAGAATGGAGAAATGTACTTGGAACAAAGAGAAAATATTGAAATTTTATATTAAACTCGGTAGAACTTTTACCAAAATGTTTAATTTGATAAAACAGGTTTATGTTGACAATTACTAGTCCCGTACCAGAGTATACGATTGGTTTAAATGGTACCGTATTTACTGAAAGTAGCATTGAACAAGTGTTTGAACTCATCAAAAATGAGGCGAAATCTTCATTTCGATACATTGAAATGGAATTGAATATGTTAAAAAATTCAATTTATTGCAATTTGCCCAGCATTTTAAATGTACATAAGATGTGTGTACGGTTTGTTCCACACAAATTGGCAAACAACGAAAAATCGCTTCGAATTCAAATTTGCAAACACTTAACTAAAGAGTCAAAAAACAACCAAAACTTTAAACATTCCATCGTGACTGTTAACAAAACGTGCTGTTTTCAATATGATCCCGAAATCAAGCGTTAGAGTGCAGAATGGAAGCACGCAACTGAGCCGAAGTTCATTGTTCGACCGATGCTACAAAGACATTGGCACTTTAAGCGCGATATCTCCGCGTACAGTATATCAAATTTCATGAAGTTTAGTCTGAAAGTAAGATAACATTGATATATTAAATGTATTAAAAAAGTAATTATTATACAACATTTTTTACATTTTATTAAATTTCTGGCCCACAGTGCTCACGGAAATTCAATTTATACGTAAATATACATACATATATGTTCATAGGTTCAGTGAAACTTGACGCATTTGTGTTTATTATTACTTTCCTATTGTTATCGACTTCGACGATGTCGTTGTTAATTTCATTAAATTCAGCGTATTTTTATTGAGACATATAATATGTGCAACTACTACGCGTAATTACGAAGTAAATTCCTTAGCGACAGTGGCAATCAAAGCCGTATACAGCTGATTGCGACGTTTGCTGCTGATATGGATCATTGATAAATGCTAGCGCTACCTACTAATCTCTGCTAACGCTTTCAATTTTCAATTTCTTCATTATTACTTTTTTTTTAGAGTTCCGGCAAAAGTTCTGTCATCGAAAGTTTAGTGGGGCGTTCATTTTTACCGCGTGGTACGGGCATTGTAACACGTCGTCCACTGGTGCTACAGCTAATCTATTGTCCGCTAGATGATCGTGAGCATCGTTCGGCGGAGAATGGTAAATATATAATAGAATAGTAGAAACTCCTCCAATTTCTAACCCACTCTTTTAATTTAATACTAGGCACCGTCAATGCTGAGGAATGGGGACGCTTTTTACACACAAAGAAAACCTTTACCGATTTCAATGAGATACGTCATGAAATCGAAAATGAAACAGATCGTGCAGCAGGCAGTAATAAGGGCATCTGCCCAGATCCCATTAATCTAAAAATATTCTCAACGCGTGTCGTCAATCTCACATTGGTCGATTTGCCGGGCATAACAAAGGTGCCGGTTGGTGATCAACCCGATGATATTGAATCACAAATTAAGGATTTAGTACTGAAATATATTGATAATCCGAATTCAATAATACTGGCTGTGACGGCTGCCAATACGGATATGGCAACAAGTGAGGCATTAAAGCTAGCAAAAAATTGTGATCCCGATGGTAGACGTACACTGGCTGTGGTCACAAAACTCGATCTCATGGATGCTGGTACCGATGCCATTGATATACTCTGTGGACGTGTCATACCGGTAAAATTGGGCATCATTGGTGTTATGAATCGTTCGCAACAGGATATTATCGATAAGAAACATATTGATGAACAGTTGAAAGACGAAGCAGCATTCTTGCAGCGTAAATATCCAACGCTAGCGACGCGTAATGGTACGCCATATTTGGCAAAGACATTAAATCGTTTGCTAATGCATCACATACGTGATTGTCTGCCGGATTTGAAGGTATTTGTATAACTACACAATTGCTTATAGTAAGCTAAATTCTCTTGCTTATTACTTTCCAGACACGCGTCAACATTATGGGTTCACAATTCCAATCACTATTGAACTCCTATGGTGATGATGTCTCTGATAAAAGCCAGACACTGCTGCAGATAATTACCAAATTTGCAAGCGCTTACAATGCTACAATTGAGGGCACAGCACGTAATATCGAAACAACTGAGTTGTGTGGCGGTGCGCGCATTTGTTATATTTTTCATGAAACCTTTGGACGCACACTTGACTCTATACATCCGCTGGCGGGTCTCAGCAAAATGGATATACTGACGGCTATACGCAATGCAACGGGACCACGTCCGGCGCTCTTTGTGCCGGAAGTGTCGTTTGAATTGCTTGTTAAGCGTCAAATACGTCGTTTGGAAGAGCCATCGCTGCGTTGCGTTGAACTGATACATGAGGAAATGCAGCGTATTGTGCAGCATTGTGGCAATGAAGTGCAGCAGGAGATGTTGCGGTATGTTAAACTCAAATATATATTCTCTTGATTAGATTAGGTTAAAACCAAGTGGCGAAAGCCTAACTGCAACTAACTAAAATTCTGATCTCAATTGTGTGGCAAAGCATTTTTTTTTACATTTGTACTTGAGCTTTCGGCAAATTATGGATTTTTAATGCTATCTTTTAAAATAGTTTTTACGGTGCGACAACAAATTCGTTTCGTTACTTAATTTTATACCCTCGATCATATATTAAAATCAATACCACCAATACAAATGTAACTTAAAATTGTTTTGGTCTCAATTGTTGGCAACTCACCAAAATGTGCCTCCCAAAATATGTTTTGATGTATAACTTTCGTAGTATAGAAAATGCAACGCCAAGAGTACCATAGACCTTTACAAATGTGTATCATACGCTACATCTAGAAGCTAATTTCTGAACAGTAGTTTACTTTTATGGTGAAAACGCTCAATATGGCTGCGTTTTAAAAAATTCTGGCCCTAAGCTGGTCAAAGGTTAAATGGGAAAACATTGTTTTTTTTTTATTGTTTCAGCGATTTTAGATAATTTTATTCCAAGCGAGAAGTGGCGTGAAATGTTACATGGGGCAATTTTTTGTATCCAATCATCATAAAACACGCTTTGTATACTCAACAGAAAAGATAGATAAACACGTTTTTGGTATATTCAACCACCTTAGATTCTAAACTACCTTAAACCAAAAGGCATTTCTCCACAGGACACCAGTAATGTTACTGCGAAACCTACATCCATCAAAATTATGTAACCGCACCAGGCTGCAGTTTAAAGTTCTGAAACGCAATGTTATTGAAGTAACTTCATTCACTGGGAAACAATATTTATACCAAGAATCCCATCAGATTTCCCGTTTCAATTTAAAAGTCTTCAATAGTCTCCAAAAAGTTTGTTTTGCAATTATAATAAATAAGTCCTCAGGGACGACAGTTGTTAAAGCTAGCTGGAATGAATTTTTGAGAGGCTTGTTTCTCTCGTGTACAACATTATGTGGCCTCTTCTAGAGTTAGTACCCAAAACAGTTGAATTATGCTCGCACCTGATGGAAAATCTGAAAATGTAGTTTATAGAAAGATTCTTCAATAAAAATATAGTGTAAGTTTCTGTTCTAAGAAAACCGATATGGCACTATTAGTAATTACATAGAATGAAAGCAACAGAATCCTCTTTGAATTACACACATGTCTAGGGTGTACCTGCTAATATGTACACAATATGAACCACTTGACCACAGTAGTCAAGGCTTACTCTAGCTGTTTCCCGCTTAATCTGGTAATTTTCTTCGTAATCCCCAGATTTCATTCATAAAATTAAATTTTATGAAGGAAATTTTAATATTTTGAGGCGAAACCATTTTCTGTAACACCTGCGAAGGCTAACATATTATAGCGTTAGATTTTTATGGGAGCCTTGTGTAGTAAACATACCGAGAAGATCGGTAAGAAATGACAGAATACCATGAACGAATGTTAGGAGAGTAAACTATTAAACTAGCTGTGAATTATATAGTCTATACATACAGGTGTATGATTAAAAGCGGTGATAAGTAATGTAAGAGTAAGATAAACCGAAAATGTAACACTAGCTGAAAAGTCCCACAAACGAGGCTACCTCTCGTACGAAGGTACGAAACTTGAACAATTCATTATATTAGTGAATAGGAAGCATTATTGTTTCTTCATGTAGTTGAGCTTCATGTGTCGTTTGTAAGGTTCAAGTACCAGTCCTCAAAGCATTATTCTGACCGTCTTTAATGAAAAAAAAAAAAACGATATGGGTCTATAAGAAGACCCGAGTTCAGCTTCACTCTCAAGTTTCAATAAACACCTCGCCAACCTGTGTCGCAATTTTCTTTTTTGTCACTTACCTTCGTTGGTTTGAGAAAGGCTGATCGCTAGAATTGTGGAACTCTAACAGCGAGAATACTCTTACTTCAATTTTTAAAAACCTATGACCTTTGTTAGGTGGGCCCACAAATTGTTTTCTTTGTTTTCAAACAGGGTTTTCTCATCGATGCGCGACCCTTCAGTAAAGATGCAGATGCCTGGGAATTTCTTATGTATAACAAAAAATTTCTCCCTCAGTGTAAGAATACAATTAGTTTCCGTCGTCATAGTTAAATCACTAATGGAGTCAAAGTTTTTATCTAGCTCCGTCGTATGCATTGCGTTAAATACTAACTGATGAGCCGTAAGTTTTACCGGGGTTAGCCTGTTTCCTAGGTTTCAATCTGATGGTAGTTCTGACTGATTACAATTTATCGAATATCAAAAATACACTCGAAGTGTCTTAGTAGAAGATATGCACACTGCACGGAAAACTGGTGCCAGAAGACACGGATGTGTCCATACCAATTGTCGTTTATCGCTGACCATCACACAATTGAATCATAGGTAACTTCGCTAAATTGCTGCTAGTATATCGTTAAATAAGTAAGTAAGATCATTTAGGATTTGAGCCCCCCCACTACATTGCTACGACTCTTCTGCGGGTGTTCCATTTATATAGAGCCTTCTGTACTGCCTTTCAATTTATTACTTACAGTTTATTTAAATCTTCACAACTCCTGTACATACTTACTGAAATATGATTTTTTGTTCTTATAGTTTTCCCAAATTGCACGAAAAGATAGTCGATGTAGTAACGCAGCTACTGCGTCGCCGTTTGCCGACTACAAACGTTATGGTGGAGAATTTAGTGGCTATTGAGCTAGCCTATATCAATACAAAACATCCTGATTTTCACAAGGATGCTGCATTGGTGCCTAGTTTATTGAAGAACGAGAACATTGTTGATCCATTTACGCAAATGAATATTGCTGGACAACGTCGTATGAATGCACCGCGTACAACGAACTCATCGCCGCAGGTTTCGGCATCATCGCTACAGCAGCAACACCAGCAGCAATTACAACATTTGCAGCAGCAGCAACAACAACAGATACAACAGCAACAGCCGGATGGACAAGAACAGGTAGATATTGTTTGTTACGATACATAAAACAATTAGCTTATTTATTGCATTTGGTTTTTATTCAATCAGAATCACGTTGGCGAGAATTCTGTTTCGTCGGTTACAAGTAGCTGGCTTTCCAATATACTACCACCAGCACCCGCGCGTCCCGAGAGCCTAGAGAACTCAACAAGCAATACGCCAGTGCACAATAATATTGTAAGTCCCATAAAGCCGGTTAATCTGCTGCCAGATGTGCCTGCCATACACAATCCACGACGTCTAACCGACAAAGAACAAAAAGATTGCGATGTTATTGGTTCGTTGTGCTTTTTTTTTTCTAACTATAGTAGTTTTTTATAATTTAACTCTTTCAATTGCAGAACGCCTAATCAAATCCTATTTCTATATTGTACGCAAATCGATACAAGATTCGGTGCCCAAGGCTATTATGCATTTTCTGGTTAATCATGTCAAGGATAACTTGCAAAGTGAACTGGTAACACATCTCTATAAATCGGATAAGGCTGAAACGCTACTAAACGAATCCGATCACATTGCAGTGCGTCGTAAAGAGGCCGCCGATATGTTGAAGGTATAATTGAAACACTTTGACTGTCTGTATATAGTTGTATCTAAAATCGTTATGTTTACTTTTAGGCACTTACACGCGCTAATCACATCATCAGCGAAATACGTGAGACACACATGTGGTAAATGAGCGTTGTTGAAATTGCATCGGACTTAGTTATACACATCAATTTCACTGCTGCTGCTGACTTAATACACATCAGATCATATTTCGTATATAGTTAACCAAACATTTGGGCAACGTATTTATGCATGTCATGCGTCATTGTAAGCAATTTTTGGCATTATTTATCTATATAATTCAAAAGAAAAGAGCAATCATAGGGACAAAGTTTATTATGTGAAAAAAGAAAACAAACCCCATTATTATTATTACTATTATGAGATGTACTATCAAATTGTACCAAATTGCATTCGTAGTAAAAATTTAAGGCCGCCTACATTAGTTTTAAGTTAACTACAATTCTGTTTGTTATGGTTTGCTATAAATGTTCTTTGGTACAATAACAGATAAAACAACAAAATATTTATTGAATCATTTTGTGTCATTCATTCTGTTTTTTATACTGATTGTATGTGAGAAGGAGTTAACCAAAGCAGAAGAAGAACAGCCCAATTTACTGTGTTTGCATTGCAAATGTTTCATGTTAGTAGTTTTGAAAGCGCCGCACCTATTTACATAGTCAAATAAAGAAATTCGTCAATGAATCATATGCTGTTTTAATTTTGGTATGGATTTTTTTATTATAATAGTAGTAAAAAGCGCACCAGTAGTTTAAATTAATGTGCTATATTGATAAGAGACAATTTATAATGAAAATCATTGCGTGAAGTGTGCGTTTTGACGGCATATAAGCATGCTCAATGTTCCCTAAGAACATAAATCACTTTGATTGTAGAGCATCGCAAGATGTGGTAAAAGTTTGATTAACTCATATGTACAATGTGGAAATAAACCGTTAAACCTAAGCTAACCGTAAGTTTTTCGCTCAATTTGAAAATAGAAGTAAGCAAATCACTCATTATGACATTGCCAGTTCTTATGGTCATTTTCACGACTTGCCTATATCTCTATAGGTAATTTTTTGTACACTAAATCCTAGTTTTCAATGTCACGACTTTTATTAAGCCTATAAACGTATTGCCTAGTTTGACGATTGACTGTCCACCTGTTCAGCATGTAGCAGCTGACCGATAAATAACACACGATAATATACAAAAAAGTAACGATAACAGATACAAAAGTGACCGATAACAGACCAGAAATTGATTTATACAGCAGGGCTACTCGAAATTGATTTTTTACAATTGTGTAGTCGTGAAATACACTACTACTAGCATATCTTGGCAATTCATATTCTCTAATGAATTTCTAAGTTGTGAAAATGGGCCTAAGCGTGGCTGCAGCTCGTGACCTATACGTATGGATCATCTCAATTCAAAATATATTGGGTGGAAAATGCCCAGCTCAAAGTTCTACCGCTTCAAACTTAATTTCTATTCATTCAACAAAATCAGTCCATCAATTCAAGAGTTATGATTTTTTGCGGAGTTACTGAAATTGTTTGAATCCCTGGAAAATCTGAATTTTTTTAATACACAAAATACCAAGAAACTTCTGCTCTCCAGTTTTTCACAAAATGACGAAATTTAGCTGCAAAAGTGGAAAAAAAATCTCGGGGTCACTGGGCAAATCACTACTTAAAATATTATAAAGGGTATTATTATTATTGTTTTTTGCGGTAGCCGAAGTTCTTTTTGTGTAATTTAAACCAAAGGTAACAATTCTTTATTATGCGTTTATTTTTTTTTTTAAATTTATACCTTTACAATTTATTTAGTCACTTTTAAAAAATAATATCTGCCAAATTACCGCCTCCTAAAGTCACACATTAATTGACCTCTTTACTGTGTTTTCCATCACTTTCTGAAATTCGTGCGATTTCCTGGCGTATGTTGACCTAAAATTGCGCGAATGAATTAAATTCGTTGACCCCTTGCTCTTCAAATATACCCAAAAAAGAAAGTCAGAGGGAGTTAAATTTTTAATGGGGAAACAATAATTGTCTGTTGTTCTCAGAAATTGTTACGCAACATGGCTGCCGTATTTGAAGCGAATAAAATGCAATGATGACCCACACGCCAAGAAATACATTCTTAGATGCGCACGTTATCGAGTCATGTTGAACAATATTTGGTTTCCAAAAGTACATGAACATGGTCATGCCATACTTCTAGAGTAACAATCGACTTATTTAGAAAAGAGTTGCACATCAACATGATCTTCGGAAACGCATCCATTGCCTGGCCCGCAAGATCATGTGATCTGACCTACTAGACTACTTTCTGTTTGGATTCTTAAAATACTTGGTCTATGCTTACAAGCCAGCATCGATTTCAGACTTGGAAGCCAACATCATTGTAGCATTGTAAGATACGGTCTCAAATGCTAGGAAAAGTAGTGGGTAGTTTAACATTCAGGATGCAGAACCGCACACGCTGGGCTCTTAAAAAACACCATTTATATAAAACGTATAACTACATCTATTAGAGACTCATTTATTTAATACAAATTTATTTAAAATGCTTCGCAAAGGTATCTCCGCATCTTATAGAGTTAAAAATGCAAAATAAACTGGTATGAAAGCATTAAATTCGTATGTAAATGTGAGATCTTCGTTATATGATAGTAGAAAATAGCGTTCTTTTGGATCCCATGAGTGAAGAGCTTTATAATGCATTAAATATAAAAAAGGCTTCCCTCCTATTTACCTTACGTATGCCCACAACTGTTATATATCTGTTTATCGGATTTAATATGATTCACTTTTTTTATCACAATGTCCGTCCCTCATATCTAATAACTTTGACAAAAGAAAATCGATGTAGTGGAGCGGATAGCGCAGACTTAAATCTGATTGAAAACATGTGGATCTAAGCTAAGAAAGCAGTTTATACAAAATAAACTAACATCTGTTGGAATGCTTTGGGCGGTGTTGCTTGGAAAAATTTTCCAATTGAAAGATGCAAAGTTTTAATGGGACTGGAAGTTGCACTGGTCTTGAAAAGTTGTAAAGAATAATGAATATTCTACTGAAATATCTATTCCGATTATGCAATTTCTTACACAGATTTGGCACATTTTTTGAAAGTTAGCTTCGAATCTTATACTCGTAGGCAGAAAAGTCAATGAAATCTGAAAGGTATGGAAATCTTGAGGAAGAATTTTCATAGCCATTAAGTAATAAGGGAATAAAATGTAATCATTGTTAATGTCCTTTTCAGACGATTATATATATTTCATGTTGAAATTTGTAAAGATCTGACGCTACTTGCAAATGAGAAATATGTCATATAACCACCTACACAAAATGACCTTAGCAGCCACTGATCAATGCAGATACTGCATCGAGGAAGTAGATACAGTTGGAGCATGTATTAGCCACGTGCCTTGCAATTGCGCGAATTAGGCAGTCTGTTCTAGTTAAAGTACAAATAGAAGAGAGCAACTACGGGAGTATTCCCCATAAAACCCTCGTAAATTCTTAACACCAATCAAAAACCTATACGGTCATACAGGATGCACAATATATCAACTTTTGGTCGTATTGAGTAGGCATATTACTATGTACCCCGATCCTCATTCATCTTAATGTGTCATATATGGAGGATCATGTGAACAGAGTTTAACTATGCAACATTATCTTTTTTTTATCTTTTCATTGCATGAAACCACCAATTAAGTCCCAGTAACGAGTCTACCTCAATTTGACGCATCCATAGAAGAGAAGGAAACTTAAAAGGTGGATCGTGTTGTATAGCGATTGACCACACTCAGAACAGCAATCATTGGTGCTGATGTCGATCCGTTCCCTTTAACACTATAGCATATTGATCCATCCGGATCTTATCTGTGCAAATTTAGTTCTGGTGTTACGAGAGAGACATTTTTCACTCACATCAATGTGGCAGGCCATCAAGGACATTATTAACTCTGAAAGAGTTTATCAACTGGTCAACGGCTTCTTTATTCAATTGAGCCCTAGCCGACTTCTTAAGTCATCTCCAATACGAGTCCACTGAAGATAATTTATTTTGTTGTATATTCCAATTGTCTACATGAGATTTTTAAAGAAATTCCATATTTAAAGATATATGTATATAGTTATGCTGTTCAGTTCAGACTTGCAGACGTTTACGTTGCAACACATTTCTTCTTATTAAGCGCATTTTTCCTCAATTAGAACATAGACTTAAGATACAAACTACTGATTGAACTTTGATAATACAGTATGGTTTCCCGTACAGCAACTTGAGCGCACTTTGTAAATCGCTTCAAGAACACACAATTTTGTGGACAATAAAAAACTTTAATACTTGCAAAGTTAAGATCTAAAGATTGGAAAACATGACATTTTAAGAATGTAACGCGGCAATACACATTTTCATAGATAATATGATGATACTTGCGTACACATTTAACATTCAACTCTATTTGGCTAAGCGCTTGCTACGTAGACTGCACGAATTCCGGCAGCGCGACTTTAAATGCTGCTACTGCTACAACTAGTTCTTCTCGGACAGCACACGTACAATGCTGCCCAGACCACCTTTCGCGAATGCCTTTTCATGCCACTGCAACAGATGACCACTGGAGCCCTCCGAGGGAATTTCGAAACCACGATAGATATATTTCATAAGCACATCAATTAGATCGTTCTGTTCCACTGTATCTATGGCCTGATCCATTTGTGAGGCCTTGATAGATAACAATACACGCAGCGTTAGATTGAGGGCGTTGTCCTGCAATAAACAAATCAATTAGATGCAATTTATGTATATATGTATGTAGGTCAAATAGTTTACCTTAACTTGCTGCTGTTTGCAGCGTAGCGGAGCATTTTGTAGCACATTAACAAGCGCCTCGATTAGTTTGCCCTGCGCCAGCAGCGTTGTGATTTCCTGTTCATCCGGTCCGGCCGCGGCGGCAACTGCATCAACTTCGTCGTCTTTAAAGTTATCCTCATTGAATTGATCTACATCGATTCTACGAAAAGCAGAGCTGGATGTGTTTTTTGCCATGTCTAAGCTTTTATTCTTTACTACTCTATTATTTCAATGGAAAACTATAATAAAATACAAAATGATTCACATACAGCAATAGCAGTGCCAGCTACAACAAAAACAACAACAACAATACAAGAAAATGACAGCTAGCACTGGCTGTCAAATGCAACCCTGGCAACTATTTGACAATCAGCTGTTTTAGTTGTTTCGCTGCAGCGTATCCGCGTAAGATTTTTGCTAGCTTTTCGTTTAATTTATTAATTTCTATATAGAACGAATTCTTAATTCTCAGAATATGTCGAAGTTTCTTGGCCTTGATCGTTTGGGCACATTATTTCGTATAATACGGGAAGCCGGCGGTGTCAGACAATCATTTCTGAAGCTTTTCAGGTAAGACTGCGCAAGCAATTATATAATTATTGTGGCTGCCTTTTTTAAATAAACACAACATTTTCGTGCAGAAATGATGAACTTAAACTTGGAACCTTAGTTGGCACAGACAAATACGGTAACAAGTATTTCGAGAATCCATACTATTTCTACGGCAGAAATCGTTGGGTTGAATATGCACCGCATGTGCATTTTAACTACGACGGTTCGCAGATACCCGCGGATTGGTACGGTTGGATGCACTACAAGGTAATTAAATGCAATTGGAACTACGTATGTACATGAACGCTTTAAACTATTAATTAATTACAGACCGATTTGCCACCAATACGCGATGGTAGCAGACCCAAACACAAGTGGATGGCCGATCACAGCGAGAATTTGTCTGGTACAAAGGGTAAATAGCTTGCAATCTTATGCTTATACTAGTATAATAATTCCTTTCAACTTATAGAATCGTATATGCCATATACGACGACACCGCCAAAAGTTGAAGCCTGGAATCCAAAAAGTACCGGCAGCAAATAAGCTTTACTATGTACTATGTAATTCAATAAGCAAACGCTGTAAGCTTGCAATAGACACATTATATTATGCTTAATTCGATAATTAAATGTTGAAAAGTATTATTATTTCTATGCCAAGTACCCATAGAGAGAGAGAGAGAGAGAGAGAGAGTGTGTGTAAAAGGTATATTATGTTTGTGCAAATGTATGAAACAGGCAGAAGAAGGTGTTTCAGACCGTATAAAGTATAAATTTTCCTCGGAAAACAAATCGATATAGTCATGTACGTCTGTTCGAACGAATATATTTAGGCGACTTTAAGAGATAGAGAATATCAAGTTGGGATATTTAGACTCTCATTTTCCGTCTTCAGATAAAGACTATTAAATGAACATGCTAACTCCACTTTAAGGTGTAAGTTAAGTATGAAGATTTTTTTTTTTTGGTTTTGTAAATTTCAATAGAAACACCAAATTTGGTGTGAATCCTAATAGGTACCGATCGGATCACTATAAGGGCTAGTCCCCATAAAACTTGCCCTTCAATTTTAAGTTTTTGTATGAAATATAAGCAAATAGATTAGCCACATTATTAATGAAAGTTAAATTGTTTGTTTCCATTGGCTGTAACTTTTTGATTGGTGTATCAAAGAGAAGATTTACCAGATGTGCTTGGTATTGATGGTGGGCTGGCAATTTTAGAAGCTTATGTTGTTTCATATGCAGCTGTATTAAGATATATGTTAATTAATTGAACCATCATCAAACCATTGGTTCTCACCGCTTAAGCTAGACCACTAGAAATATTCGGCCATGAATCTATGTGGATTGCATGAAAAAGTACCGGTCTCCGAACGACTTTTTGATTTCCGAATGATTTTTCATACATGCTGCGCATTGGCTACAATACATATTTTTATATGGGCCAAGTTACCATCGTTTTTCCGTGAACAACTGCCATATCCATAGTCTCCGCCCTTAAATGCAAAGTGTGGTTGTTCAAAATCAATAGAATAAATGTCTAATCAGACTTTTTCTGGTCTGACAAAAAAAAAAACATCTTAAAAAGTGTATTCAGAAATAAGCACACCAACTGTACTTCTTTAGATATTAATTGAATTATTAGTTGAACAATTTTGTACCAATTTTTCGGATCACAGTGCAAATATATGCATAGTAGACTCTATAGCGGAGCTCACCGTTTTTCTGTGCACTCTTTAAATGGTTTTATTTTAAATCTCGAACATCGCCCATAAATTGGTGTCGAAGTGGCGACCTAAGCATCGGGTAAAAAATCCGAGGAAGGAGAGACTTAAGCTTCTTGAGCAAGCTTTCATTCCAAACGCGTTCATATGCTTGCTTAACATTAAAAAACAACAGCAGTTTATACACATTATTTTGTATATGTTGAAAGCCAAGGACTTGCAGACGATTCGATTAATTTGTTCTGAAGTACCAGGTGTTCCCTGAAGCCAGGTGTTCCCTGGTCAGGAATGGCACTTTGTTAACCTAGAACTGCCAACGTTCTAGCAAGGAAATGTCTTTCAAATATTTTGGAGAACCAAACTTATTGGTCTGTATTGGACACAGCAAGATTATACGGTTTGTAGAGTATCGAAACTATTAAAATCACAGCAAAGAATGCTATTTTCCTTAATGATTTTAAATAAATTTTGAGTTTTTAGCAACAAGGACGCTTCGTGTTCTATGTCTAAGACTGATAGAAAAACTAAAACAAACAAAGCTGTGTGTTTTTTCTTTTCTAAATTCTAAAAATGTCTGCCATCAAGAAAATTGTAATGTTTATTGGCATTGATCGTTTGGCCAGAGTACGTTGTATGATACGCAATGCCGGCGGTTTGAAAAACACATTTCTGAAGCTGTTAAGGTAAGAGTGCGAAGTATTTTTCTATTTTTTTTTTTTTTTAATAAACAAAATTTTCATGCAGAAATGATGAACTTAAACTTGGCACCTTAGTGGGCACAGACAAGTACGGTAACCAGTATTTCGAGAATTCATACTATTTCTTTGGCAAAAATCGTTGGGTTGAATATGCATCGCATGTGGGTTTTAACTATGATGCATCGCAGATACCCGCGGAATGGTACGGTTGGATGCACTATAAGGTAAAATTGAATTTAATATTAATAGATGGATATGCAAATTCAAATTATCAACCAATTGTAGACCGATTTGCCACCCACACGCGATGATTGCAAATCCAAACACAAATGGATGGCTGATCACAGCGAGAATTTGTCAGGCACTAAGGGTAAATAACTTGCAATTTTATGCTTAAACTGGTATACTAATGCAGCATAAATTACAGAGGCATATATGCCGTATTCGACAACAAAGCCGAAAGTTGAAGCCTGGAATCCAAATCCTAAGAAAACCTGCAAAAAGTAGGCTATAAAGAATAGGTTAAACAATGAGAAAATGCTGTAAAGCTCAATAATAAAATAAAATATACAAATTATTTTATGTTGTGATAATTAAATGAAAGTTTTATTACTTCTTAATGTATGTTTTGTATAATGTTGCAAATGAAACTTAAATGCTAAATTACATTCATTTTTTTTTTGTTTTTTTTTTTTTTGTTTTTTCTTTTTTTTTTTTTTTGTTACTCCTTAGCTTCCTATATTAAAGCATGCTCGGAGAATTATTTGGACCATGAAACTTAAATGCTAAATTACATTCATTTTTTTTTTTGTTTTTTCTTTTTTTTTTGTTACTCCTTAGCTTCCTATATTAAAGCATGCTCGGAGAATTATTTTGGGCCATGAAACTTAAATGCTAAATTACATTCATTTTTTTTTGTTTTTTCTTTTTTTTGTTACTCCTTAGCTTCGTATATTAAAGCATGCTCGGAGAATTATTTGGGCCATCATAGACCATGCATTAAATAGCATTTAGTTTGTTTACATTTTTAGCTACAGATGCTCCGTAGGCTGTCTTGTTCAGGACGATCCATGTTACCCTGTGATTATTTAGCTTAATATTAGACAATTATTTTTTTAAACAATTAGGAATACTTTATGTTCTGCCAATACAGTTTTAAGTCAGAATTGCATTTTAACAACAGTTTAGAGTATGTTTTCTGTATTGTCTTGTCTAGGATGATCTATGTCCTGTTTACTTAATATTTGCTAAATTAGTATATAATTGAGGACACTTTATGGTCTTTATACTAAGTTTAATTTTAGCCATTATTTTTCAGCAATCATTTGAAGAATGCTTTATCTAAGTATTATGTTTATTAGGAACATACGATATTTTAAAAATTAATTTTCTTTTTAATTTTAAAGAATGACTCATTCAGCTTAATGGTTATTGATTCTTAAAAAGAAATTCACTGTATAGCCTAATATTTCGCTTTAGCCAATTAATTTTTAAGAAATAATAAGGGACGTTTCGTGTCCTATGGTTAAGTTTTTAAAGAAAAATTAAAGAATGCTTCATGATTAGAACAACATTTTAAGTTTTCATGTTAAGAAAAAATAAAAATTATAAAATTTTAAGGAAAATTATTAAAGGACACTGTATGTATGTCTACTGTTATTTAGTGTAATTTTAGAAATAAAAATTGAATAACTCTTCGTCGTACTATATGTCTTAGACAGTTAGGGAAATTAAGACATATCTCCAGTGCTCCAGTTTTCGAATTCAAATTGCTTCAAATTCAACCAAACCTTAGCACGTGGGTGGGTGCGTACGTATTAGTTTTAACTAATCACTCTTCTATAGTGGCAACAACAAAATCTGCAGCATTTTCGATACGTGGACACTTGCTTACTCTAAGTTCGGCTGCGATTGCGCGACGTTTTATCTTCTTTGCCGCCTCGGCACATTTTGTGGTAATCGTGGTACGTACTTGACGTTCGGTGCCACCGGTTTTACTACGCACTGCCACAATAATATCGTCGACACGTTTAATGTCCAATTGATTTTTCGGTGGACGTTCGCGACCCAAAAATGCCGGTGATGGTTTGCCAGTTAGTGTACATGTAGCCAATTCATCGCCGGTGAAGATTATAGTGAGTAGACAACGTGTTGCCGCTGACACTGCAGACCAGTCAATATTAAAATACTGCTCCTGTGTTATAATAGTTTTATTTGGTCCAAGCATAATGCCCACAATTTCACCAAAATGATCACGGTAACGTCTCGGATATTCACGCATTGCCTGTTCAAGCTCACCGGATTGTGATTTGCGTATATATAGCGATGAGTTGCTTGCCTCTGCTGCTTGTTCTTCAATTAAATCATTCATATCAATACTAACAGTAGGCACATTCCGACGCTTGTTACGACGCTCTAGATAATAAACACGTCGCTCCAATGAACTTGTCTGTTCGCTTAGTAGTCCCGGACGCGAGTAACGTTCCTGCAATTCAGCTAATATGGCATTGACACGTCCTAATAGTTGTATGTAGTTTGTCTGGGACATTTTGCTATTATCTACTAATGGCTGTACTGAAGTATCCGGCAATGCTTCCGGTTCAACTTTAACAGCTTTAAGCAATGGCTGTGTAGCACATGGAAATATGTTAACTGAATCTACTTCATGAACAGGCAATAGTTCATTATTAGAGTAAAGTTCATCGGAATCGTAGTCATCATAGTAGTCCTGTTCGCCAGTCAAATCAATGGTTTCAATAAATGTATTGTCGGATTCTTTTTCAATCAGTGCTGCTTCTGGTAAAGCTGCTGCCGGAGTTGCCGTCTCTGCTAGTTCAACTTTATTGGGTGAATCTTCAATGACTTGTATAGCATTGGTAGCTGTAGTAGTAGCTGTGGTATTAGCTGTAGCTATAGTAGTTGCCGGAATAGTAGTAGTTTCAGCCGCATCTGGTGGTGGTGGTGCTGGTGATTCTGTTGGTTTTGCCAATTGTTGATTAATTTGTGCTAAGATCGCTTGAACGGATGCAGTGGATTCTACTTTAGCTGCTTGTTGTGTTGTTGTGGTGGTGGCGCCTTCTTGGCCAGTGGTGAATCCGCTCGGTTGACTCTGCCCGCTTGCATTAAGAACCGAGACTTGATTGCATTGTGCAGTTGTCGTTGAATTAATTGTTATAAACGTATTGATTGCTACCGGCGGCGGTAGTGTTACTTTTGGCATTTGCTTAATTGCTATTAATGATAGTGGTACAATTTTACCTGCTACAATTTCATTGAGTTTTTCTGGCGTTGGAGTGTACAATGGTGTTGGTGGTGGCGTTGGTAGCGATTTTGTTACCACATTAGCTACTGGACCCAGTACAGATTTTCTGGTTGTTACGCCGGTAACTTTGGTTGTATATATGGGCCTAGTTGGCAAACGTTGCGGAATCGCTGGTACTGCTGTGTGCATTGGTACTGGCACAATTTTTGGGGCTCCGGCTGGCGCTGGAACTATTGTGAATTTTGGTGGTACATTTGCAATTGCTGTTGTTGCTGCTGTTGGTAGTAATTTTATAGATTCACTAGCAACTGCTGCTGCTGGTGCGGACTTGCGAATTGTTGTGTTTGGTGGCAATGTTAAAACCGAGATAATCTCAGAGCGCTGTGGACGCTGTTGTGTGTTCATTGTTGCTGATGATGCTGCTGATGATGCTGCTGTTGATGTAGCTATTGCTGTATTAGTAGCGGCATGGTTGCCGCTGTTGTTTACAGTGTTGGGTACTACAAAAAGTTGTTGCAACTGCGGCGGCCCCTGTGCTTGCAAATTGTTGCACTGCAATAGCTGTAGTGGGCGTAGGGCGCCTGGCGTTTGTAGTTTAGGTACCGGCTGTGCTATAGCAGCTGCTGCTGCTGCTCCACCAGGTATTATATCTGGTTGTTGCTCTTGTCGCTCCTGCTGGTCCATTCGTGCATACAATTGACGCAAATAACGTTGCTGTTGCTCCAATTCAAGTCTTATTAAATTCTCTTGTTCTGGCGTCAAAGTGCGTCGATTCATGTCTGCGGCAGCTGTTTGTTGCAATGTTGTTGTTGCTGTTTCTGGATTTATACCATCGCTCACAATTGTGCCGGTCGTTTGCGGCGGCGCCGCTGTATTTTGCATTTGTTTTTCTGCACTGATCAGCTGATTATTTGCCACTGTTGCCAACGGCAGCTCAGTTCGTTGATTTTTTGTTTCGTCGTAAGTAAAATTTTGCTCTTGCTGCTGTTGATCCTGCTGAAGTTGTATTTCGTATATTTTACACTGCACGTATTGCTGATATATTACAGCCAAATGTTCTGAAAATGCATCGTTCGTAGAACGATGTTGATGCGTTGCTAACTCGTCGTGTACTGACTGTGCCACACTCATGTCCTGTGCCATTTTATACAAAAGTTTCACACCATTTGCATACGCCGCAGCATAGGCAGCCTTGAAACCGTAATTTGGCATTTCTAAGTATTTATCTATGTATCTTGTGCGTTGGCAGCAGGTAAAAACAAGTGGCAGCTGTCAATTTAAATTAGTATTTTGCACTTAATCCAGATGCGCGTTTTACTCGCGCCGTCTGTTCGGTCAAATTTTTCGCAAATGCCAGTTTTATTGCCCGTGATTAACGGATCTTCTCTCTGTTGCACACACTACATCGTAAAGTCAATGGCATTTCGATACAATGGATGGGATTGCACTTGAGTTGCTACCTGCGCAATGCAATCTCAGGATATGTAGTTGCGACTGCAAATTTCGCGCATAGATCATAAAAATTATATTTAAGGCTTTAAGTGTGTTAGTAGTGCAAGTAACTCTAAAAATGTATGGTAATATAATTTTTAAAATCTGCCATACTTAGTACTAATAAAATTTCGGAATGATTTTTACAAGCGAATTTTAAGATTAAGTCAATTGCAGGGACGAATTATTAAAATATTTAGCGATTTCTTACTTTTTACTCAGAATTTAATAATTGTTTTTGATTTATATTTTAAAAATCATGGACTGATTTTTATTTTCAATTTGAAAAAAATAAAACCCATTGAGTGATTTTTAATCTGAAAATCAAAAAATTAAAATAAATCAATGATTTATGCATTTGTTTTATAGCCAATTTCGAACACTCCATGTTGTGACGATTTCTCTATATTATTTTAATAATAAAAAATGTGTTAATAGATGTTAATAAAACGAGAGTATTCTTGATCCAAACTAAATGACATGTAATCCCCCATTTCTACTGGCATATGGCTTCCTTTTGCAAAAAAAAAAATATATACATACTTACTGGGGAAATCCTCTTTAGAATATAATATAACATCACAACACATTTTTTTCTACAAATTACTGCAATTTTTTTTTAATATTGACTTAGTCCTGTCGAGTTATACTGTAAATGTCTCTTTTGAATAATCCTATATACCAGAGTATTGCTGCAGAATACACGGTTAGATCTAAAAATAACCGAACTTTTTAGTTAAGAAATAAATCAAGCATGGTATTATGTTTCAAAGTTTATATTTATTCAAAATACCATCCATTTAACTCAATAGAACGTTTGGAACACTCAACCAATTTATCCATAGACTATTTAAACTTGCTTTTTGGAATGTTCTTTATCACATGAGTCACGGCTGCTTGTATGGCTGAAATTTCATCGTAAAAAGCTCCTTTCAATGCAGTTTTCATTTTTAGGAAGAGAAAAAAATCCACGATTATAGATCAGGCGAATAACACTTAGAAATCTCGACCACAAACGATGTTTAATATTCTCCATTGACAGTTTGATCTTCTGGAACAAATTCCTTGTGAACAAAACACTTGGAATCATAAAAAGTTATCAACATTGTCTTGATTCTTGACTTCTGAAAACGCAATTTTTTATATTTTCGCTCGTCTTTTGACTTACATTCTGCATATTGGCGCTAAGTTTCAGGATGATATTTAGGATCATCATTTAAATAATCTCGTCCATTTTTAAATTGTGTAAACCACGTGTAAACTTAAGTACGTACGTAAGTATGTATGATTATTATTAACGATTTCAATTTTTATATTTATAAATATTGAATAAAGGCCCAATTGGTCTCCCAGATTAATATAGTTCAATCACGATTTATTCATTCTAAACAAAATATTATATAAATAATCATTATTTTTTATCTCTGTTTAATTGATAATAAAAATTTAGTACTTATAACTTAGCATATTTCTATCGTTTTTATCAAACTTCATTTTCAGAAATGAGAATCATCTAAAAATAGGGTGTGGTTCAAAGCATTCCAAAATCTTTTCCTCGGTTCTCGAATCTGATTTTAAGGCACGTTGAACCACGGTTTTGGATCGGATTATATTTAAAACCATTAAAAATTACAAACTTTAATAACAATATATTTAATATTAACGTTATTACAGCTTTTCATTTTTGGATATATTTATAATACCTGCAAAAATATTCTACCTATACCTATTCCATCTTTTATATCTACAAATTATGTAGGGAAGTGGCACGTTTGGATGTTACATAGAAAAAAGCTATAATTCGCTAATATGTTATTAACTATTGACAATATCCAAATATTACTTTCTTAAATAAAAATCTTGATCAATTAAAAAAAAAACGTGTAACCGAAGCTTTAATACGAAATTTCTAATCGTGTTGTAAAATATACACATGTGTTCCAAGTTTCAATAGAGGTAACCGCAAAATGTGGGCGCGCCTTGCCCAATATTATATGTGTATTATATACCACATCCAACAGTCTCAATGTTTGCAACGCCTTAAAGAAAGAAAGGAAGCATTGGGTTGGCCATATGTTCGTGATTAGCGCGACAATACGAGTCGATCTAGCGATGTCCTTTTGTCTATGTGTTACTCTCCGCCCTATGCCGGTATGAAGATTTTTTATAACCAGAAACAACTTTAGTTTAAAAATGACTGCGATTTATTCAATAGAAGTTAAAGCACCCATACAAAAATAATTTGAATTTATTTTGTTGTATCAAACATGTTTGAAGTAAATCAATTATTAATGTTAAAATACAAAATGAATGGTTCTTAAATTAATCAACTACATACAAAACGTAAATCTAATAAATAATATTGACATTGTATATTTGTACAAGTAAACATTTGAGCACTCGATAGCTCAACTATCTAGCGTACTGTCTAACATTCCAGACGACCTGAGTACAACACCCACTCGATTCAAAATTTCTTTAAATTTTAATTTAATTCTTTCTAATTCATTCTAATAGGTGTGAAGAGTATTTAAATTTCGGTTTCATCGAAGTTAAAGTTCAAAAAAATCTCAATCGGAAAAGTTTATCAGACATGTGATGAATTTCGATTTCGATATAATTTCGATGATAGCTGTATTTTTTAGTGTGCCGAGTTACATAATTTGCATGAAACATTTCGATTAAAATTCAAATTCGATTGTAGAATTTTTCCGATCGAAATCCATCACACCTCTGTATAAATTGGTATTTTCAATTCGATCAATTTTTAGTTTAGTGTCACTAATATTGCTTATTAATATATTTCAGGACATAAACAAAATTTAAATGATTTGCACTTGTTTTTCACAATTGATTCGACATTTTTTTATAACAATGGGACATTCTTTGATGTAAGGATACTAAAAAATATAAATATTCTTATTTAAAAAACCTTCAGCGTTTTACAAATGGTAATTTTGTTGGCTATTTTTTAACGCCATAAAGTAAAAGAAAAATATAAACCGATCCATTTTTTTTTTATTTTATAATCAAAATCTTTTATATAAGATGGGGAGAGGCCTGTATTAAGGGCGAATCAACTCTGATTAACATTGAAAACTTATTTGAGAATTTTTATCTTAAGGTATTTTACCTTTTTTTTAAACTAACTTGAATATTTTATATTCAGAAACAGTCTACGAAATACGCGTTCTAATCCCGCTGAATGTACAAAACCTGCGTGAAAAACATTTTCTAACTTAAGCTAGTAAGAGCAAATATGAAGTAGACGGCTTTTACGCTAATCCTGATTAAAATATTCCACAGGTAAAATAAAACTGCATAAGACTGCAACGTTCTTTCATGTTATACCCTTTACCCAAAGTAAAAACGAATATATGAAGTTTGTTAAATTGTACGTAACAGCAAAAAGGAAGTGTGATAGAGCACCATACAACATATACATGTAATATTTAACAGCATCAAAAGTTTAGTTGGTAGAGTTATATCCGCATATTCTTCATTTTGTATGTATGGACGCCGATATTTTAGAAACTATATAAAGTTATACTCGTATATAAAGAGTAGTTCCTATAAAAACATACACCCTCTCCTCTTTTTATGTTGGAATTACGAAATTTGTTGTTAATGGTTCTAGCATAAATTTGAATAAAATATCTAATAAAGGTTCAGAATATTATCACTATATAATATAACCCCACACGAATCTATGATTCAAGTAAACATCACTAGAAAAGTGTATTTCGGAGCCGAGCACACTCGACTACATCATTTTTACTTGATTTAACTAGAACTTGTACTGGGTGCATGAGTGATTTTAAAAGTAAGCTGTATGTGTATCTATACGCATATACTATGTATCTATCTTGCTGCCAAATCCACTGCAATAGTTTTTGGTTTTTCCAATCGTAAATAATATTGTTTTCCAAAGAATTTTCTGCGAAAATCGTTCAACGTCAGCGCAAAAGAAATTATGGGTACAACGACACAAGAAGCAAAAATAAAATCTTTCTCGTTCTCTACCTGAGTTGAAACAGAAAAAATGTATCCAGAAAAACAAGTAAGTGGAAAAAGTTTGTGTGTAAATAGCAAAAACAAGAAAGTGGAAATGGAAATGGATAATTTTTGCGAGCGATACTGATAGAAAAGCAAAAGAAGATTACCGAGAACATTTAGAAAATGGCTTTTGCGCTGCTTACATATTTTACGACTACGTACTTTAAAATGAAAGTTTAAAGAAAAAATTTGAGAATATGTAGAGAATAAATATATTTGCACAAATAGAATGATTTTAAAACGAAAATTTAACAATCTATATGATTTTATGCTATCTATTCTTAGTTGGAATTAAAAAAAAAAACGACAACGTTTTTATATGAAGAGTTGACTAAAACTAAATATTCAACCAGTGGATCGTATATTGGCCGGTACTATTACATACTAGTAGTACGTACTTAATCTCATCAATCTTCGTCAAATAGTTTCAGATATATGAAGATAGTGACATCGACCACTTTTGCCAATGTTACTTCTGCCGTTCTTTAGTGACACACTCCATGAATTTCATAAGGATAGGTCAACTAGTTACTGAGATATGACGAATTTGGATTTTCTCTTGTATGAGGGCGCAATATGTTTCGAAAGACATATAACCAAAAACTTTTTTGTGAAAAATAGTAACACACTATATTAATTTCATAACGATCGGTCAAAAAGTTGTTGGAATATGTCGAAATTGGTTTTTCGCCTTTATTTTTCGTTATTAGTGGAGAAGGTAATCTCCAAAATGATGGAACAGACATTGCTTTTGATAAAGTATTAAGAGAGATATGACGTAACTCAAAAAAAAATACCTTTGATAAATAATAAGTATATACAGATATGTCATTCTTAGAAAAATAGTGGCAGGGTGACAAGTCGTGAGTGGTTTCTCAACCTGTTGTCGTATTCGTATATATGTATATATGATTTAAATATTGAATAATTGGTTATATATGTATGTGTAGTAGTATTTCTTTTTACTATTAACTCTATAGTAGCACTCAAAGTTTCTGTTACAAATGACTTTCATTTGTTTCTATGGTTCTCTTTCTGAAAAAAAAAATCAGTGAAGTGTGACAGATGGACACATTCTGCATCTTTCGTCATAGATTGAAAAAGAATAAACAAGTGAATAACTTTGGTGGATCCGACACTTCGTATGGAAGCTATAGCTTCTTTTGAAAAAATCGCGGTTAATTTGATAAGTATTTTGCCTAGGATTATAAAAAGTCTAAATACCAACTTTCAAATCAATATTTCAAAGATTAGGGGAATAGTAAGCTGACAGTCAGACAGACATTGCTATTATGACTCGTAGTATACAAGGGCCCCTGTCTATATTAATCAACCTAGTCGTTCAGTTTTCCTTATATTCTGCCCTGGTATACTAAGTTAGTGCAAATTTAGTATATATATTCTTGATCAGCATCGAAAGCCATGTCCGTCCGTCAGTCTGTATGTTTGAACAGCGAGATCTCGAAAGCTGTAACAGATAGAGCCACCTAACTTCAATAATCACAATATTATTACATATCCTTAAAATACACGTTTTTCAAGGAATTTGTTTGTTATTCACACATAGTTTGAATAGTATTATCAGTTTGTCTGAAAGTTTGTAACGCATTAAAGAAGCCATCGTAGACTCCATAAAGTATATATATTCTTGATCGAGACGGACATGGCTAGCCAATTTTTAAGATATCCGATTGTAAGTCGGTAAATAGACTTCTTTTTATTGCAGTTTAATAGAGATACAGTTTAATAGAGATAATAGAATAATAGAATACAAACTACAATTCCACTTTCGACTTTTTGTATGAAATTTGTTTTATTACTGTCAATGACACTTTAAAAATTGACATGGTGGCTTCTTATTTAGGAACATTTATATCAATAGGTGTGATTTCACCACTTTTTCAAGTAGCCCCATACAAACCACTCCCACTTTTGCAATTTTTTTACGGAAAACGTTTTTACTGCAGTCAATATCTTACGTGAAATTTGAAATGACGGTTTCTTATGGACGTAATGAACTCAAGATTACTCTCAGAATGTTCTTCTGAATAGATATTGCTATAAAATGTGACAAAACCATAGATTCCGTTTAGAAGATAAAGAAATTCCGTAACATAGCTTAGACAACTGTAAAGCCTTAACCAGCCTCAAATATCAGGGTAATTATGAAATGATAGAAAGTGGTTGCAAAGCAATACAACCAAAAAACCTTGCTTTAGAGCGGTAAGATTGGGTGAAGGGTTATATGTACAGACTATGCTCAGGGCCAATACTAGTATTGAAAATGTGTAAACATATTCTAAATTTAAATTATTTGATTTATTAGTTTTAACAGGGGCACTTCCAGAGCGCTCTCTTGTACTGAACTAAAATGCTTCTCTTGTACTGAACTAAAACATACATATGTAGGTATATCATGTGTGATCTGATAAAATGGAGCGCGTTAAACCTCCAAAAAAGGGTGCTTGTTTAATGAAATTAGCTACATTTCTATAGATGATAATATGAAAAACAAAAAATACATACAAATGTATGTACATACATACAGAAAATTTATTAAGTTTAGTTTAAATTCCTACGCACAGCAATCTTCCGATAAGAAATATATGTACAAGAGCCTTTTTATTTTCTGCCTGTGTTCGTTCCGCTTTGTTAAATTAAATGTCTAATAATATAATAAATGAGAAAAGAGAACTGCAGAAACAACAATGAGAATATTGCCATGCAGCATTGCAGAAATACAATTTTAAATTTTAACTATATTAAATGACATATATAAGCACTAGCAAGGTAAATTTAATTATGCAATGCATATATAAATTTATATTAAAAGTCATTGCAATGTTTTTCTTTCATAAATTTGTTGCCATTTCTAAATATATTTTACATTTTTATAAAGCTCGACAACTCTATGCATTCTTTATATTCTTTGCCAAGGGATGAAAACAGAGAGTGAGTAAGAGAGAAAATTCGCGCGCAAAACAAACTGCATTTATTTTTGTGTGTATATTTTGTTGCTGTGCTGCGACGCTTGCGCACGCACACATGCACACACACACACACACACTCAGGCGCTTAAAACGATCATAAAACGCAAACGAAAAGGATCAAGTTAGAAAAAGGACTGCTGTGCATTTATGTACGTATGTACCTGAATAACAACACAACTAATTACAGATTCCAGGTAGGCATTAAGCGCGTGCGAACGAAGCAGCAATAGAGCAGCGCAGCAGAGTCTCTAATCGAAAAATACTTTCTTTACATTGTCCTGCAGCAGCCTCGACCGCCTTCTACCACTTTGCTTAAATTAGAGTGCCGCCAAAAAGTTGAACACAGTCGTGACGCGTCCTTTGAAGAGTGCTGAACTAACACGTAACACGGAAAACTCAACGTACATATTTTTTTGCTACAAAGTGAATAAAAGTGAACAAGAAAAATGGAAAATTCGCAGGTGAGTGAATAAAAACAACGAAAGGAAGCATTTCGCTTTAGAGTGCATAACAACATGTCCGTTGAAAGGGGGTGGGATTTAAAGGAGGTAAATTACACAGCGCCCGGGATCATATTTGAACGAGTGCTTAGCAGTTGCTACGGAATGTGAAAATCACTTCCAAAGACGCTGTATTCAATTTTGTCAGTGTCCAGACTGCTCCGCCGTACAGCAGTACCGGGATTATCAGCGTATTATAGATTTTTTACTTTAGTACTTCTTATTTGCTTGCTGAGCCAAAAGTAGCAATCGTAATTCTACGCCAGATCTTCAGGCTGACTTTTTTTGTTATATCCTGTAACCATAGGGTGAAAATGTATATTAAGTGATTAAGTTTTAGTATGGAAAGTTTTTTAGTTTTGTGGTTAATTTTTTTAGAAACGCTAAATTTAGTGTTTCTTACGTAAATCCTAAAGAAATATATCCAAATCGAACCACTACAAGGGGTACCCCTATACAAGCTTCCATTCCACTAGTACAATTTTGATATAATTTGGCATATCTTACCTCAATCCTTACAAAATATTACCTCCAAGTAGTTTAGAATAGTGACTTCTCCATAGTCTTAGTGATTTCTGTGCAAAAGTAAGCAGAATGCCATTTTCATGCTTGTAGAAAGAATTAAATTGAATTAACATTAATTAATTTGAAATTTATTTATTAATAAATTTTTTATTTTATTTTATCCACAGCCACGTATATTGCATGCCAATTCAGCGCGTTTTGTACGCGCAGTTGATCCACATGACAAAAACGAACGTCCATTGACCTTAACTGCTTGGACACAGACCACGGGTGATGATTTTGGCATACTAAAGGATGACTACGCACTGCCGGAGCCTGCTGTGCATGGAGCTAACATCAATAAAGTGCTGTTGGATAAAATACGCTTTCTGCAGGAGAGTTTACGTCAACATACCGAACTACTGACACAAATCCATGCAACGCCGGACGCTTTTCTGCAAAATAATGACACATCGCGCTACTCGCCGGTACCACCGCTACAAAACAATACCGCTCATCCGTCGCCAAATGCATGTTCCACGCAGACGCTATCATCACAATACAGCGCACATCCTTCGCCAACTTTAACACAGCCACCATCGCCGCCGCCACAAATACTAACGCCACCGAATTCTGTTATAAATCAAACGCTGCCAAACAACTTCAATGTGCAGAGTGTCAAGTACAAGATTGTCGCCGATGGCGGCAGTGCAGTCAATGAATACAATGGTACAACACCCATTGAAATTAAGCTGAACAACGAGGATGCCAGCATTACTTTAAATAGCTCAATCGATTCGGATCGTTTGGAGATCTGTTTGAATGATGAAGCAGCTAATGAGATAAGCGATGAGGTTACTGTCACACCCATAATGCCCATTAAACGCCGGAAGATTGAAGCAGCACTGGAAGCACAGGCAATGGAAATGCCTTTCAACGTTAAGAGTGAACCGCAACCACAACAACAGCAGGATAACAGCACATGTGTAACACAGTACATATTGCCAAGTACACCGGTAACCGCTGCAACTTTGGAGGAACCTTTAAAGCGTAAGGTACGCCCTTACAAAAAACATATAAAAGCAAGTGTACTACAGACAGCATCGCATAATAACATTAATCATGAAGACAATGATAATAATAATAACCACGACAATAACAACAAATCAATACAACAACATCAACAACAAACTGTTATGGTATCCATTGGTCCAAATAATACCTGCGTTCCGGCGAAAATTTTCGAATCGATAAACTGGAGTTCATCGTCGATTGCTACACGTAAATTGCTAATGGCTGCCTTTGATCGTCAGACACTTGCTACACACTCCATGACTGGAAAACCATCACCGGCGTTTAAGGATACCAAACGTCCATTGAAACAGATGCTTAATCCGTTTAAGATACAGGATATTATCTTTGCCGTCACAAATAAATGTTCGGCTTCCGAGAAAGAGGTGCGCAATGCCATTACCACAAAATGTGCCGATGAAAATAAAATGATGAAGCTGCAATTACAGCGCAACAGCTTAGGTGGTGATAAGAAAATTCCAGTTGCCAACAAAGAGAATCTGAGTATGTCATATAACCAATGAATGGTGTACAATGCCGGATAATGGGGGAGGCTATAACATAACCAAATAATAATCATCATAAAAATATATCATAAGTTTTACTTATAATTGTACTTATTCGCATGAAATTGTACTTAACTTAGTTTATAAGTGTAATAAGTTCTTAATTATTTTGAAAGGATCTCGCTAATTTTAAATGCGCCAAATCAAAATTAAAGGTTCTATAGAACCGATCACTTACAATCTGAATACTAGAACTATACAAAAATTTTAGTTTAGTTTATTTTCGTAATTTACGAAAGGATACATACATGCATGATGTAGATTCTGGTTGCAACAGGTATATAATCACATATTTTATATGTTTAAACTTATACTTACTATGTAATTATTTATTAGCACAAATAGTTTATATATAAAAAATATTTTTAAGCATAAACAATTAAATTAAAAATTTAGCAAAACGGAAGATTTTTAAGGTTTTATTATTTATAGTTCTCCATGGGAAGACACGAGAATGGTGAAAATATCCGTACATCGTTAGCTAAAAATCATTTTTAGCTTAGAAATATCTAAAAAAAAAATTTTTGCTCCTTCTGAAAAAAAACAATGATTTTTTCCCATTGACGCCGAAATCAGTCCAGAGCATAGCGGATAGGTGATTTTGGTGATGCTTAACAACGGATCCCGCATCCTCCGAATGATCCGGAAAATTCGGTACAAAAATTGTTAATTATAATGGTTGGTGTACTTGTTCAACAGACTATAACTTTCTATTTGAGGAAACAATTTTCTGTCAGCTGACATCTGCACACCTAGGTTGAAGAATTCGACATTTTTCGAGTCTCACACAACTATTTTCATACAGGGCTTGACCTCAATATGAGGAATACCATTTCAGTGTTCCGAACTACTTCTCTCATGAAAATCTTTAACTTTAAGCTGCTCTTTAAACTCTGCCTTGGACGACCAAGAGTATACAAAGTTCCGTTAGAGCACCTAAACTTGAATATTTAGACTCCCATTATACATAAGCATATCTAGTTTTTTGAAATGCTGTGGGTACCACATTCACCAAACGAATATTTGTCTCTCAAAGTCACACTTCTCTATTACTTCATTTAATTTTCAAAGTGGTTAGCTCAGACCATTAGAGGCCACAATAACGAGTTTCATGTTAAAATTGACTATAATAAAAAAGTTTTTTTTCAAGAATACTAAAATTGACCGGTACCGGTATAGCGAAACTAAAATATAAGAACTATACCGAAACCGAAAGGAATTAGAACCTTTACAGAACCTTATACCGAAATCGGAACCATAACCGAAAAAATTTTCGGTTTTATTTTCCCATCCTAATAGATTACTCCACGTATGTCCAGATCGGACCACTAAAGAATATACTTTACGGTTTACATAAGGAGCTGTAAACAAGGTTCTTTCTTGATGGTTATAATATACCTTGATTTACTATCTATATGTAAGGTTAGATACTTTTATTCACGAAATGGTGTAAAAAGTGCCAATGAATTTATTTGTAGATATATGCATATACATTTACATTTTTTTTTTCAAAATTTATTTTTATGAATTTTAATTTTTCTCATTTTAGTTCAAAGTAAATCCTTGTTTTTCGAAATGTTTTTCACCAATTTATTCCTATTTTGAAAAAAAATCAAATAAATCAGCTGCTCAAATAAATATGAGCGTCGAAACAGAAACAAATTTAATGTCTTATTTTTTTAAATATTTTCAAATGAAATTATTGCAATAACAAAACAGCTGATATTCAAAGAAGCCTGCGGACAAACACTGTGAGTGTTTAAAGAGCGCAGCTGTTCCACATTCGAGTAAATTCGCCACTCACACATACACGCACACACACATACACATACACACGTTTAAGCACACAGAACCAGACCAAACGGCGGCGAGAAGAAACATTGGAAAATAAATATTAGCAAACAACGACGTCGAGGAGCGCTATTCGTTAATTTGTGCAGTTTAGTTTTCTGCTTTAGTTTAACAACTGTTTTAAAATTTTCCGTGCGATTTTATTTAAAGAGTAAAGAAGCAGGAGCAGTGCTGCTAAAATATATTTACAGAGAAAAAGAAAATTTTGCAAGCAAGCAAGTCGAAAAATGGATATTCTGAAGAAAATGTTCGAACCGAAAACGGAAAAGGGGCAGCAGCAGCAGCAGGAGTAAGTATTGTGTGCAAGCGATAAAACTGTGGCAAAGAACATTTTAGTGAACCAAATTTGTGCGAACCAAAAACAAAACAAAAAATACTAAAAGTTATTATTGCATGATTTGTGGCGTATTCTTTCGATTACGTGGAATATGCACAACGGCACGGATCGATAATCGTGTGCAGACCGCACAGTTCGCAGCAGTAGCAGCAAATGATAGATACATATTTACAGCCTGACAGGATATATATTTTGCGGAGGCTGCGTAGTAGTCGGGGGTGCTATTTGAGCCATTGCGGGAGAGTATAAATGCCGTTGTTGTATTTGGCTTAAATGCCATAAGACGTTTTAAGCAAACAAACAACAAAAAACAACAAAAAAATAGTGCCTGGAAATTGCATCGATTTTTCTTTAAAAAAAAAAAAAAAATTTTATCTAAATTTTTGTTGTTGCAGCGTTTCACCTAGCAATAAGGATGAATTCCGCAAGCCGCAATGGTTTGAAGAACCAGAAACCGATGATGAACTTTTCGATGATGATCGCAAGTTTGCCTTTCAAGTGTTTACCAATCCATTGGAGCTGCAGCGTCATTTCGAACGCCAGATGCAACGTGTGCTCGAGTCTTTGAGTGATCTTGAGGGTTAGTAATAGTAATACAGATTTATAATCACATTATTTAATGCCTAAAATCAATAAATTGCAGATAGCGATATAACCGTTGAAAAGGATTTAAAGGAGGACTTCTTAAAGCCCGGCTTTGAGAGCAAACTATTCAAGGAATTCGAAAAGAGACAACGCGGTTTTGTCGATAACGATTTAGATGGCGAGTAAGTAATTTACAGCGCAATTTGTCTTCTCTAAATAAACAATTCTTTTGAATTATATACACATATTTGTTTATTTGACCAGAATCTTTGGCGATCAATTACACTCATTGTTGGAACGTTTTAATTCGCGTGATAAACTGTTGCCAACGCCGCCTAATGAAGAGCCGAGCAATATTTTGCCGTCTAATAAGAAATCAACGCGTCGGCTATTCGCGCCGCCGAAACTTTCCGATGAGGAGACCATTATGGGCCGTATACACGGCACACTTGGCGGTGATGGCACCGCTGCACCGCCGGCTACACGTTCGCCGTCGCGTAATTTTCGACCGGATATAAAGTCAGCGCCGTTTAGTGGTATATTTGATGGTGGCTATCAGGTTAGTTATTTGAGATTTAATTTCTATGACGATGAACAGACCTAAAGAACTTTTCATAACACTATGATAACAATACATCTATAGTAACGTTTCCAATTTATTAGTGTGTTTCTAGAATACTATTATATTTCTCTTGAATATATCTAATGCAACTTCGATTCAAATACGAGTAGTTTAGTATACAAGTGGGTTATAGGCGAAAGATTTAACGAAGCTGTATTAGAATTTGGAGAACAGACAATGATGGTTTTCAATAAGTGAAGAAAATGTTATTACTATTCACACATACTAGTATAAAATGGTATTATCAGTTTTTCTGAAAATTAATAACGCTTTAAAGTCTCCATAAAGTATTTATAGTCGATCAAGTTTTGTCCGTCTATCCCCCAACTTTTGGTGTAAACCCAATACGTCATGACTATTTGTTTGAAAAACTTCATTATTTAGTTCAATATCAGTTTAAAAATATATACACAAATATACTAATGGGCGTGTCCTACCCACTTTTGGGGTAGTTCCGGTGAAAATGCGCAACAGTTTTTTGTACTTTTGTTTGAAAACTTCTCTATTTAATCAATATCAACTTGATATACGACATGATAGTAGCTTCACATACATATACTAATGTTAATGTTTACAAGACGATTTTTAAGGTTTTTTCTTTTTTTTATATCAATTTTTTTTACTCGATACACCTAATCCATATTTCTATCTTTAAAAAAAAAAGTGTATATAAAACAAAATAAGTTTAGCCGTACACTGCAAATTATATTAGGGTTTTAAATTACTAAACAAGATTCTATGCTTAGCTATCCCCTTAACTTAAACTACTAAAAATTTTTGTTGAAAAATTAAAAATGAGCATGTCGCATCAAAATGGAGATACGATATCCAAATCTGGGATATCGCCCCAAGATCGAATTGCAATCGGTTCGAGACACTTCAGAACATAAGTTTGCGCTTGATTACCTGTTATGAGTGGTACGTTCGCAATTCTATTCACCCTAATATACATAGTTTATGGGGTCTTCGATGCTTGCTCTAAAGCGTTGTAAGAACAGTGAAAAAAATGTAATACTATGCACGCTCTTTGAAGACTATAAATACCTATATCTGTAATGAATGATGTTTAGATAATTCTTCAAATCGTTGGTGATTTAGAATCCTTACGAATATTAAAAAAATTACGTTCTTTCTTGCCTTTCTGTACTAATGGAACCACATTTTCTTAACATGCACAATTCATGCTGTTTAGATTTTGTTATCCTGTTAGTTAATGCATCAATTATGCCGTCGATGTGTTTAAAATGTTTTGTATACATCATTATTTGTGTATTGAATTGAGGTGTTAGCAATGTCAGCAATATGGCTGATCATCAACCGTCGCAACGCTGCGCTTTGCTAACATGTCATAGATTCACATCAATCCGATGAGTTTATACCTCATTAAGTCAATTTTAATACTATTAAAGCTACATTTTTTCTTCGTATTAACAACTTAAATGTTTCTTTCTTCAACAGGGTCCGAAAATGTTTAGTCAGAGTGTTATGACTAAAACCATACGCAAACCGGATGGCAGTTTTGAGACCACTAAGGTAGCACAGGACTCGTCTGGTAATAAGACCACTACGGTTACACGCATTGTCGATGGTAAAAAAGAAACTGTAGTCACCCATGACGGAGCTGGTGGTGGTGGTGGTAGTGGCGGCGGTGGCATTGGCATGGGTATGGGCCTTGGTAGCGCCATTACCGGATCGCAGCAACAACAGCTGGCTTCGGATCGTAACGTCACGGTGACAAAAGAAGGTTACGCCGTGCCACGTAACCTCTGGTGACCAGTGGTGTTTGACTATTGCCCAAATCAACGACAATTACAAATGCAACAACATCAGCAACAGCAATGTGACAAGCTAAGGCAATTCGTCGGCAACTTAGTCCCACACAACATTCAAATTAAAATTTATTACATATTAGTTCACCTTTTATTAAGTCTTTGGTGTTTTAGATGAAACTCTATTGAGACAACAGATGACCGACATGATTACTATTAAAATAACAACAGCAACAACAACATTTAATAGAATGTGGTCAACAACAACAGTTGAACCAGGAGCAGCAGCATCAGTAGCAGCAGCAGCGACACAGAAATGATAGCAGCAGCAGCAAAGCCAGAGCAACAGTTGTTCCACAAAGATTGTTCCAGCCAGTAGCAGCAGCGCAGCAGCACAGCCAATGCAACCAACTATGCCTATGCCTGAACTCGATGCCACACAGACATGTTAATACAGCCGGATAAAAATTGTTGAATCTCTCAGTGCGTCTAGTTAAAGGCTTTGGTTTTCGCATTGAAATTGTGCTTCGTCGGTGCGCACGGTTTCGTAGCTGGCTTTAGTCCAAGCTGCCGGAGAGACTAGTGCCTGGCATACGGAATGTTATTGTCGTAAAGTCGACAACAAAAAAAAAAACAAGTTAAATGCAAAGCAACAACCACAACAACAACTACAACAATAAAGGCAAAGAAAAGTTTTGCTTTGTTTGTGTGTAATGAGGAAAATCGAAAAGGACTTCTCATGGACGACCTCTTCTGTGTCTCAATCGAGCTAAATCGAAATGCATCTAAAGCGCCCAATAGTAGCGCCGTAGTAGAGAGCATTATTTCTATCCTAAGCAAAATTTTGGTTATACACAAATTTTCCATGAAAATTAAACGCATGTACTCTCCCGTACATACATATATCGTATATATACGTACATATATATTTAAAAGAAGTTAAGTTGAAGGTTTATTGATTTCAGAGCGTGCTTTGTAAAAATTCTTTATTATCTTTTTGGTTTTCATTTATTATTTTTTATTTTTGTTTCGTATTTTTGACGAAATTATTTCAATTGGACTGATTTATTTTTTATTTTTATCAAAATACAAAAAAGGTTTTTTTTTTCATTTTAAATGATTATGCATAGATTTAGTTTGCATCGTAAGAAATATATAATGGTTTTATATGGTTAAAATATAATTTCTTTGTTCTCTTATTTTTAGTGCTTTAAGTAAAATTGAATTGAAATTGTTTCTTATTATTTTTAAGTTGTTCATTATCGTTTAAAGAAAACAGTAACAATAACAATGACAGTTTATATTATTAATTTTTGAGAATATGCTTCAATGTATTGAAATAAAGATTTGTGCAATTGCCAAAACAAAGTTTATTTTCCTGCTCAAAAAAGGATATTAAGTTTATAAAAGCCAATGTAGAATCTACGCAGATCTATAATTTCTTCACTTGTATCGAAATCGTTTTTTTATCAATTTGAAAACATTCAATTGAGTTATTTTCAACCTGGGAGCATAAACATATCAAATAAAGAGTCAACCAAAGATTTGCATATTAATGCGGTCGAGGAGGTATAGAAAAGTGTGCAGGGAAAAGTTGATGTCAAAGGGGGAGGAGCAGGGGAAGAAGTGGTATGAGACGTGGTGATTGGAGAAGAGGTGGTACTGAAAGGGGCATAGTGAAGAAGGGACAGGGGAATGAGAGGTAAGGGAGAAGGCATCAACGCGCCGTGTTCATTTTAAGATAGAGGGAAGAAATGTGCTATACATGTTAATTGGATCGAAGGGGACAGGAAAAACGTGTGGTAAAATAATGAGCGGTAAGTGGTGGTTGGAGAAGGGGTGGAGGGACAGAAGAAGAGGGGTAGTAGAATAGGAGGTAAAGTAAAGGAGCATGGGAAAGAGTGGCCCGGGGAAAGAGTGGCAAGGGAAAGGACAGCAACGCGCCGGGTACCAGCTAGTTATATATATATATATATATATATATATATATATATATATCTCTCTCTCTCTCTCTCTCTCTCTCTCTCTCTCTCTCTCTCTCTCTCTCTCTCTCTCTCTCTCTCTCTATATATATATATATATATATATATATATATATATATATATATATATATATATATATATATATATAGAGATATATATATATATATATATATATATATATATATATATATATATATATATATATATATATATATATATATATATATATATATATATATATATATATATATATATATATATATATATATATATATATATATATATATATATATATATATATATATATATCTCTCTCTCTCTCTCTCTCTCTCTCTCTCTCTCTCTCTCTCTATATATATATATATATATATATATATATATATATATATATATATATATATATATATATATATATATATATATATATATATATATATATATATATATATATATATATATATATATATATATATATATATATATATACTGATGTACGGGAAAGATCTAGAACTTTTCCAGTCAATTCAGTAACCTGCACCATATTACGTTAAGAATCGAGTGATCCATAAGGACCTTGGCATTCCAAGTGTCACTGACGAACTGAAAAAATTCAGCCAGAAGCACCAAGACAGACTTGCTCGACACCGCAACCCTTTGGCCGTAAACCTGCTCGACAATAGCCAGCAGAGTCGTCGTTTGAAAAGACATCATCCACTCGACCTTCCCTTTAGGCCACCTAAAGAGTGGTAGTTCATATGCCAACATGTAAAAGTCCTCTGTAATTATACTCGCTTTTAAAATTTACTTATTATCCCCAGATAGATTGTAAATAAAATAAAAGAAAAAAAAAATCAGTAACCTTTTCTTTTTTGGCTCTAAGAAGTTTTATAATTGTTTGTAATTTTAAGCGGCATTGAAGTTTTAGACAATAAATATTTATAAACTTTAGTAAAACAGTCTATCCGTACATGGTATTCTATATATTTTTGCATGCTAGCCACAATTTTCGAAACAACACTATTTGAGAAAATGACCCACATTTAATTTTCTGTTTCTGTAAAGTAGTTATAAAAAGCATTCTGTACATGAATTTTTATTATTTCATTTTATTATTCATATTTGACTATTTCAAGATAAGATAGTTTTATTAGAAACTGTAAACGGCAGATTTAATGATGATGTTCATCCTTCTTCAAGTAGCGCAGACCACAGTAGCCGCAGATGTGCTTGCCGGGTTTATCCTGTAATAGACAAAAAAATTATTTCATTCAAATATGTCTAGTAGCTGCGTTTTAAAGAAAATAATAATATAGTTTTGAATTTGTACAAGCTAACTTTAACAATACTCCATTCTATATTTCGATTCCGGATAAATTGTTAGGAATCGGATTCGTTAAAACGGTCCATTTTACACTTTCATCGTAGAATCGATTTGATTGCACTTTACATAACATGTGTATTTCATAGTTATAAATCTCTAAGAAATCAATTCGTAAACTCCTTCTGAAAGTGAAAAATGGACTAATTTAACGACACCATTTCCAATCAATTTCATCGGAATCGAAATCTAGAATATCGGAATTATATAACTAAGATTTTATAGAACACTTTATGTTTGATGTTGGGTTAACGAATATGTTGCATGTTCAGCTCTCCTGGGTTCTGCCTCCCATGAAGTATAGCTAGCTTACAAATTAATCGCTCACTTCTGAGTTTAACGATGCACTATGATTCCCATAGTGGTCCATGAAAGGAAAATAATATTTTAATGTGTGTTACTAGTACAAAACTTTGGGCCAACTTAGTATTATTCAACCTAAAAAATTCAAATTCAAATTTATATATGTTAATATCAATCCACATAAAAACATAAAACCCGGATGGATACAGGATTCCATATTATATATAAACCTAAAATGGTAACGTAAAATGTATTCTTTTTTTATACCATTCACAAATAGTGTGAAATGGTATTATCAGTTTGTCTGAAAGTTTGTAACGCATTAAAGTAGGAGACATAGACCCCATAAAGTATATATATTCTTGATCAGCTCGATGAGCCGAGTCGATCTAGCCATGTCTGTCTGTCTGTCCGTCTGTATGTTGTTGCGCTTTTTTTGGGGACCAATTTTAAAGCTATCCAGTTAAATTTTTGGACATACACTTATTTTTATTGAAGTTTAATAGGAAGTCAAGATGGACGCGCCACGCCCCCATACAAACCTAGCACCCACTTTTGACTTTTTGTATGAAAAACTTGTTTATTGTGGTCAATATCAACTTAATAATTGATATGGTAACTTCCAGAGGACGAATGCTTGACATATACATTAATGGGTGGGACCCGCCCACTGTTTGGGGCAGCTACCATACAAACATACTACATATAATATTATTAATACAAGTATTGACTCCGTCTTTGTTAAATCTTCGAACTTCCGAACAATTTATTCAGATTTGTAAACCGGATGAGGGGGAATAATTACCATAAACTCCCCATATGAATACATATATTCCTTAAGGCTTTCCATCTTAAAAACATAATTAAACATTAATTTCATACATTTGAACTTACCAAATTAATGTACACCTTAGGATGTCCCAGTGGTCCATCGCCCCCATCGCAGTAAACAACACGTTCCGTTGTCTCGATGGGAGCAACCTCGTCGATCAGTTTAATACCCCAGTTCTCATTTACATAACGCTTGGCGTTGGTGAAGCGCACATTGCGGTAGTCATCCTTGTCGAAAACCTAAATGGAATAAATGTAGGGAATCAATGCTAGATTAATAACGATTCCAAACAATGTTTGCGTAATCGGCCACCTCTCACCTGTCCGGTGTGTGTTACTTTGTCGATATCGCTGCGGGAGCTGCTGGCATTGCGTACGGTGGTTAGTGGAGTCCAAAGTTTATTGCCATTGCGCGCAAGTTTGTTTAAGTTGCTAGCCAATTGTCTGGAGGCCATTTTTCGAAGTCAATTTTTAATTAATATTTTCAACAAAAAATTTTAACAAATTTGATTCGCACAGCAACTGTCACAAAACAGCTGATGTGATTGAAAAATGAAGGGCCCTCTACACGATCATGTTGCATGAAGCAAGAGTTTATGAATGAAACTTTTCCAATTGTTTCCCAATAAAAGCAGTAATGGACTTTGATTAAAAGGAAAGAACGAAAGAAAAAAGGAATGGATTCATAATAAAAAATTAAAAATTAAAATCGTGTACGACACCACTCTATTTATGCTAAAATGTACATACTTACCAAACGATTTAAAATTTATTTCATTTATCTTATAATAGTCGTACATTTAAAAATTTTTGCGGGAATTTCCGTCCATCTGTACAAATTCAGTAATCTCGGAGACTATAGAAGATGGAACTCTTGTACACTTGTTTACATATTGTTGTACACGATAAACAAAGCCATTGGTGCTTTTCGAATCTTGATCCACAATATTAAAACAACAGGTAACCATTGGGAATGCAATCAACGCATGGTGTAGTATTGATAAAGCTAAATAAAAGGCATATGCCAAATTCAGAAAACAGTCTGGACTGTCAATAAAAAACCACAATTTTATTGAGACCTACAATAAAAAACCATATGGATCTGCCCTTCATATAATAAAAAAACAAATCCTAGACCACAAAATCTTTTAACTATGACGGAATAGACGACCGAAGAGTAAAAAAAACATTACTGATGAAGTGCAAGCTCTTTCCGACGACGATTTACAATACTAAGATACGGATCCACCACTTCTCCCACAATGGAAATGTGTTTAGAAACCATAAAACTGAAAAACTAGAAAATATTGTAAAAAAAAGAGTTAATTGTCACACCAGTACTGTAGTCTCAACATCGTTCCAGACCACCAGTTCGGTTTTAGGCATCAGCATGAAACTCCAGAACAGTGTTGCGGTATAGTCTAAAAAATGACGAAAGCTCAAGAAATATTTCAATAGTGATGTACTCCTTGTTTCGATCGCGGCTGGTATGATATGCTCCCTACACAAGCTGAAGAATTTGATTCCGTAGCCATTCTAGCTTTTTTCGGAGTTATACCAAGCTGAAATTCAGCGATGTCAATAATGAAATTTTTCACAATCCGTCCAAAAAGAGTAGTTATTCCATGGGTCAGCATATATTGAACGATACCAGGGCGCTACGAGCAACATAAACATCAAATTGTTTCACGTTATGTAGAATGAAATAATACATACATAATGCATGCAAATAATACATACATTTATAATAAACTTTTTTCTTTTTATTGCATATTAAACATAATACCGAATAGAGAAGTTCTTCTTTTACTTTTCTATTTTTAATTTCAATCATTCATTTCTTTTAACTAACAAACGATAAACAATGAAAATTGTACACATTTACAAAAATAATAGCAATATTTGCGATACAATAGTAATTATATAATATGTAATAATAGTAATAATAATAATGATAATAATATATATTTAGTAATGCTTATAAAGATCTATATGTCTTTATAAAAGTTCAACTTTTATAAATACTACATACTCTTGTACATACATAAATACACCATCATGGAACGTAGTTCAGTTGCAGCTATTAAATGCGATGAGGATCTTATTATATATCAAGAGAGTGGGGGTATTAAAGAATTACATTTGTAGCGCAAGAGCATCAATGGATGATGACGACGACAGGCGAGAAGAGCGTTAAGTGTTTGGCATATAGTAGAGTGGTATCATATAAATTGTTTTCAATGTTTCATTTTTTGTTTTTGTATTCTGTGTACCATATTTTGTGGTGTTTTTTCTGTCTGTAGCTGTTTCAGATCTTGTTGGAATGGGCGCACTTGTTCGCAGCATTACGCATTGGTCCCGCCGTATGAATCTTAACAAAAGATATTTTTGTTGCGCGCTAATTTGAATTGTATAATAATTTTCTTGTGAACTTTATTTTCATTGTTCATTCTAAACGATTTCACGCGCAAAAGGCGCAAACGCTTCCCAGTAGCTGACAATCTGTGTGGAGGCATTGGAAAGGAAAAAGCGTATTATAATGTATTCATATATATTAAAATAAAGATACACAAACCTGCTGCTGATGCGCCATTTGGTCTTCTATGTATTTGATAATGTTCGTTTTAAAGTCTTTAACTCTATTTATTTCGAAACGTTCCATTTCACGCTTGATTTCCGCTGATATGTCGTCAAACTGTTGCTGACAGCGTTGCACTTTGCCCTGCCACTGTAATGAAAAAATAATATGTATGTAGTTTTATTTTTTCAGTTATTACTTGATAAATACATATAAATTAAAATGGAACAAAAAAGTTGTGTTTACTTTTGATTAGAGCAGCTTATTTTTACTTTGTATTCTGTCTGTCTGTCCCCTGTCTGTATGAATCAAACTAGATGTTCAGTTTTTAAGATATCGATCTGAAATGGTGTATGGATATGTTCCTAGATTGAACATAGTATATCAAAACTACACTGACACGCCCACATTTATGGGTAGTCCCAATACAAACCTACCTCTCACTTGTCGGATTATGTACGAAAAACCTTTTAATTACAATTTATATTAACTTGAAATTCAATATGATGACTTCAAATGGACAGAAGCTTCACATGTATATATATATATATATATATATATATATATATATATATATATATATATATATATATATATATATATATATATATAAATGAGTGTGTTCTGCAGCATTACGCCATTTTAAGGGGAAGCCCTGATACAGATTTACCTTCTACTTTTCGGATTTTACATGAAAAACTCATATTATAGCCCATATCTTCTTGACATTTGACATGGAAGCTTTTTCTGGACGGAAGCTTCATGCTGGACTCGGACTTTTTAGAAGCCCGGTATCACTAGGATCGTATTTGTTTAATTATGTGAAATTTTTTTCTATGTAAATATAGGGGCCGGGGTAATTTTTTATGTCCGCGTGCTCTGATTTTCGCTCGATGACACTGCATGTCCTGCCCACATTTAGAAATGGGACCTGACTGTATTTTGTTAGATGCTTGTGAACAGTATTGAAAATTCGGTTCTACTGAAGATAAGGTTTTATCGCTGTTTTTCTTTGTGTGTATGTGCCAATGTTAATTTTTATGAAACATACCTCCTCCACTTCCTGTTGAGCTTGATCCAGTTTATCCGCGCGATTAGCCAGCTCGAAACGTCCACGATTCTCGCGTCGTTTCGACAGCTGCAGTTGTGCGTATTGCCAATTTTGGAATGCTTTAACACGCTCATGAAAAATGCACTTAATGGCGCTGAATAGTCCCAAATAGTCTTTGATGAATTCAGCCATTATAAAGAAATCCGAATTCGCCTGTTCCGAACGTAACAATTCGATCTTCTCTTGTACATCGGCCAAATTTGAGAGTGCACGTGACAGACCCGTATGTTCCTCGCATGTGCTCAACATGGCAGCAGATTTTGCCACCAAACCTGATAAAGCAGAGAGCTCTTTGCGTGAGGACACAAGTGATTTTAACGCTGAGTGTAGTTTCTGTAAATTTGCATCGAGATTTTCCACTTCGGTGATTTTATCATCGAACCACTGTGTAGAGAAAAAGAGTTTTTAATGAATTTCATATATTTAAACAAAATTAACTCACCGGATCATTCTCATCCATTTTGTATGTTATTTTATTTACAGTTTCGCCCACTTTGTTAAACAAACGCATCACTCCTGCACCGCTCAGTGTCGCCGTATTCACGGCACGTGGCAAATCCTGATCGCTCTCTAAGAAATTTATAAAATCCGAATCGACACGCAGTACCGGATGTTGTGCTGTACGATTGACATAGCGTTCCAGTGAGGCACGACGTATTTCGATCCATTCGATATTCAACTGTGTGCCCGGTTCGCTTTGTTGTGGACTGATTTTCACTTTTGTACTACCGATAATGTTCTTCGAAGGCGCTGGCGGTACAATACGACCCTGACGCATATACTTGCCCACGAGCAGACTGTGAATGCCCAGAAAATCACTAAAGCGACGCAGTGTACTGAATTCAGATCGTTTGAATTTGGAAATGTTCGTTTTCGTCGTCACTCTGCAAAAAAATGTTTGGAAATGTAAGTACATATGTATGTATGCATGCATGTATGTAAAGGGTGTTTTTTCTTTAGAGGTGTACAACTTTCAATTGAAATAAAATATGGAGATTACATAATTTCTAACTGAAAATTTACTTGTTTAGAAAGACGATTTTATGCCATTAGTGTTTAAATATGACTTCGGGCATTTGTTCGCATAAACCAATGACTTCACATAAACCCAGGGAAAATAATTCAAAATAATAGACGGTTCACTTCTAGAAATAACACGTTCACCAAACATTTCCTTCAGTAAGTCGATTGTTTAAAGAAGTAGGGATCAATGATTCCACCGATACATACAGCGTATTAAACTGTGATTTTTTGTTGATTTGGATTATCTCTCGTAGGTATTTTCACTCCAAATGGGACAATTTTGCTTATTGATATGCTTGTTGAGGTAAAAATTACCCTCATCACTGAACAAAATATTGCGATACAACAGACAGTTGACTTAAAGTTGATTTACTGGGTAAACATTGATCATTCGGCTTTAACTCTTGAAAGTTTGAGGTCTTCTTATAAAATTGAGGTCTTCATATGAAATTCTCCATTAAGTGAATGCACACAGCTCCAATTACTGCACACGATGGCGAATCGTCTCATTTGAGTCCTTCACAATATTACGCTCTACAGCAGCAATTGTTTCCACGGTGCGCACGGCACAACGTCTTTGCGGATGCGTGTTTCATTTAGAGAATACGTGGTGCGAAACGATGCATGGTTAATCGAATTAATCGTGGATTAATCATGGTAACACGACACTAAAGCATGTTTTCGAAATAAATTTACAAGCATTATTTTGGCGTTACTCTATTCATGATAAAATGTCAAAACAAACTGAGCACAAATGACAATTGCGTTGGCAGATCTGACCAATTTATGACAGTTTAATGCCTTTAGGAAAATGGAACTTAAAAAAAACACCCTATAAATACATGCATGCATGCATGTGTGTAAATTAGCGTGTTAAATTGTATTGATACAGATAAGAGAATACAGAACATATAAATATATTAAAATAATATGAACTATGACTCACTTGTATGCCAAATAGGAGCTCATGCCATCGCCAACTTTCTGTGGATCTGATATTGTAATTTCGATAAAATAATCGCCATTATCGGTGAGCACATCCTGTAGATTGCTGGATGAGAGGCGGCGCTAAATAAAATGAAAATAAGACAAAAATTAAACTTATTGCTATATTATTATACGTTACAGTCTATATACATATACATATGTGCATAAAGTCATGGCCGCCGTTCGTAAATCCAGACCAGGAAGTAAAAAAATTACGGGTTCCTATATTTGCATGCTATAGCAAATGCTTTGCACTAGTGTAAAATGCGATCTCATAGATCCCGGTGCCTTAAAAAAAAAACCCTGACCCAGCATATTTTACCCACATTACAACCCCCCTGTCGACGTGCCTGCATGAAGCAAATGCGCTGCTGATAAGCACAAAGAATTTTTTTTTTTAAATTTCATTGACATTAAAAATCAGTGCAGAGCAAATGACATTTAATTGAGTTCCCAGTACAATGGAAGTGCAACGTTAACGCAAGATGCTAGCGGAAGCAGCAACAGCGGTGGAGGGGCGTTGCATTACTGTGTCCAAAAGCACAGCACAGCACAAACAAAACGCGATAATTGTGTGCTTGGCTGGGCTCGGCTCAAGTGCAGGCAGTAAGTTTTACATTAGACACCGCCCCTTTTTCAGTGTAGTGGCTACTACTATTTGTATTCAAATTTTTTTATACTTACACGCAGCTGCTAATTTCTAATTGGAATTCTAATATAGCATGCAGGACTTGATGCATGCAATTGCAACTTACATTTAAATCACTAGTCGGCGTCATAACAGACGCTGCCGCCGGCGCGGGCACTTCCTCTTCAGCATCATCGTCGTCATCGTCGAACTCGGACGACACCGTGGCACCATTGTTCGAAATTGTATTTATATCCACTTCTGCGAATTCTCTTTGGTTTTCTGCATTCTCCAACACATCGGCCATATTGTATTTACTGCTGTAGTTGGTATTTTTGTTGTTGTTCTTCTTGCTATACTGCTGCGGCGCGCTTTGTTAGTATAAAGTTCCGAGTTTTAATCAATTGTTGCAATTATTAAAGTTTTTTTTTCCGCTTTGCAAAAAAAAAAGCACAAATGTCATCTACAATTTGTGTGTTCCAACTGGTTTTCATTAGCGTTGTCATTCACTGTGTGTATAATTCAGTGACATGTGAATGGCTGAATAAATTACTGTTTCTTCTTCTTTTATAAACTATTTAAAATTTTGTAACTGCTAAAATTTCTAAATGGGTTTTTATTCTAGTAAATGTTTATTAAAAAGTAAGTATATTTTTCTGAACTGATTCAGTAGTACAGAAAAAAAATAGTATAAGATTACAATTTTTAAATGTTCTGAACCAAAAAATATTATGTTATTAAAACAATGAATTAAACCGGAACCGTTAAACGGAATTAACCGTTTTTATTTTTTTTTAAAACCCGATACCTTTTTCAAAAAAAAAAAAAAAAAAATCAGAGAACCGGAATATTGATCAAATCTTCAACTTAATTTACCCACTGCTCACTTTTTGGGCATTTTTCGAAGAAAATCTATGAGAGAATGTACAAATTACAGCCAATATCATCTCGGTCATCAGAATAAAGATTCTCTCGGGTCATAAAATTATTTTAATTCTCAAAATTATATGCCACGCCGATTTTTAGTGGTTGGGCCAGTAAAAACCAACCGTTGACCTTTTTGACGATCAACTTGTACAAACGCATCACAATAAATTTTGGGTGCCATTTTGAAAATAAAAAATTTCAATATCGGTGTGTTAAATTCCACCAGATTGGTTTTTTTTGTAATTGTATATATTAGTATGAAGACCCCGGTTTATTCGCATATCTACATTTTTTGTGTCCATGTGTCCCACTGACTGTAATTCTGTTCTTAGCGCCTCGATCTCGAAGACTATAAAACAAGAGACAGCTAGTTTTTATATAGACTCAGATTTTTAAAGGTTTGTATAAGCTTATCAACGTTTCACCACAAATGAAGATTTTATATAGTGCATTACAGCTCCAAAATTTTCGAATTGAATTATTTTTTTTATGAATAAGCACAAGCTCCACAGTAAATTACACGTAAAATTGGAGATAGAAGAGCATACGGTTTAAATACCACTGTGAGCAGCTAGAGTTAAAGGATGAAACAATTTTGTATTCTATTCTGCTTAAAACCCAATTGCTCTATCCAATGCTATTCAAGTTATTTAAGATACTTTATTACGACCACTATCCGTGAATAAAGGATGAAAAAAGTCATGCACTTCTACTTTTGTAATATTTCGAGAAATCATACTGCATAATAACGTTTTTGGGAAAACATTAATAAAGCAATTTTTTTTTTTTAAATAAAATTTATTTACATACAATATATTTAAGAAAGAACTTGGTTCGACGCGATCCACGATATGAAAGACGACACCTGCACAAACACACTCGGTGAATTTGCTTGGCCACATGGAATCTTGCCCCAAGAAACGATACCAATCAGTGTATTACTGCTTTGTACCAGTGGTCCACCGGAATCCGAGGTGCAAATGCTTACACCACCCGTTAGTGGTCCAGTGCACAAATTCGTTGTATGTACATCCTTGCCTTTTGCGCCCAAAGCTTTCTCGCATGAAGAAAGCGAAATGATTGGAAGATTTACAGCCACTTGTAGTACATTTGGATAGGAGGCCGTACTCGTTGTCGATGTACTACCCCAGCCATAAAGATTAGCGGTGCCCGACGGCGTTGCGTCACTCTTTGGCAACGTAACTGACGCTACTGCCGCTGACCATGTGAATGCAGTGGGCGTGTAGACAAGTCCAATGTCATAGGGTGTAGTTCCGCCAGTATAAAGATCGTGTATGACGAAGTATGAAATCGAACGTGTTTGTGTTGTGCTGGCAGTGCCTGCGACATAAATGCTGCCCGCCATTAAATTACTGCTCAAAACCTGAGCTTTATTGGTCAAACAGTGAGCGGCCGTTACAACCCAGTTGGCATTTAATATGCTACCAGCACAATAGTGTACACCACCTTTTTGTATGGACACAATATACGGTGCGCTGTTGACCGCAGCATTAGTACCACCGACTATACGTCCATTTGGGGCAATGACCTCCTCTGATGGCCTCTGTTCGGCTTGCGCTGCTGTTCTACCAACCGCCAGGAGACTCCATACGGTTATGAGCCGTAGCAATACTTTTCTCTTGGATTTCTGACCGATACACACCATCATGATGATTGATTGATGGCAAACTGTTTTCGTTAAACAATTATCAACGACTTTTATATATCAAATGCCAAGTTGTTTTCTGCGAATTTTAAGATAAGCGACTTTAATTTGCGTCCCATGTTTTTCTTGATAAGTTAGTTGATATTTTAAATTTAATCGGTAAAATATTGTATTAATTATTTACTTCTTAGAGAGTGGAAAAAGTTAGTTTGCTATTTAATGTAATACTGACTGCGTTTTCTTTTTGCCAATTAAACAAATGGCTATTAGGGCGATACAAATTTTTCTTATCTTATCATTTCTTTATATATTTTTTTGTCTGAATCGCAATTGTTTACCCACATGCGAGCCTGCTTTATGTGGATACAAATTATTACACGCTACTTTATACTAATTCAATTAAGAACTCTTTAAGTTGGCATATTTATCTAATCTTTGGCAAAACATACATACATTTGTAAAAATTAATGAATAAAAGAAGCCATAGATAATAAGTGGATTATTTGTAATCATCAATAAATCATGAATTTCAAAATATTTAAGATATTTCCTCGTGGATTTCGTACACTCAAAAAACTTTGGTTTTTTACTGTTTAAATTTTTTGTTGGATAATTTAATCGGTATTGAATAAATGTTTTGGCTGATATTTCATTTAAGTGTACACTAGTAAGCAGAAAACTACGAGTAAATATTAACTTTATGAAGAATTCTTCATACATATATTATTATAAGCTTAAATTAAAGTGTTTCAAAGATGACGAAAATTTCAGAGAAAGAAACATGCGTACGATAAATGCAATAATATATGGAGAAACCAACCGCTAAAATTTCTCTAAGATTCTGTTGTAAAGGCTTAAGGTTTTCAAAAAATAAATATGAAAGAAAATTACTTATTTTTATATTTATTCCATTCTATAATGAAAAATATTGAAATAAAAAACCTAGCAAAACTCAACGACTGAGCTTAACTTAATTTAGGTGTTATCCGAGGTATTGATTTATGATAAGTGATAGGCAAAAATAAATTATCAGTAAATCATTTTCATGAGCAATCAAAATATATCGCGAAAAATGATGATTGAAAAAATCATGATTGATCGCATTCTGTAATGTGATCGATTGGATACTAATCAGTGATCACTATCTGGTGACTACGCTTACATATTTTTTTAAGCAATCCTATAAATCATCAGCTCATCAGCTCTCAAAAATAGGAGGTCCATAGGTTGCAAAGTAAAGTCTTCGTATCACTGAATCTATTTGAGGTAGAACAATGATAGTTGATGTATTTATAAAATTCATAGGGAGAAGAAAGCTTTAATAGAATAATAATAGAGGAACAAAATTCGCTATAACTTAAGAAATATTTGACGCAAACGGACGAGAATTGGTACATATGTAAAGGGCACCGGGAGAAATATAATAATAATAGTATATGCCCTCATATGGGAGAAAAACAAAACGGGGCATAGCACTGCACGCCGGGTACCCTAATAAAAGGAAAAAAAATATGGCTAAATATTTTTATAAATGTTAAACGCGAGTTACTTAAAATACAAACGTAATGGATATTTTAAAAATAAAACTGAAAAAATACTATCCGCCTATGGCATTCTATAAACAGTAAAAGTCGTTTTTTTTATTCAGTTTTATATTTTAACATATATGGAAGTGGAAGAAATAAGAAGCTAATTTGTTTTTATTTTTATGCTCACTACTCAAATGGTGCACATGAATACACCAAATAGTTGCTTAAAACTATTCTTTCAATTTTGCATAAAAAAATGGCACGTGTAAATGGCACCTTAATATACCATTCCCTCTGATTGACGCATATGTCAAAAGTGGATGACTCAGATCCAAAAAGAAGAAGAAGAAGAGACGTGAGCTGGCTGTAATTTTTCTAGCTAAATTCGAGCGATTTTTATAAATTAAAAAAAGTTTTCTTAATAAGCAGCAAAACATAAATAGTTAACAGGGTAAAGATTAGTTTTTGAACAACATAAAATTATAAAAAGTGCAATAATTACACAAAAACAAGCCTATTGCCCAGCCCAAGAAAACAGTGCGGGGGAGAGAGTGTGAGCGCAAGTGAAAGAGAGAGACCGAAAGCAGCAACCTACAATTAAGAAAAAGTAGACACGTACAAAAGAAACGAAAAATAGCTCAAGACGAAAGTGCAAGAGTTAAGACTAGAAGAATAGACCAAGTACGGTCGAAACGCAGCAATAGCGGCCAACGTCAACTATAATAACAACAAGAACACAGTACTTAAATCTTTCGTCAATACTCCATTAAACCGCCAGCAACAGTACGCGAACAAATCAACATGTCATCCGGCGATTTCGGTAATCCGCTGCGTAAATTCAAGCTCGTCTTTCTCGGCGAACAGAGTGTGGGCAAAACATCGTTAATTACACGCTTTATGTACGACAGCTTCGACAACACCTATCAGGCGACAATTGGTATTGATTTTCTCTCTAAGACAATGTACCTTGAAGATCGCACGGTGCGTCTACAACTTTGGGATACAGCCGGTCAGGAACGTTTTCGTTCGCTGATACCATCATATATACGCGATTCAACTGTGGCTGTGGTTGTCTATGACATTACCAATACCAATTCATTCCATCAGACCTCAAAGTGGATTGATGACGTACGCACGGAACGCGGCAGTGACGTCATCATCATGCTGGTTGGCAATAAAACGGATCTCTCGGACAAGCGACAAGTCTCGACCGAGGAGGGTGAACGTAAAGCAAAAGAACTGAATGTGATGTTCATTGAGACAAGCGCCAAAGCCGGCTATAATGTTAAACAACTTTTTCGGCGTGTGGCAGCAGCGCTGCCGGGCATGGACTCGACCGAAAACAAACCGTCGGAAGACATGCAAGAGGTTGTGCTTAAGGATTCGCCTAATGAGACAAAAGATCCTGAGGGAGGCTGTGCATGCTGAAGAACGAACGATGACGACGACGACGATGTGCTGTTGGCGCGTCGACCACAAGTACGCCGGATGTAGCATACAGTAACGGAATGTCTGGTTTACGTGACTGTAGCGCTTGCTGTGGTCGTTAATGGATGATACACAATTTTATTTTTAAGTTTATTTATAAAGTAAATAATAAAACAACAAAAATTAATAGCAAACACAGACTAAAAAACAACAGAAAGACAAGAGAAGAAAAAAATTAGTGAAGAAAAACATAAAAAATTTATTCAAATATTAATTTACTAAAAGCAAAAGCGAAACTTTCTGGTTCTTTTTTTGTTGTTATTAATTCAACGATAGTCGCGCGAACGAACGCTTTGTAGTCTAGACAGTTTGTTGACGTACAGTGTGAGAACTTAGGAACGGATTGGCAGCAGGAGTAACTTAATTATATTAGCTCTTTATACATTTAAATGTGTTGACAGCTAAACGCAGCCGACATGCGTATAGTAATTTTTTTCTAAACGATGATTTGTAATAGTATATGAAATACTAACAGCAATTAGTAGTGTGGGAACGTTACGTTTATAACTTTGGCGGTAAAGGTGGCGCGTTTAACATTTCTGTAACAATTTTTCTTGCCCACCAGCAGTGAACATAAATTCGATTTTTTTCTTTTTACTCGACAAACTTAAATTTATTTTCGTACTTATTACTTAAACAAGCTAACTCTTTTGGTGTGCGCTAACATTCCGCTTTAATTGTCTGGATACCACCATGAAAACGTCTTGTGTTCAGCAGAATACCAGAACAACAAGATTGGCGAAACAAATATTTTATTGTGCATCTTATGACTAAATATATATATACACACACACAAACACCCATACAAACATACATATATGAAATCATGTATTTTTATGGCAAAAATATATTAAAAACAAAAAAAAAATCAGAAATTCCACTATGGAAACGTGAAATATTGGCAATACTATGATGCCCGGGGCACCACGATATGACCATGGATGCTAAAAAAACTCGTCAAAATAAGCATACAATTTTTTCGATATCTCGCTTAGATTTCGAAGTATCAAATTTTACAGATACAAATACACTGTAAAATTCGATATCTCGAAAACTAAGCGTGATATCGCAAAATTTTATGCTTACTTTGACGTGTTCTTTAAGCATTCGTCGTCAGATTGTGGCGCCCTGGTAATCGTGGAAATCTTGAAATATTAATTATTAAAACATTTTTGCTTCAATTAGTAAACATTGAGCAGTAGTTAAAAGAGGCAATTAGCAGTGGCAGTCAAGACAGCAGCAGCAAGCTTAACAAATTAAATGCAATTTTTAAATTTATAAAAAAATAAAAAAAAAAAAAATTATTAGAAATAAATTAAAAGCACCTTTTTAAATTATCTTGTTTAAATTTCTAACACGCCAAAAGCAATCTTTAAGATAACATCATAACGTCGGCACTAGTTCTAAAGCGGAAAACTGGAACACGCTTTGGCTGATAAGCATGACGCCGTCGCCGCCGCATGTGAAACGAATGCATTGGTTACATGCCCAGCAGAGAGCATCATCAACTATAGCATACATTTAAGCATAATTTAAAGTATTAAAAAGCTTTGTATATCGTTTGAGACCGCTATTTGTTTATTGGATTTACTGCTGCTTTCAATTAACAAATTTTAAGCGAAAAATGCCAGTTTTTTCTTTTCTTAGATTTTCTATGTCAAAGATAAATAGTGTTTAAATATTTCGTTTTCCATATAAAGTTAAAAGTTATCCTCATTTGTTACAAATTCATCGCGTATCTTTTGCAATTTGCCAATTAAATCCGTTACGGATAGTTCGCCATGCACCTTGTTATCGCGTGTACGCACATTTACTGTGCCCGAGGAACGTTCCTTATCGCCGACAACGAGTATGAAGTTGAATTGTGCCAGCTGTGCATTGCGTATCTTCTTGTTCATAGTATCGCCTGCATCGCAATCAGCCTCAGCCATGAAGCCTGCATTGTGCAATTGTTCACGCACCGTTTGCGCATACTCATCGTAAGCCGGTCCAACTGGCACTACCATAACTTGACGGGGCGATAGCCAGAATGGCCATTTACCAGCGTAACTCTCCGTAAGTATAGCAATCATACGCTCTACTGAACCAAGTACAGCACGATGTATTATAACCGGACGTTTCTTCTCACCATCGTCGGCTACATAGTTTAGATTAAAACGTATTGGTAGCTGGAAATCAAGTTGTATGGTAGCACATTGATGTGCACGCTTCAATGCATCCGTAATGGTAATATCAATTTTTGGACCATAGAAAGCACCATCGCCGGGATTCTCTTTCCATGGCATGCCAAATTCATTTAGAGATGCGGCAAGCGCTTTTTCAGCATCATTCCATTGCTCCAGTTCGCCCAGATATTTCTCCGGGCGCGTAGAGAGCACCAGATTGAAGGTGAAGCCAAAAACGTTGTAAACATGATGTAGAAAATCTAAGCAACCCTTTATTTCATCCTTGATTTGTTCAGGTGCACAGAAAATATGCGCATCATCCTGTTGGAAACGGCGTACACGTGTCAGACCAGTCAAAGCGCCGGAAAGCTCATTGCGATGCAGCACACCAAAGTCGGCCATGCGTAGTGGCAGTTCACGCCACGAACGATTGCGTGTATCGAAGATGAGACTAATAATAAAGAATTAGCATTTAATAAAATTGAATAGTGTTTGAGTATATTGTACCCACCAGTGACCTGGACAATTCATAGGCTTCAGCGCAAATGTTTCCTTCTCCGATTCAAAAGAGAACATATTATCTGCATAGTGCTGCCAATGACCCGATGTCATCCATAATTTAGCATTGTAGATATTTGGTGAGATAACCTCTTGGAAACCACGTTTACGATATTCCGCCTTAATGAAGCTCATGAGAGTATTGTAGATGTGCGCACCGCGCGGCTGGAAGAAGCACGAACCCGGCGAAAGTTCATGGAAAAAGAAAAGCTCTTGTTCGCGTCCAATTTTACGATGATCACGTTTGGCTGCTTCCTCCTGCAATTTCTCCCATTCTTTCAATTGCTTTGGATCGGGAAAAGAAATGCCATAGACACGCTGCAGAGACTCAGCATCGGCTTTGCCCTCCCAATAGGTAGACGAATTTTTGGTAACTTTCAATGCCTTAACTTTGCCTGTATGACGCACATGTGGACCACGGCACAAATCAATAAGTGAGCCGCATTTATATACCGTAGTTGTTTCGGTATTGACTTTCTCGTTGAGTATGCGCAATTTGAATTCATTGTACTTAAACATTTCCAATAGGTCGGATTTTTTCATTTCCAAACGTTCGAAATTTTGTTTCTCCTTAACAATTTGCTTGATCAACGTTTCCATAGTGCCGTAATCATTGGTAGAAATCTAATTAAAATTTTTATTAAATCAAAATATTTCGAAAGAAATATTCATAAATGCAAAACTTACACCTTCGCCATCCAAGTGCATGTCATAATAAAAACCACTCTCTATTGGTGGACCATAACAGAGATGTCCACCATAGATACGTTCCATAGCCTCACCCATTATATGCGCTGAGCTATGCCAGAAAACAGCCTGTGCCTCAGGATCATCAAACTTCAGTAGCTGTAGTTTGCAATCACCTTCAAGCACACGATCCAAGTCCCAGACTTCACCATTTACTTTTGAAATAATGGTATTATCGGCCAGACCCTGACTAATGCCTTTAGCAATGTCATAGGGTGAAGACTCCCAGGCGGTTGCATCAACTTGCTTACCATCGGGCAATGTCACTTTGATGGGTGTGCGTGGCTTGGCAGCCAGCTCAGCTTCATATTCAGCTTTGCATTTCTCCCACAATTTATTACGCTCTTCGATGAAGGCAGGCAGCGGACTAAGTTCTGAAGAAAATTTTTGATAATTCAATAATTATGCTTAATTAAGTGTTGAAATATTGATTTTTACCTTTTCGGCCTGGCGCAGCTGCCGGTGCACCACCCTTTTGCTTTTCTTTCTTCATTTTAGTAGCCTATAATGTAAAAACAAAAAAAATCAATATTTGAGAGGAAGTTTGGTACATATATTTTTAACTTATTCCATATTTAATTTATAAACAATGACTCATTGAAGCGCACAAATCTTTGCAGATAAGTTTTGTTTCTTTTTTTTACCGAATTTTATTGTCGCGTGTCATGTGTTTCGAATGACAATTGTCTTTTTATTTGCGCAGCTTGTTTTGCGTCTTTACAAGCCGAAGTAATTTTCGTTAATGGATCAATTTTGTTCCCAAACTTCTGCACTTATGTGCGTAGCGTAGCTCTTCAAGGCTTTTTATCTTTTATGTTTTTTAAAAAAACTGATGCAATCTATGAATAATGTTCAGTAAGCTTTGATTTCTAGCTTCATTACGTGACGTCACAAATAAAAGAAGAAAGTAAAATGTAGCCGATTGTGAACGACTTTGAGATACCCTGCACCTTGTTTATATGAAACATAGATTATATGCTTTAGTGGTTCCATCTGTATAAGTATGATATTGAGGTTTAAAAGTGGGGAAAGGTTTATATAGGCTGGACGAGCAGACGGACATGTCTATATAAACACGTATTCTGTTGCTGTTCAAGAGTATATATGCTTTATAGGGTTAGCCACGCCTTCTTCTGCAAGTTACATATTTTTGCACACACTTAATATACTATTTTACACTATGGATACAGGGTATAAAAATTGAAGAATGCTTCAACCGGTCACCGCTGTGATTCACAACTGCAAACACACACACACACATACAAAAAAAAAACACAGCAAAAGCCATACATCACACACACACACATGCACAGACAAAAGCGTCGCATTTAGAATTAACAGAAGAAAAAAAAAACAAATAATTAGTTAAAAAATTACTTTAGATAAAACCGACCAATGTTGCGTAGCTGCGATAGCTCCAATTATGCGGCGCGCTCTTGCTGTTGTTGTTGTGTGGTTGTTGTATTCGTCTAGCTGGCGCTGCAGTCGCAGCTGTTCTTGTTGTTTTTGTGTTTTGTATGTGCGGCGGTTGCGACGACAACGGCGACGAAAGTGTCGAAAAATGCAAACGCGAATAGCAAAATTGTATATTACAATTATTTTGTTGTTTTAACACACGCGCAAATCTATGCATAACTTGCGATTTTTAGCCAACTCTAATTGCTACACTTTAATACTATTTAATTGGTATTTAACATGCCTTTTCCTTGTTTAAATTCAAGTTATTTAACTCCGGCACCACGTTGTCAACCATTTTTACGAAACTTGTTGGCAGAGAAAGAGCAAAGCCGCATTTAAATACAATTAACGGCGTTGTGCAGAGCAACAGGGTTGTAGAATGCACCTATAATATATTTTGTAGTGATTTTTTTTTTTTGCTTGCGAATAATTTCGCTAAATACTTTCAACGAAATAATTCGATTGCAACGCTTAAATTTTATATATTTTAATAACAGGAAAGATTTATTGAAACGACAAAAAATCGCTTGTATATCTGTATATTATTTTGAACGCGCTGTAGCCTAAACGGCTTGCTGTATTTTGATAAACAGGATATTGTTAGATTCGTCTTGATTGGAGAAGTGATAAATGGTATAATATTCTGAAGCGTATCTCTCCTGAAATTAAGACGAACTTAACGACTCCATATATAACAAAATCCATCAAAATCAACATATGCACATAGAATAAGTGTCTTGGCGTTGGGCCTTGAATGGCATTGAAGAAAGCATCGGATACCCCATTAAATATATATATATTACTGATCATCTGTACAAGACGATACGATCTAATCATTTCCGTCTGGCTTTATCTCTTAATACGGAAACTAGTCCCTCAGTTTTCAATGAATCGTTCTAAAAATCGATATGGAGTCTCTCTCGTTCGTAATTTTTGACCATATTTAAAAAAAAACTACAAATTTTTTCAAAGTTTTCTATGCCAATAAAGTTATATATCTCTAATAAAAAAATAAAAAAAAATCGATTTTTTGAAATTTTTAAATCCAACCATTTAATGTTATCTTTCCAATACATACATTGGCACTCAAATTTTAACAATATTTTATTGCATTTTTTTTCGCATTCACGATTTTGAATAGCCGACAGCTGACGGCATATGTACCTCTTTAATCCTTATGTATGTCCAACCAATTGTGTGCATCTCTTGTGGCCTGTTCGTATGTCATACCAACCATGAAGCGGGCTCCAGGCACATGGCCTGCATAGCCGGGGTTAAGTCCTATGGTGCGATGGTAAATAACACCCTCTGTGTTTGGCACTGTGCTTCCAACTCCAGTCGTTGTGATCGGTGTAAGCTCGGCGCTGCGTCGATAACTTGAGTCATTCGTTCGAGTGCCATTACCATGGCTAGGCAAAAAGGGCATGCCGAAATCTTAGAAATTTGAAGAGAAAGAAAAGAAGTAATGCAGAAATCAATCTATGGTGTAATACTCGTACTTACTATTGCCATGCGACATATTGGTATGAATTTGATGTGCGCGGTATGGTAATTTATGGATAACCAGTGAATAGAACTGTTGAATTGTGTACAATAATGCGAGTATAACAAAATGTTTTTTTTTTGATTTTTTTTTTGATTTTTTTTTTTTTTTCGAAAACTTACTCCAAAAAGTGTTTGTAATATATAGAAAATATGTAATTTGAATTTGACAGAATTTTCTTAGACGCATTTGTTTGACATTCGTTTTTATACGAATGCCCTGCTCGTGAGGACTAAGGTTATATTAAGTTTATGAAAATGTTTGAAATAGGCAGAAGGAAGCGTGACAGATCCCATATATAATATATATTTTTGATATTAAAAGTCGAGTCGATATAAAAGTATGTAGCTATGTCCGTCTGTCTGTCTTATGTATGTATGAACAATGAGATCTTGAAAACTTTTAGAGATAGACCCGCCAAATTTGAGTGTTTAGATTCATCTCATCTATATGCAGATCAAGTTTATGATATGTTATGGGTGACACGTGTGGACGTGACTGAACTCCTCCTTAACGTTTAGATTCACAATTCTATTCACTGTGAATGCCCGGGAGTGTTCCTGCCTCAAAAAAATTTAAGATATAGGGATGAAATGTTGTATATGGTATCAAAGAAGGAAGGGAAAGGGAAGTGTTGGGAAAGAGCCGGAAGAGAAAGAGGTGGAAAGCGTAAGAGGGGCAGGGAAATAGGAGAAGGGTAGGGAAATAAGGGGAAAGGTAAGGGGGCATTGGGAAGGGCAGAAACGCGGAGAGAACCATTTAAGATACAGGGATGAAATGTTGTGTACATGTTAAAGCAGTCATTCCCAAAGTGGTTGAGGTGGACCCCTAGGGATCCATGGGACAGTCGACGGGGGTCTACTTTGGCGTGACAAAAAAATGGTGCACGAAAAATTTTGAATTTCAAACTTTTCTTCTTTTTTTTTTGCTCCTCGGATTCGAATGTCATTCATGCCTTTTTTCAAGGGTCACATAAGAAGACCACTGATCTGGACCACTGATCTGTAGCGATTTTCCTTTTTTTAATTTATTAGTTGTTGCGTTGGTACGCCCCTATATTGCTTATCTATTATATGGGGGTGTGATACAGTCTGTTTATCTAGTGAATCTTATTATTTTCTTTGCTGATGTTTGAAATCTCTTTTTTCTCATATATTTTGGCGTGGTATCGTCCATTTTTATGTAAATCTTGCCAACTCGAACTGAGCACTCAGCCCGTCCATTTTGCTACCAATTAAGTTTCGGTTTCTTTCACCGATTTCAAATTCTAAAATTGATTATTACCGCCAAAAATTTGAATAACGTTTCTTTTTGAGTTTATTTGGATTTATTTAGCACATTATTGAAGAGAAATTCCGTTGTTTGCGTCCACTTTCAAATTATTGATTTTTCTGCGCTCGAAAAAAAAGCATCAACACAAAACAGTGGCGCTTGAAAAATTTATTCATACACAAACTTGTAATAAATTTAATTGAAAATTAATGTAAAGATTATAAACCACAGCACCACAAGTTAACGCACCACAAAAAAGCTTGTAATTTTGCGTTTACTCCAAAAACCTACAAAATTGCACATCTACTTGAGAATCCGCTACACCATCAAATCTCTGGTGGCGCAGTGGAACGCAGCGTAGAATTCTATAACGTGGCGGCGGCTTCCAGCAAAGTGAAAGTGCATCCAAGCCCAGGGGCAGCGCGCAGTGTATGGGCGCTGCCCCTCACTTCATGCGGTGTAGTCGAAGAGGATGAAGCGCACGGTGCAAACTTGGATCATCGACCACATTCACCGCCACTCAGTCATGCAGTGGGCGGTGCCGAAGATGACGAGGCACATGATAGTAATTTGCTATTCGAAGGCGTTGACGGCGCAATGGCGAATTTAGATGATATATTCGATATCATTAAAAATGGTGAAGTTAGCGAAGTCGAGAATCTTGTCGAAAAGTTTGGCATGGAATGTCTATTTGCACGCGATCGACATGGTTATACACCGGCACACTGGGTCGCGCTAAATGGTAGCGTTGAAATGATGCGTTATTTAATTGAACGTTCTGCGCCCATTGATCTGCCCTGTTTGGGCACGCAAGGACCACGACCCATACACTGGGCTTGTCGCAAAGGACATGCTGCAGTCGTACAATTGCTGCTACAAGCTGGTGTTGCAGTTAATGCAGCAGATTTCAAGGGTTTGACACCATTAATGCTGGCCTGTATGTACGGACGCACGGCAACGGCTGCCTATCTGCTTGGCATGGGTGCATTGAATAATTTGACAGATATTAACGGTGATACAGCGCTACACTGGGCAGCATATAAAGGACATGCAGATCTTATGCGGCTGCTCATGTATTCCGGTGTTGAGCTGCAGAAAACGGATAACTTCGGTTCGACACCATTGCATTTGGCATGTCTGTCGGGTAATATAACCTGTGTGCGTTTGTTGTGCGAGAAATCGAATATGGATTTGGAACCGCGCGATAAAAATGGTAAAACGCCAATTATGCTGGCACAGGCGCATCAGCATCAGGACGTTGTACGTTTGCTCTATACGGAAGTGAAGAAAAAATCACGCTGGATACCATCGGTTGCAGAGATCTGGGGTTGGTTATTTGGCGGCGCTGGTGATTCGAAAGGACCACTCTTTCTCTTTCTATTCTCGGTGCTGCTCTGGGGCTATCCCATGTATATGATACGCGTAAGTTTTGTATAGTGCAATTAATTGTGAACATATTAATAGCTTAATTAATAACTTTAGGCCATTCCCATAACCTGGAATATATTGCGGCGCTCGCACTATTGCTTCATCTATTGGAATGCGGTCATGTGGATTAGCTGGGTCATTGCAAATCGGCGTGATCCTGGCTATATACCACTCAGCTCGGATGCCTATTACCGTGCTATTAAGCAGATACCGTATTTCGATAAGCTGAAGAAGCGTAATGTTATACTTACGCGCCTGTGTCACAGCTGCCGCTGTCTGCGTCCGTTGCGCGCTAAACATTGCCGGGTCTGTAATCGCTGCGTTGCCTACTTCGATCATCATTGTCCGTTCATCTATAATTGCGTTGGACTGCGTAATCGCATGTGGTTCTTTCTCTTCGTGCTCTCCGTGGCAGTAAATTGTTCGTTCACGATTTATTTTGCCTGCTATTGTGTCATGATTGAAGGTTTCACTTTGCTCTATGTGCTTGGTCTGATCGAGGCAGTGGTCTTCTGCGGTTTAGGCTGGATATTAACTTGTACTTCGGTAAGAAAAAAAAAAATATATATATATAAATTTAAAGTATATATTCAAATCTTAACTTTTCATTCGCAGATACTACATGCATGCATGAATCTCACAACCAATGAAATGTTCAACTATAAACGTTATCCTTACTTGCGTGATAAACGTGGACGCTATCAGAATCCATTCTCGCGTGGTCCTATACTAAATTTGTTGGAATTCTTTGTTTGTCTACCAGATCGTGGCGATGATGATAATGATTTGCTTCTGGAGGATAACATTTGATTAAGAATCTAGGAGCGCGTACATGCACGCCGCCGCAAAGTGCCTAGTCGTGGATAATAATGGCAGAGTGAAGCGTCGCCGCCATTAGTTGTTGGTATGGTATAGAATTGTTTGTTAGTTTTCAAATTATTGAAACCGTTTTGTAGCTTAAATGCTTTTTACGAATGTCGCGAATGTCAAGGCGCACGCAGATCTCCTAAAAAAGTTTTTATTGAATAATGACACGCATTTTAAATGGAAAACGATTTTGAAAAAAGGATTTCGTAACTACGCTTTGGTTACAAGAAATACAATATAGCCCAGTGTTTTTAAATCTGAAGAAATTTTTCGGTTTCGTAAAAATGGTGCATATTTCTGTTTCAGAAGTATTTCGGACCTTGAGAATGTGATTTTCATTGTGCCAATTCCAAGTGAATTCAAATTGCGAAATTCTTTTGAAAGTGAAATACGTACAATTTTAACGAAACTGAACCATTTATACGGATACGAAAACCGCAGCACGGGAATTAAATCAACAGTGATAACTCCAAGTACAATCTCGTTACGATAACCAAAGTTATTTTTTTAAGCTTAAAAAACAAATTTTGTATGAATCTCCATTTGTGGTTTTTTGAAGGCAACATAAAAAGTGAAGCTTCTTTAAAATTGATTTTTATAATAATAGTGAAGATAATATAGTTTGTCTCTAGCATCTATTCATGTAAGTACCATGCATGGTTGTGCAAAGAAAACGCTTTCATCTCAAGAACAATAAAAATTTGAGCTTTTTGAGCGGTTTCCGAGCACACACCTGTACTGATTGTAATGTTGGTGCACTGAGATGCACAAAATTGCTAAAACCTACTTTAAAAAACCGCAGGTTAACTATTATTTAAGTATATATTGAATAAACTTATAATATTACATCTAATACAAGAGTACATAAATTCCTTGCTTTATTGAGATACATATAAGTATATAAAATTACTTTAATATCAATTTAAAAATGTTATATTGTAATTTTTCGTTAATTGCTAAATAAAATTAGCGAAAGTTAGAAAAAATACATGTATATTTATATATAGTATATATTGTAAAATCTTTCTCAATATAAAAAAATTAAATAAAATTGGAAAAATCGATTTGTTCATTTGTTTCGTTGTATAAAACATTGCACACTACTGTAAAGTTTAAACACAGATTTAAATTTTGTGCGCCTAGAACTAATACTCCATTGCAGATGTAGACAAAGTCGAGAGAGAACTTTAAACTTAATGATTAAAAAATTACTTTGGCATGCTTTTGGTAAGGAAAATAAAAAACTAAACTATTGCGGAATTCTGAATTAATACATACATGCACATACATGTAGCCAGACACACACACACACACACACACACACACACACACAGTCACAGAGCCTGCCTAACTCTCAAAACAGAAATCATAATTTTCCGGATCTTCTGGTATGGGTGGTGGATCTTTGCTAATGTCCACACCCTCTGTATCGAGTAGACGTAGTTTTATCTCCATAGAGAGCAATGTATCAAAATCTTCCTTCTTTTGTTTGCTGCTCATTTCCTGTCCCAGTAGCGCATTCATGCCATCAGTCCAATAATTATAAATGGTCTCATCCGGCGCTACAAAGTCCAGTGTTGAGTGATCCATGCTGTCAAAGGTTATGGAAAAAGCCAGATTAACAGCAGATTTACGTGTGCGTTCCTTCATGTGGGGACACTCCTTGCCCTCGAGTAATTGTTTTATATCAATGACGAGCACTTTATTCGGTAGTTCCTCCAGTGTGGGTATGTTTTTCTCATCACATTCGCCATAGTGTATGACTTTATGATTGGGCGATAAGCGTGCATACCAGAATTTATCCTTCGAACGTGTGCCGCGCATATATTTCGAAAAACGTGTACCTGCGGAAAAGTCTCCATAAAAAAATTTGTTATAATAATGCCTGAAACCTGCTTACCTTCAACTAAAAACGATAAACGCTGCTGTTTAATTAAATCCAATATATGCGGTGATATTTTCTCCTTTAGCTTAACAATGGCCGATGCTGTTGAGTCGCATTCCTCCTTCGATGTGCGTTCCTGCTGTCGTAGCGATGTTATCTGCTGATATGTGAGTAACGCTATTTTACTGCGAAAATCCTCAAGATTATCTGGACGTGCTTTCAGCGTACGCGTTATTTGTTCACGTACAACACTGAATACCTTTTGAAAATCTTCTGCCGTAGCGCGCATATCCTTCCATGTACGATTCAATGTAATGACACAAATACAAAAGAACTCCTCGAATGGATGATCATGTGTAAAGAACATGGGCAGAAAATCACCCGATTGTTCCGATGGTGGTTCACCAATGCGTAATATATCGCACAATAGTTTTACCAATTCGATGGAGGTGCGTCCAAAGGGGCACTCATGCTCATCGGCACGACACGAGTTTTCATGCACAATCTTTGTATATTGTTGCGTATAGTTACGTGAAAAATAATACATACAGTCCAGTGCCAAAATGCCCGGTGGTGTTTCAATAAAATCCTGCGCGGGATTAATGTCACACTTGAAACCAAGTTTTTTGTAAAACTGTGAAAAATTAACATTGCCTCCACCACCACCACCGCCGCCGCTGCCACCACCACGCCGCAACTGCTCATCGTGCATGCTCATTGTGCCGGAATAATCGTCAAAGGCAATGCGGCGTAACTCTTTGATTTTTTCATGCGCATCCTGATCCTGTGCATTCATTTTCATGCGCATACGTTTCTCCAGCAAACCGAGTGTTAGCGTCTGCAGTACATATAGCTGATGTGTCATCTCGGTGCTGAGTCCGTTGCCAATAAGCGCTAGACGAAATTGTTTTGCACTGATTGTTAGCGCTATGGCCAGCTTACGCGGCTCATCTGCCTTCATGAAGAGCGCATTGATAAGCGCAATTGTATTCTGCTTCATAACCGATGTATTTACATCCTGCAGTATACGCAGCAAATCCTGCAGTTTAATTTCCTCTGCAACGAGTACACATTTGCTGCTACTCTGCACTATATTCTCCAGATTGGATAGCGCACTTTCACCGCATTCAATGGGATATTTTTGAAAATTACGGACAATATCAATGTTACGCGAAACGAATGATTTCTGCAGTACTTCCCACGACACGGTGCCATGCTCCATTAGCTCTACAAAGCTAGCAAGACTATATTTTAGTATTTCATCGTCCTTCAGTTCAACATCTTCAATCATTTTAATGATAATGCCTAAGCCTTGTTCTTTAATGAATTCCAGCGCAAACGTTAGATCCATACTCAACGATGCCAGATCCTTTAGACATTTAATCTTATCGTTTGTCGAACCATTGCGCAGCGTATCCAGTGCATCGTTGGCCGTTTTTGAGGGTGAATATTGAAGACGCAGCACGGAGCCGTTTTTGATTTCGTTGCGATTCTTTTCAGTAACATATTTATGATTATTTGGCTCACAGAACTGTAACGCATAGTTCTGATGCTCGGTGATCGCCCAAGTATTGCAGATTTCCTGTATTTTGTCTGAAAAGAGAAGAAGCGCGAGGTATATCAATGCATGAGTAATTGTTTACTGCCGTTTCCGGTCATTATATGCATAAACGCTGTTCTGCATTTTAATGAGCAATGCTAATAAAAAAGGGCGTTGGTTCTACTTGTTTGAAGGAGGAACTGCCTAACGTATATGCACTTTTTTCTGGCGTAGATAGTACTGCTTAATGTAGACATAAGCGTTTAAAATTTAAGTATAGTTAAATGTTTACTTACTTGCTAAAGGATGCCGCTGGTCCAAATTAATTAATTGTGCGAGATGATTTTCGCGTTCTACAGCAATCTTCACTATATGCGCGTCCTTAACGGGCATTTTTTTGGGTATCATTTTGTTGTGGAGTGTATTTGAGTATGTTTATGTTGTATAAATAGTAGTTTAATTAAACAGATATATATTAATTATAATTAAATTAATTAATAGAATTGCACTCAGCAGTATATGCGCGCTTCTTCTTTTAATTAAAGCATGCACGATGCAACTATCACTGTGGACGGTAGTACACGCAAGTAACGGAAACGCGCCTCACGAAGTCTTTACTGATAAGTCCGATCGAGACGTGTGCTATACTCGTACAAATAAAAATGTCTGAACGTAAATTCTGAAAATGTTAAGACTTATGTAATCGGTTCACTTACTTACTTACTTAGGTGGGTCTACAACCGTCTATCGGTCTGCCACACGTAGGATTCCGCATCATTCGCTGGCAATGCGGAGCTTCTTCAGGTCCTCTCTGACGTTGTCCACTAATGAAGTTCAAGTAGCAAAAAGAAATGCGACCATCCTATTGTGATTTAGTGATGAATTTTGAAGAAGATGCATTTAATTATATAAACGAATTGGATGTTCTAGAAAAAAAAATTGAACAATATAACGAACGCTTAATTTCATTTTGCAATTAATTCCAACAATACAAACGAAACACAAAAATCTTCCCTCAAAAAACTGCTATCAGAAGATTTTTGTGTTGCAAGTAGGCTTTCGTCACGTTGAATACAGCATTCTTTGATTATAGCATTCACGTTGCAAATAACATAAACATATGTGAATGAATGCTTTGCGCAATGTGAATGTTAACTAGCGCCCGAAGCTAGAGGAAGCATAACAACACGTGCGGTCTGCTGCAGCATTAAAACAAGTTGTATTTAATTTTTATTATTTATTGATATATAACTTATAAAATTAATAAGTAAAAAATGAAAATGAAAACAAAAAGGAAGCAACCTATTGTGGAAGAAGAAGACTCCGACAGCGATTCAAGTTTCGCTGCAGAGCAGGACGCTGATATGCAAAGTGATGCTTCAAGCAGCGATGAAGATGAGGTTGAACCAGCACAGATCAAGTCGAAGAAAGCTGCAGCGGATTCCGATGCCGACAACAATGAAGCCAATTCAGACAATGCAGAAAACGACGACAACGACGATGATGACGCTGTCGACGATGACGAAGATGTGCCGGAGACACGCTTGCCCTTATTCAATCCGCTCAGTTTGATGCGCAACAAGGAACAGCGTACGGCGCTCTTTCGCAAAATGAAAAAGGAGAAACACAAAAAGCAAATGGCAGCACGTCGTGCACGCCGTAAAGCTGGTGTACCGGCCAATCCGGGTCACACCATCGAAAGCTTGCGTGAGCAGGATCAGACAACTATTACCAATATGGAAGATTCTGATAATGAGGAATTACGCAAAGAGCTGGAAACCGATGATTTCAGTTCATATTTCCAGGCAATTTATGAACCAAAAGTGCTTATAACATTTGCCGATAATCCGGTGACCAAAACGCGTAAATTCGGACTGGAATTATCGCGTATATTTCCAAATGCGCTGGTTAAGATACGCAACAAATCATCTGTAAAGAATATCTGCAAGAGCGCCGTACGCGAGGAATACACCGATGTGGTTATTGTTAATGAAGACAGACGCAAACCGAATGGTCTATTGATCATACATCTGCCAAATGGGCCCACGGCGCACTTTAAGCTGTCCAATGTCAAACTTACATCCGACATTAAACGCAGTCACAAGGAGATAACCAAACATCGACCGGAGGTTATTCTCACAAATTTTACCACACGTTTGGGTCTGACAGTGGGACGTATGTTGGGCGCACTATTTCATCATGATCCTGAATTCAAGGGACGTCGCGCCGTCACATTTCACAATCAGCGTGATTATATATTCTTTCGGCATCATCGCTATGAGTTCACAAAGGAGGGTAAACGCGCTAAGCTGCGTGAGTTGGGTCCACGTTTCACGCTCAAACTACGTTCACTGCAAGAGGGCACATTCGATAGTAAAACTGGTGATTACACTTGGATTATAAGCAACAAACGTCATGCTATGGAGTCCAGACGTCGTTTCTTTCTTTAGCTTTATTATACTCACTTGCATAATGGTATCTACAATAGAGAATTTGTAGTATTGAAATATTTGTTTGAAAACAATTGAGTTTATTTAATTGAAATAGTTTCCAAGTGTTTCACCACACATTTGCTTTAATTGTAGTTAGCAGCGTACTTTTATAATGCAAAAAAAAAAAAAAGTACATTTATAAATAACGAAATATAAATATGTTTATAGAAATAATAAAAAAGAGAATTCATAAAGTCGTACGGAAGTATTTTGTATTACACAACAGCATGACCGACATGTATAGAGGGAGAGGGCAGCTCACATTTGCCAAACCATAAATTTACCAACCACAAACACTAAATACTAAAAAGTGCTATACTAGCTAGCTTTACTGTGTTGTCTGTCTACTGGGATGCGTAATGATGAAGCACTACATTGTCGGACATTGTGGATTTGCACCAGCGCCGGCTGCGGTTATATCACCGAATGGTAAGTCACCGGCAGTTTCGGAAAGTATTTCTGCTGGTGGCTGTCCATAATCTTGCAACTTGCGCATATCATCGAGTACAACACGGAATTTTTCACGCTTCACAGACGGCGTATCGTTAGCACTTTCCGTTTCCAGATGACCCTCAATAACTTTGTATAATTCAAGCTGTTTTTCGTATCTGTTTCAAAGAATGAAATATAATACAATATAAATATATGAAAATATTTTTTCAATCGTTAACGTTGTAATACACACCTTTCTTTATCTTCAGCTGAAAGCTTATCAGCATTGTCCTCCAGATATTTCGGATACTTCCCGAGCAGCTCTTTAATGCAAGGTAAAATAATTTCAGCGGAAAGTAAACTTTGCATCATGCCTTCCATGAAGGGCAGGAACATATTGCCATCGCCATCACCACCGGCCTGTAATGTGAACATTATATTTTAAAACAAGAGAAAACGTTAACTTCAGTAGAACCGAAGCTTCAATACTCTTCACAATCATCTAACAAATTACTTTATTAAAGTAATACTGATACTTTAATGCCTTTATTCCATTTTTGAGGTTACCACCTCAAAATATAAGAACATTTTAGCTATAAAAACAAAGTGGGCGGTTGGTCTTTATGAGCAGTACTCTAAAAAGTGGGCAGAATATCTTTATTAGTAACTATGTGTAGCTTCCCTTCATAAGAAGCCTCCATATCCAATTTCAAGTTGATATTGACTGTAAAGAAAAGGGTTTTCATGCAAAATCCGAAAAGTGACTTGTGACTTGTGGGTTTGCGTGGGTTACGCCCTTACAGTGGGTAGGATCCGCCCATTATCACATATATGTGAAGCGGTCATGCTTAAGAAGCCAACATATAAAATTTCAGGTTGATATTGACTGCAATGCAATAGTTTTTCTTACAAAAACCGAAAAGTAGGCGCTGAGTTTGTATGAGGGCTACTTTTAAAAGTGGGCGTAGCATGCTTAATGTGATTTACGTTTAGCATAGGAATATAGAAAGTCTCCATACCGGATTTCAGACAAATATCCCAAAAACAGAGGTTTCGATTCACACAGACAGAAGGAACAGGCTAATTCGATTCGCCTCATCGAGCTGTGCCAGAATATGTATATGTTATGGAGTCTCCGATGCCTTCTTTAACACGTTGCAAACTCCGTGACAAACTTGTGAAAAGTATAAAACCAACAGGCAAAATAATTGCTTAATAATACTTACGCCATCCAAACTCAATGAGCTAAATATGTTGGCCACCTCATTCTCTGGATTTTGTGCGGTCAGATTTTCAGAGCCTTCTTGCAGTCCCTGAAAAGTGCAATACAATCAATATAGGTATTAATTTATATTTGTTTCTTGTTTTTTTTTTTTATGTCACTTACTCTTAGCGCTTGTGCAATACTGTCCGAATATCTAGCCACCTCATCATCGTCCGCGGTATTCTCACCGCTCAGTGTCATTGCTGCTGCTTCGGCCATTTTCTTGAAACCGGCCATTATCTGATCAGGATCTTGCGGCAGTGGTGGTATGTCACCACTTGGCGTTTGTGCACCACCGAAAAGTGTGTTCATGCGTTCGGCGAGTAAATTTGCTTGATCGCTACAAAGTTCAACAGTCAAGTGGTGTGTTTGTTCAGTACATATGTACGTTTTTGTGACGTTTATCTTACATGAAAAATGAGTTTGGATCGTCACCCTCCTGTATGCCATTTGCATCAGCCTCGCCCGCATTGCTGCTGTCCTTTGCGGATTCCTTCTTGTCGCCTTTTGTTGCTGTTGCATCGAAATCTTGCAGCGCATCTATTGTACGAAGTGTGTATATGATTTATGTATGTATGTATGTATGTATGTATGTATGTATGTATGTATGTATGTATGTATGTATGTATGTATGTATGTATGTATGTATGTATGTATGTATATAGATAAGTAAATAGGCGTATTATTTCATATATTAATTATATAAGTTATGAAAAACGAGCCAACAAGAAATGTTGGCACTTTGTACTCACTGTCCAGCAGATTATCCAGATCGTTTTCGTTTGACTTCTGTTCAGACATATTATCTTCGTGTTTTTTTTTTTTACGTAGTAGTTTTTCCTTATTCGAAACGTTGACAACTGGGAAATGAAAACTTACAGCCTGCTTGCTGCGGCACCTGTACGTAACACCAAAAACATATGTTTCTCTCTGCTTCTTTGCACATAGTTGACATTCACAGTGCACAACGACAGGAAATCACTGTTGAATTTAAATTTATATTTCTCGTTATTTCGACTGTTATAGTTTTCGAAGCCTGTTAAACCGGAAAACATGGTGGATTCATACAAACTCATAAGCTTATTGGAAATTTTTTGCGGAATATTTGAGAGTATATTCTTGCGCAGATTGTACGCTTTTGAGAAAAAAGAGCTTTTGAGAAAAAAGGAGTCTGCACAAAATTAAAATACTCGTTCCAGCACCTCAATATTCATTCCTGAAATCCTCTGTCCAAAACAGAACCTTTATGGTGGAAGTAACGTACAGTAAATCAACATTCCGGCCGAACAAGGCGGGTGTTTCTCAAGGCAGTATGCTTGGACCATATATACGTCTGACATACCTATACCGTGTGCTCAAATGCGATCATCGTCAATACCAAATGCCTTAACTAAGCCACAAGGCATTCCCAAGAATACTTGGAGATTCTCGTTGACTGGTTCAAACAATAGAACATTCAAATAAATCATCAATAATCCACAAGTGTAGTATTCACACTTAGGAAGACAAATATCGCCAATCAGTACATCATCGCAAGGGGGGAGGGTGGAGGGTCCGCTTATTTAACATCTTTAATCATCTTGTCTTTTCTCGAATTAACTATTTTGTGGGTACATTCCTGAAGTTTTCTTTACCAGTCGATTTTTTTGGTTTTATATATCTGAACAACTAACTCTTTCCTCGAAAACCGTGAAACTAGCAGAACCTTTTGAGTCTTGGCACATTAAAAAACATACCTACTAAAAACAACCTTTACGATCGATGAACAAACAGCATGGCAACTCTAAAATAACAGCCTTTTAATGAAACTGTATATCACAGGGTGACGCATAATTGAATCAGTGCTTCGATTCAATACATACTAATATTTATAAACTAAAATTTTTTTTATTTTCGTTACAGTGCACTGAACAAGAGCGAAACAAAGCTGTTGAATAACAAACCCATTTTTATACCATTCACACATGTTGTAATATATATTCTTGATTAGCTCGACGATACAATTTAGCTATGTATGTCCTTCCGTTTGTCTGTCTGATTGTTGCAGCGCATTTTTTTGTATCAATCGACGTGTCACACCCACTTTTAGGGGTATTCCCTAATCAACTTACCACCCACTTTAGGTTTTTAGATTTTACAAAAATTTTTTTGTTTTTATAAGGCTAAGTTCATAGCTTGAAACTTCATGTGAATGTCCATTTGTTTCTTGCTTTTTATTAATTTAAGCTTAGTACTTAGGTAATTATAACTGTGAGTTGATATTTTCTATTGTTTCCTAAAAAAAAAACAAAATAATTGTTCAACACAATCCACACTTTATTGTTCTGGCAACGCTAATGTGGATTTCGAGTGCGTTTTTTTTTTAACTGCATACATTTAGGATATTTGTTTTGCAGCGTTTATGATATGAACGTTTTTTGTTTGCGACTCTCTTTTTTGATCTCAGTACCAAGTTTTACAACGATTTATAAGCAAAGTTGTCGAATATTATTCCAAAAGTACACTTTTAGTATAACAGTTTTACATTGTATGAAACAGCTGGTAGCACTAGTGAATCTAACATATGTGTATACAATTGAATCAAGTTGGCAGTTTAGTTGGGAGCAGAGTTAGTTGAGCTATGCAAAATGTCTTTAAAAATTACTAAAGAACTAACTACAAAGTGGCGTCAAAACTTTTATAGCTGCCAAAAAACGCAAATAGCACAAAACTTCTGCGTTGCACATGATCCTTTGAGGGTCTGCCGTGACAATCTTCCTCCGAGCGATATCATAATATGCCACAGAGTCGAACCGGAGTGTAGACCATATTCAGATCAACGCAATGCAAACTGCAGTTGGATTTACGCGGGATTGAACATTATACGCTTGCCCTTTATGAAACACAACAAATTGGATGATTTCGAGTTCTCACATGCGTATCTGCTTTATTGGCATAAGATTGAGCGTTGTAACTACTTTTTGAATACCGTGGTTCATTTACTAAAAGATGCCGGTGAGGCTTTGGATGGGCGTCTAATGCGTCATTTACTTAAGCAACCCGTTCCCGATGGTGGACAGTGGGTTTGGTTGGTAAATTTGGTAAAGAAATATGGACTGATACCAAAGCAATACTATTTGACAAGCTTCTCCGCCACAAATACAAGACACATGAATGCCATATTACGTGCCAAGGTAAGCCAAAAATAATTACATATGTAACTTAAAAATGATTTTATAAATAGATCATTTCTTATCAACAGTTGCGCGAGTATGCCAGTGAATTAAATATAATAATAACGAAGTCTGCGGATACATCGATAGCTGGACGTCTAGAAGATATGAACGCTGAGCTGCATAAGATCATCTCGATTTGTTTGGGTGTACCGCCGGAAAGCTTTGTTTGGCAGTATTCAAATAAGTCTAAAGAAATTCACAACATTGGACCAATTACGCCGCTGGAGTTTTATGAGACCCGGGTTAAGCCGCATATTGATGTAGACGAATGGGTTTGTCTTGGTAGCGATCCACGCGCATCTCATCGTTATGAGTGCTGCTATATATCGGATTATACATCAAATATGGTTGAAGGTCTGCCATACACATACATTAATTTGCGCGTCGAGAGTCTATTCAATATTGCAACTGAGTCCATTAAGGCAGGTACACCGGTCTGGTGTGCAGTAGACACACAGAACCGTTTTAACTCACGTAATGGTGAATTGCGTTTGGATGTACATGACTTTCAGCTTGCCTACGATATGGACGTTTCGGTATTATCAAAAGCAGAAAGAATGCTGTATCACGAGTCGCACAAAAATCACGCCATGATTCTTACGGCAGTTTGTACCAATGGGTCCTTAATGTGCGGTATAACTAGCAAGTCAATTTTTGGTGGAAGTGAAGTGGGTTTATGCAGTGAAGAACTAACTGAAGATATCACATATTATAATTTAAAGAGCGGCAAAGCACATTCTGTCCTTATGGCTGCCAATTGGTTTAAGGAGTACGTTTATGAGATTGTTGTGCACAAAAGATTTGTTTCCGAAGAAATGTCATTCGAAATACCACCAGAAAAAATACCTATTTGGGATACAATGGCACATCTGATATAGAATATCTTTGGTTGTCTAGCGGATGTTTGATGTTCCGTTGGCACATCGACAGGTATAAAAAAAAAAAAAAAAAAAAGAGAAAACCGTCAAAATTATAAAAGTATTTACTCTAAACTAACGTGTGTAAATGAACTGAAATTCAATATAAAGTTTAAATATGTTGAATTTTTTCAAGACAACTTAATAAATCTTTGGAATATCTTTATATATAAAATTCCGTTGTCAGTGTGTTCGAAATTCTTGCCTTACTAAACGGCTTGACCGATTTTGATGACCGATGACTGATTTATGGTACTTATGGAATCACCTAGACGGCTCTTAGCTATAAGTGGACCCGGTATATGACGATGCATTCGAAATCCAGAATATTATTTTATACGGCTGAACCGTTATGGTAGTATTTTTTTTTAAGGGTTTTTAGGTAGAGTGATTTTTTTTTATGGTATGAACTCGAGACCATTATTTTTTTTTTTTGGCGGTGCCACGTCTCACCATATACGACGAGAATTAGTCATATATCAGTAACTACTTGAGACAGATGGATGATATTTTGTTCATATGCAAAAGGCACCGGGAGAAATATGATCCAGTAGAAAAGTGTTCGGTGCCACGCATCATATTTAGAAGAAGAACCAAATTCGTCATATTTCAGCAACTATTTTAAGCAGATGGATGAGATTTGGCATATCTTTAAAGGGCGCCAGTTGAATTTAGAACCACTAAGGAAACCAAAGGGGCGTAGCATCGTCATTTTGCGAATGTGACCGCATACATCATTGGTGTAATGTAAATTAACAACCCGTACGCCAAACTAATAGAGGCGTCAGAATTAAATGTAGTTACATATTTGTTTACATTGTGTGTACGTATATGGTTTTGTAGTAATACATCTTTCCCCGATTGTGTTTGGATATCTCTGCCTTCTGGGTTCCAAACCCACTATTTGGATAAGGTTCCACTATTTCTTAACAATATTTTTTAGTAGCGTATAACTTTGCAACATTTTTAGAAGCGAGCTGTGCAAGATCATACAGAAGAGTGTTGCCAAAATACGAATAGATTAAGATAACCATATTTGTATTGTAAATATGTAGCTTAAATTTATGTTCTTCTAATAATTTCCTTCCACAACATTTGGATACAGATTTTTGTTTTCCCATTTCTACAAAACATCTTGCTATCAGTGCATAGATAGACAATTGTGAAAATTGAATCCTAACTAGGATATGAAAAGCCAAGTAAATCGAATTAGTTCGAGAGCGAATCCAAGGTCGCTGATGAACGATTAACGAACAATTATCACCCAAAATATTTACGCTCATTTGTGAGCTGCAACTTCTGCGAAACATACCGGAGCGCAAGAAGTAGGAGACAGCGTATGAGAGAGAGAGAGAGAGAGAGCGATGAATCCTGTTGAGTGTCAGCAAGGATATGCACCTCGCTGCGAAATGCATGAAAATCGGCGACCAAACTGCGACCAGAAACGTTAACCGCATCGAAAATGCATACAGATTTGTGTACGAATAGCTGCTTGCTCTCTCATTCTAACAAACTATATTGTATCCGCAGCGATGCGAAACCGAGCCATGAAACCATGAAATGGGCAGCCGAGTAGTGCCCGTGGTGCAGAGTTTTGATGCATTTCATCATATGCCAATGTTGCAATATAGTAAGTACATGTATAGTAGATAAGATACGTATGGTTTTTGGGTTTAATATGAAGGTCAAACACTGTGAAACCCTGTGGCGGTATTAGAGAAGAGAAGCAGCAATTTATTTTTGGTATCCCTTGATTTAGTTTGGCCATTGGTTTCTGTGGTTCTTGACTTCTTTTTTTTTTCTGTTTTATTTGAAAACTTCGTCTAGAGCAAAACTAATTTTAATTAGGTACGCCATGGTTGCGGTGAATTAAGGCGGAGTTTTGGAGGTTGTTTGCCACGAAGATGGAGAGAGAGAGAGTGAGAGAGTGTTTGTTGGTTGGTTTTTTCTTCGAGAGGGCGGTGCCTCATTTGGAAATTATAATTTTCTTTTTTAAAAGAAATGTTTGGTTTGAAGTTGCTTGCAGAGAAGTGTGTGAGTAGGTTTTATATTTTTATACATTAGAAACTTGTAATAGTTTCAATGGTTTATAAACTACTAAGAGTTTATCTATCGCATTGAAGTTTTCCTTATCTTAAGAATATATCTTTTTACATATTTTGTGAGGCATATGTATATAACGTAATAAGAAAGTTTGGAAACGATTTGCTATAGTAAGTGTGGCGAGCTCATTGCCACATATGAAGCTTCTACCACCTGTCATTAGACTACGGTCAAATTTTAAGCAATCTACAACGTTCATTTTATAATTGACAGACATTAAAAACACTCATGAATACCAGACAGAGATACAGAGGCAGTTGAATGTTTTATTAGAACGCTAACGCCAACTACCAAGTTCACTCTAACGTAGAGTTGTGGTTATTTTCAAAAGTACCATGTTTTTAGGGGTTAAAAATATGAGTTATGACTTCAAAACAAAGATATATATAAATTTAACGCAAACTCGAGAATATATAACTTAATTTGTTGAAATGAACACCATTCATGCTTTAGGGAAGGCGGGAGTAATACCAATCGACATTTGTGGTTCCAAAGTTTTACTTCCTTCAAGATCAGTCGGCATGATGCGTTGGAACAGTGATGAGCATGCGTTTGCCGTCTAGTCTTACTCTTGTTGTTGTGGTTTGTTTTCAGCGATAAAGCGCATTTTCATTTGAATGGAAACGTTAACAAACAGAACGTGCGGTACTGGGCTCACACCAATCCCCGAGAATTGCATTACATTTGTATCAACTGAACCGCGTAACGGCTCACAGTTCAAGAAAATCGATGGCTGTTTTGAGCAAACATTTTCTGGAGTGTCTCATATTAATAAGGAGCATTTTGCAGTTTCCAGCCTGCTCCCCCGACTTAGCCCCGTTTTTTTTTTTTTTGATTATTTTTAAATCCCGCGCTTGTTTCAACTACCCAAGGAACCTACAAGACCTGAAGGCCAACATTCTGGTAGACATTGCCAACATACCCGCTGATATGCTGGTATGAGTCATGATAAACGCCAGAAATCGGCTTCTTCAATGTATGGATAATGGGGAGCATCACCTAACTGATATGATTTTCAAAACTGTGTAAAACAAAACTTAAGATATTGAACCTACATTAGAAAACACAAAAATTAAACTAAATCTTATTCATAAAATGGGTTTTATTACGTTTTGAATAAAAGGAAGAAGTTATGCTGTCGCTCCCTGTATATTGCTAATTGGACTCAAAAAATTTCAAAATATTCCAATATACTCGTATGTTAAATTAACTCGATTAGTATTGTTTTTTAAGCTACATATTTACTAAAGTCAAAATATCGTAGTTTAACCTGGAGTGGGAGAAAATAGCATTGACTGCTGGATTATACTAAGGAACCTATGATATTGTAATTAATACATGAACTAAAATTGCTATTAATCTCACATTGTAAGCTTCACAAAAGAATAGTCGCTGGAATTTTTGTTGCGTTCATAAAAATAAGATACACTCTACTCTAGAGTTTTAACCTTACCAGTGCATGTGAAGCAATATGTTTTTCATCTAAGTACTAAGTACATCATAACAGTTATAATGAGTCCTTCCACCAGTCGTACGGTTTAATAAACAAAAACTGTTAATAACAAAAACTATTGTTAATTAATTCGAAGAGAGTTAGCGTAGTAATAAACCCCATTTTTGCACCAAAAGACGCAGTAGGTGATCCTGATGTATTTTTCGACCAAGCGCAGACGAAATTGGAAGAATTTGCTGTTTTATCTATTTGAGTTAAAAAAGTATTTCAAAATTTTGAAGATGCTTTTTAAGATGACATTAATACTCCTTTGGAAATTATTCTAAAAGATCCACTTTTTTCTTTCGAACTAGGCCGTTGTTTAGTGTAGTAAAAAGGAGTAAGTCTGTGTAAACAACTTTTATCCCACATGGTGTTACCAAAAGGTAGAAGAGTTATTTATGGTGTTTCGCTCCAGTGGCGGAACACTTACTTTTGAGATGGTTGTATATATGGTTTTTTAACAGTGATACTTGAAGTATACTCAGCTTTGAGATGCTGATTAATTATAATTTTTTTAAATTACATTATTCCCGAAAAGGGAGGGTCTGGGTATGCAGTACTGCGGGCTCTTCTGGACTCTAGAGCTTCAAAGTGAATGTTTTATAAACTTCTTCAAAATGTATTTTCAATTGCGTAACATTCAGTCCGTTTTATAGTTACTAGCCATTTTTTCGACTAATTTCTAAGATATCGGATTGAATGTCGGTATTTAAACTACTTTTTATGCCAAGTTTATGGAGAATCCATACGGATATGAACTATGCTTGTTCATTTTAATCTCTGTGTACTTTATATTACAAACATACTTCCTTGTTTCCAAAATTGTTTGACATCTGCAGTCCATGTGATTTTTTTTTTTTTTTTTTGTCAAAACTAAATTTTTACAAACTATAAAAACTAAATAGTTTGCTACTATGAAAACTTCCTACCTTCTACTTAATTTAACATTGGCTATACACAAACCATGAAACATTGAGATACTTCCATACAAAAATCGAGTTGAACTAAATTTTGTTCTTCTTTAAATTACAAAGAATTTGCACCCATTCAAGTCAAAAAGTCAAAACAAAAGTCGAAAGTCGAGAAAATCCACGAAAAACAGTTCAAAAGTGATCTGAATTTGTTAAAAAGAGAATTGTGAAAAGGGGTTAAGGTCAAACAAACTTGCTCTAAATTTTAAACAAAATTTTTAAATTCGTATAAAAAAAAAAAAAAAATGAAAACAAAACAAAAAGGTAACAATTTACAGCAATAAATGTTTTATTCTGCTACATAATCGAGTAGAAGAAACGGACGAACGTACTATTTCTAGACTTGAAACGCATAGTAGTTACCTGTGCATTCAGACGCAAAACGCACGCATCGAATCCTGAGAAATACGCTGACTGATCCATCATAAAATCAGCGCTCCTTATTTGAGTTTTACTTCCTAAAGTTGTTGTTTTTATGCCAGCGGAAAATATATATGACCGTCAATATATCATCATGTTGAGAATGGCGTGATTTCACGGTCACTGATCGTTTGAATAATGCTCATGAAATGGCCTAAAATAGAGAAAAAAAAACAAACAAATTTTGCTTGTTACATCTTTTTTTGCATGTAGTTTTAACTTTTTGCATTGTTTGATAGTCTGTAGTACTAGATACATATGTGTATCTATAAGATGTTGACGGAAGTAAGAGCTCGCAGACGAACGACTTTTCACCATATTTCTTCCTTTTGCTCCGTAACTACCGAGCCGATTGACCAAGTTCTTGAATAAAAGTTGTAGGTAATGTTAAAATGTATAAGACTAGCTCCAAAAACGGAAAAAATATCCATAAACTCATATCTTAAAATCATATCGATAGAATACAAATTTTACTGCGATTGGTGTGTTCAATGGTGTGTTCAAAATGGGATAATCGAAAAGCATATAATCTTTATCAGCACTACGAGACAACTCCGCCTGTCTATTCGCAAATTCTTCTGAATTTTCTTTTCGAAATATAGGGCTGGAGATGGCATCATTTGTCTAAATATATAATTCATATAGGTCCATTATATACTGCTATTGAATGGTTCACGTTTACCGGACTCATATATTTTCCCGTATTTACTCTGGCTTCTTCCATTCTCTTTTTTTATAATGTACTACAAACTACGCTAATTATGCTCATCTTGAAGTCGTACCCGCGATCTGCGTTTTTCAGTTCAGCGTATTCTGCGTGGGCCGATTTTATTACAGCGCTCAATTCTTGCGCCCAGCTCTCGCACGATCAACTCAGTTTTGAGCTCGCATTATCCCTGCACACTTACACATTCTACGCGCTTGCCTTGACTTTGTATTGTCTTTACTACAGGACATTGTCCAGGATATGGTCGATTGTGCGGTTTTATTACACGCACGTGCGGTCGCGATATTTCGCAGGCCAATTTTGTGTACATGTTGTCCTTTTGTCTTGTGCAAATATTTGCTCTTTTTTATGTAAACTCATCGTCTTTATGTAAACGCATTGTCTGCTGTCGTTACGTTTTGTGCTTCCTTATGCACCCGAACCAATTGCGATTAATGCGTTTGCGCAATTTCCTGGAAAATTCTTTCAGCTTTAAATGCATCAAATGCCGATTTTTCCACGCGACGCCTGTATTCATTCACAAACAAATGAGGCATCTTGTCAGACAGTCTGTCCGCCGCATTTCGTTTCGTATGCTCCCACTATGACCGGGGGCAGAAAAACGCCAACGGCATCTTGAGTTTTACACTTCCACTCCATGTGCGCGCATCAAAGCGTTTAACGCCCAACTGACATGCAAATGAACCCCTATTTCATTGCAATCACATTGGGAGTTCCAATTTTTATAAAAACAAAAAAAAATCTTCGTGATCTGTACTTCTTTTTTTATGCTGTTTAAAGTTTGTGTGATTAAGTGGAAATTAAGTGTGCAGTCAGTTGCAGCCTCCCGATTTGTAATGCTTCAGTTTAACTTCTGTGATCTGTTGGATGGTTGTGCGGAGAAGGGTTCAGACCTAAAAGGGAGTTTTTGTATGCATTTGCTTTATATTATAAGTTTTTTATGGCGGATATTTGAGTGGGATGTAACATAAGTTTACAGAAATAAAATTTAGAAACAAATTTCTGTTGTAGCATTTATTTTATAAAATCTTTTGTCTTGTTTGGGTCTTTTGTGATGCATCGCCGTTATTATTATTATAGGACATAATTTTAAAACCGCGAATTATAAAGATCTATTGTTTTGTCCTACTTACTTAGATTTCCTGCTCTAGTCCAACTTGTTAAATAAACCTTAGTATTATCCTAGGATCTAACTTCTTCAGCTGTTCTTCAGCGACAACGTAACTGCTCAATATTCGAAATCTACTCCTGACTGATAATATTACAACGTTGAGTTTGACGTGAAGTGAGTTTCGGTATCTTGATTTCGATATCGTGGTGATTCAGCGAGGGGCACAATTTATATACCTGGCCTCGGCAAAACTAAGTGTTGATAGGTGCCAGTTAACATTTTCATCAGAAATTTAGACATTTTTTTTTAGCATAAACGTACTCAGAACTGGTGAAAAAATGGAATTAAACCGTGAACATTTTCGTGCGACCATTTTCCATAATTTTCGACGTGGACTATCAAGGCAGGAGTGCTTCGATGAATTCAATCTTTTTACGGCGATCAAGCAGCATCCTTAAGCGTCCTGTGAACGAACTGATAAAGCAAGACCGTCATGTGACATATAGTGAGATAGATGCCTACTTGGCCTTGATTTTGCATGATCATTTGGCCGTGAAGAAAATCTGTTCGAGTTGGATCCCGCACAATCTGTGAGTCTGGAAAAAAAAATCGACCGCGGTGCTTGAAACGCTGTGTAGAACATCTAGAATGGCGACGAATAATGAATATATGCTTATGAGTCCGAAACAAAACAACAATCGACTGTTTGGGTGCCAAATTCAACAAAAGTTCTTCGCGCGCGAAGCACTTCGAAGCAAATGGTTGCCTGTTTCTCCGGCATAAATGTTCATATGGCTACAGTGGTGTTAGAACAAGGTAAGGGGTTCAATTCTCTATGGTATACAACCATTTGTTTGCCACAAGTTTTGAAAGATATAAGGAAAACGAACCGCCGAAGAAGAATCATTCTGCATCGCGCCACAACAGCCAGTTTTTGAGCACTCAAATCATCGAACTGATGGGTCATCTGCCGTACTGTCCTGATTTGACACCCAACGATTTCAGCTCATGCAAAAGAGTATTGATCATCACGGAGAATAGTTTGAAAAACAATAAAACCATTTTCATTTTTATTTGTTTTTTCATTGTTTAAATAGCAACCTACTTGTAAATGCAAAGTTTGTACTGATGTTGCTCTCATGTGCTGAAAAGCTTCAATTGATGTTTTCGAGTCTGTCCAAGTTCTGGAAATGACATCATGGGCTTTCATAACTATTGCTTGTAGATGAAGATATATTCCATCTGATTTCTACGTCGCCGTGACACCGTTTTGGTTGATAAAAAAATTGTACATGTTCTGAATGGTACCTAGGAAAAAACCACCATATTGAAAAAAATGTAAATACAGGGCAAAGGTATGTTTTGCCTGAATGTAAGATTAAAATTAACCGTTCATGGCTCTTTCACCATCGTAGCATTGACCAAAAATTGTGATCATCGACCTTCTATATTTCTTGCAGTGGTCGGAATTATTAGAGCAATTTTATTAAGCGTGCTAGAACTCATAGACTGAAATCTTGCAATTGTTTCCAGAAAGATATTCTAAAATTTTAGACCCTGAAAAGCATCGCCCCAACCTCTCTCCCTATATGCACGGCCCTGGGCTTTATGAAAGGATTAACGCCAAAATGGCCAGTGCCATGAGTGTTAAATGTTTGTATCGTTCAGAAAAAGTAGATTAGACTATGTTTCCAAAGAAAGACTTTTATTGTTTCTTGTAATCATACCGAATTAAAAATGCTTGTACAAAACTCAACTTGAAACCAAAAATCAAAAAGAAATCAATACATATTTGATTAATAGTAGCGGTTGAATAATTTCATTTAAATTCGCATATATCCGATGCGATCCGTTGCTAATCGCTAAACGCCAGCAAGATCATCAACGAGATGTGAGAAGCCAGTGTAACCACATGGCAGCTAACCCAAAACTTGAGTGAGACAGAGAGGGATCAGTGTACAGAGCATTTTATGGTTAATCGATAGTTGGTTTTGACAAAATCTTTGATACGCCGATGTCTAAGACAACGAACGAGATAAAGAGATTGAATTGTGCTGAAAAGAAAAGAAATTGAAGCTATGATGTAGACTTGTAATGAGCACAACAACAGGTTGTTTACTGATGATGTAAAACACAACGGTTCGAACGTCAGGCGTCAAAAGTCGGTAAAACAAATTAATCTTCTTGCTTGAGATCTGTGTTTGTTCCGATGCTTCGCAACTGTTCGCCTGCGGATGGAAAGCGTGTTTGTATGCCTCCAGATGTTTGATCTCGAGTAGCTCGGGGCGCATCAGACAGGCAGGCAGGCAGGCAGGCAAGCTGTCTGTCCTGTCAGTTCCTTGTTGTTGCATTGTATCCGCGAGCGTTTGAACGCTTTTCAGTGTCGTTGCGCCCACCTTGCGCCTTCTGTTTAATGATCAATTTGTTGTCTTGAAATTTCTGTGATGATGCCGCCAGCGTTTAGCAGTTCTTCGATCAGTTTTTTTCTTCTGCTTCATTTTTTTGTTTCACTTTGGAGCCTCCTAATGACTTTCGAAAAGTGGGTGTGTGTGAAGATTTTTTTTCGCTGCTTGTTTTGTTTTTGTTTTGTTTTTTTTTTTTTTTTTGGGAAAATAACAAATTCAGGCGCACTAAGTTGGCAACAAGTTACGCCAGGATAACATGTTGTGTAGCCAGTTTGTCTGGAATTTCAGCAATTTTTGGCCAAAAACCGTAGCGAATAACGGTGTAAAATATTACTGCGGCCAACCATGGGATTATGAATTGCCATTGTCCTGTGGGCAGACTGTAACAGCCCACATAACACACTCTACCTACTCACTCACCGAGTAGAAAAGTATATGTTAGAAAAATGAGTTTGTGAGAGGAAACAAAAAAAAAAAAAATTGTCAATTGAATTCATTGTTTGCTCCGCATTTCGCTTTAATTATACGCCAGTGTCTGGTACAATATGCTAATTTACGTACAATGATTTTACCGAGAATCGCAGAAGTAGACAATGTGACCGACCCACAAACAAATAATGCCCACAATCAGCTTTGCTCTTTGAAGTCGTTCGTGAAGTTGAAGTCGGCAAGTCGGCTGGCAAGGGTTAATCACATTCGATTCGCTGCTGATCAGCGAAATTCAAAAAAAAAAACAAGTTTTCGAGAGCCATTCCACCCAAAAGATGGGCGTGAGTTGTGTTAAGCCGCATTTATGCTATGCACTCTACCTGAACTTCATACTGCTTCGTGCATCTCTTAAAACACAAAATTCGTTGTTCAATAAAAGATGGCTTGACTTGAGTTGAGGCTTGTAATGCGATTAGCTGCTGTAATAGTTTTAATCATGCCGGATAAACTTCTTAACACTTCGAAATCCTTGCAAAATATTTGAATAAGTCAAGCAATCATGCATGTATCTGTCATGGAATGGGAGTGTCCTGTTCTGGTTCTTCCATTTTTTCTTGTTGTTGTTGTTGTTGTTGTCATTGTGTTTATTTGTTGCCATGCTTTAACGGGGATTTCTACACAATTGCACATATTGCCATAAATAGTCGGAAGATTATTAAATGCAGGAGTTACCCTACGCTGCATGGATGGTTTGAGTTACAGCCGTGGGCAGTGTCTTCCTTTATTTGAGTGCTACTGTTTGTTTTGTCTGTTTCCAGCGATTTAAGCCAAAAGTCAAAAATCAAATATGCTAATTTGTGCAAAGGACTTAACCTGGGGCAGGTTTTTTTGTGTAAGGCGATTTGTCGAGTGCAATTTGTTAAAGTGATATGTGACGAAAAATGCAGCATGTTACAGAAAACTTAGATATGTACTATATGAAATATATTTGTTAAATATATAATCGACTCGTATATTTCGTAGGGCAGAGGATTGTATGTTGACTCTTACTAGGTGTTGGACAAACATATGCCTATCGCAGTTTCAGATGCAAATCCCAAAAACTAAGGGATTACATCTTACAGTCGAGCTGAAAGAGTTGCGTTAGAAACTTAGTACTGCAGTTAATTATCAAGCGAGCCATCTAGTGACCACTGTACCAATCAGAACATTTTGTGTAATATCCTATACTGCTGAATTTACACTTTACCACTCTCCAATCGTCCTTAACAGTTTTCGGTTATGCTTCGGTGTTAATTTTACTTAAGCTGGTCATAACCGCTATAACAGTTTAGTAAATATGCTTTGTTAACTACTTTTAACAGAGTTGTAACAATAAATTTCTGTATGAGTTAACAGTATACTCGTATACAGAGTTAAATCTTCATTGGTTAATAAAGGTTTACACTCAGAAAGACCATATTTACATCATAAACCGCAGTAGGTTATCCTTATAGATGATGAACCTGAGTCCGTACACAGAACTTCGATATTTTTCGATAATTTGCTGTTTAAGTTTGTAGAAAGTCTTTCTGAGGGTTCTGCTTTCTAATGGAGTTAATTAAATCTACTAAAAGTTCATATTTTTCTCAACAATTTCTGAGGAATAAAAATATAAGAGATGTTAAACCATCCTGCTTCCTGTAAGCATTTACGTAAGCATCTCTTTTGAACTCCAGCTAGATCTGGAAGAGAATAGAGAAAATGGAAGACCGTTTACTCTTCGTCCTGCTACGTACAGCTTTTATAGTACTCGTTATACTCGGACTTTAAGTCTGCAGACATGAAGCAACAATGAAAATGCATAGTTGTGTGTGCTATTAAAAAGGATGATCTGACCAGGTACTCCCAATTGTCACATCAGGCCTGTAACGCGTTGAGTGCTCCCCAAAACATTGTTTCAGCTCTTGCTCAGGCTGTGGGTTTCTCATGGAAAAGCAAAATATTTTGAATGAATATTTTCGGTTGAAGAAGTTTGCTGTGAATAAATTTCAAAATCTGACGAAATGAAGAAGAAATGACTCGGCTGGAAATATTTGGAATACATATGTACTTCAACGAATTTTTAGCTTAAAGTGTTCAGATTACCTATTTTCATATATAATTATAATGACGTCTGTCTAAAAACTGAAATAAAAGATAATCAGTCGAGACATTTGAGAAAGAAACTAAGTTATTGGGGGGAAATAGTTCTTCTAGAGACCTGATCTGACTAATTTAATGGGCGAAGATGGGTATTCTAGAAACCTAATCTGACTATGCCCTACGTATCTAAGTTTTATTGATATGAGTGCTAGATACAAGTAAAAAATGCGTTAGTATATTCCAGGGTCGGATCCAGTATGCTCTCTTGGGAGTCCGTCTGTATGTTGTTGCGCATTTTTTGAGTACTAATTTTTATCCAATCCAGTTGAAAATTGGCACATACAAATCTTTCTATTGCAGTTTAATAGAGTATCAAGATTGACCCACCACGTCCACTGTTTGCGGTAGCCCCCATACAAACCCACCGCCCACTTTTGACTTTTTGTATGAAAAACTTCTTTATTAAACTCAATATTAGCTTTAATTGCAATGTAGTGCCTTTTTATGGTCAGCCGCTTAACATACATAGACTATAGGGCGTGGCCCGCCCACTTTTTATGGTAGCCCCGATACAATCCCACCGTGCAATTTTGGTTTTTTTTATGAAAAAATTCTTTATTTAAATCAATATTAGCTTGAAATTTGATTTGGTGGATTTCAGTGGACAACCGCTTCATATACATATACAAATGGGAGTATCCCGCCCAATTTTGATGTACTCCCATACAAACCCACAGCTCACTTTTATGCATTTGTATGGAAAACGTCAATATCAACTTGAAATTCGATATGGTGGCATCTTATACATGCACAGCTACTAGTGAGCGTGTACCGCCCAATTTTTTTGGGTAGACTCTATTTAAACTCGCACGTTTAGTTTTGGTTCAACCGAGGTTAACATTTTTTCTAGTTCTTATTTCTTCTATTTAGTATCTACTACAAATAAATATTTAGTCTACAAAAACATATTTAGCCCATGGCAACAAGTTACGTGTACTACAGTTACTGATGCTGATAAAACATTAAGACTCAAACAAGAAACTATGATCAAGGACATTTCGAGGGTGATATACTGTCGTGCAAAACGAATCGATTCTAAATTCTTGACAAGTGCTCGTGTATTTCTTTATATGTAAGCAAGTGTTTGCAAAACAATTTAAAATGTTTAATGAGCGTACCATGAAAAAAATGCAGCAAAAATGCAGCAAAGAAACTTGATTCACAATCGAACAAATGATTGGAAAATAAATGCTTCTTTTTCTATATAAAAAAAAAAATCCGACGACATGCCTTATTTCCAATAATACTCGATTTTAATAATTATTTCATTTGTTTCAGTCAAATAAATGTACGCACGACTCGAATTATTGACGATGAATTGTCGAGCAGGTAACTAAGTATTTAAAATACTTATTTTCCCATAAGTGCCTCGTTTTCTTGACTTTCCATACAAAGTTGAGTCTGCGCGAAATGATTTCATTCACAGCACCGTAGGTGGGCATCATAAAAACGCTTTAAGTGTTCGTTTATTCATCCAACAAAGCGTTTTCTACGTCGTTTTTCCTCTCTGAAACATCGAAAAGGAAAAATTTTTCGTAGAATATCTGCGACTGCGCACACACGGATTTTAGCGCATTTATTGCGCTGCCACCTACCGGGCGGCTGTCACTTATTGACGGACTGTCTGTCATTGTTGTTATTCACGACAACGAAAAGAACATTATGCAGCATCCATAGACATTTGCTAAATCTTTGCTAGAATTTGTCCGTTTTGTGAATTCTTTCGAGTTGATCGTTTCAAATCAACGTTTTATAGCGTCTTTTGAACGCTGATTGTTGGTAATGATGAACGCTAATAGGCTTTATGCATTTATAGGAATTTTATGTTAGACTGGTGTTTATTATTAAATAAATTTTTATATGAAAATCTATTAAAATGTATCAGAATTCTTGAAATGTTAAGAAATGCGTTATGAGTTACGTCACATACGCGAAAGATGTTCTTATAGAAATTAAGGACATGCGTGCAAAATCCGATGAAACTTTTAAAATATAAATTTTAAATCAGCTACTAACTGCAGATACAAATCGCTGAAGAATATTATCGCTGACCATTTTATATACCATTCTTCTATAAATATGCTGAAGTTCTGGAGTTGAGGTTTTTGAAGCATAGTACACTGTTGTCGAACATTATATATACTCGTATCTTGAAGAGAAGGATTTAAATAACAGCGTCAGAGTCTTCGAAGAACAGTGGTTAAAGAATAACTCAGATATTTTGTTCAAATATTCCAGCAAATGAGCGACTGAAAACCTTTACAGAAGCTCAGAATGTATGTGAAATCGAATTTCTACGAAGATTTTAATGTGTTACAAACTTTCAGACAAACTGATAATACCATTTACACTCTGTGTGAATAGTATAACAAGGCGATACCTTTATACTCGTATACCAATTATTTTCTGAACAAGAATTCTGTTGAAGGGACACGATCCCCAGTTCCCTGCCCTTGATCCGCCAATACCATAGCTAAGAACCCGATAATACTCTACCCCAGCGATAACCTCGGCTTAAAGCACAAGTTGATCAAAAGGTTTAACATTGGACTCAGCTAGAAGAAAAAATGGAGGAAGACAAACCTCAACTATAATATTAAACCGGGGACAATAGACTGATATGCAGACGGCTCGCTAATTGATAAAAGGGCAGGCGCTGGGGTTTTCGGACCTCACATCAATTACTTTGGTCCTTAGGGAAACTAGTTAGTATCTTTCACGAAGAAACCTATGCCGTAAAAAGATGTGTCCACTTCAAAATAAGTAGAAATTCGATATCGATGCTTTTTTTAAAATAAAGTTAATTTAAATGTTGTAATTAACCAAAATGAAGATTTAATGCTAAAGCTATTAAGTATTAAGAAAAAATTATTAACCAAAAAATGGTAAAATGCGGGTTTTAGTTTGTCTGACTCTTCTCTAGATGGAGAACTTTTCTCATACAAACGGACGGGCGGACGGACGGGCGGACGGACGGACGGACGGACGGATGGACGGTCATGGCAATTCATAGGAACGAAAGTATTGCCATATTGAAAGGTATTTAGGGTATGGCTTGGTGAACATGAAGGAAGTCGCCACAGCAAAGTTTCAAACTATTCGATAAAAACTTAACATACACACGGCCCGGCATAGAGACAGACAGGCGAATATGGCTTCAACGACTTGCTTTGTGGAGCTGATAAAAAATATATATAAATATACATATATCTTATGGGATCTCTGACGTGTGAAAATGTGCTAAGTTTCGTATAATCGCGCTCTCTTTCCATAGACATAAATATATATAATATCAAGGAACTTCCAGATTACTAATCTCAAAAAATAGCAACACAGAAGTCAACGCTTGCACAATAGCATCAACGTATAAAAGCCAATTAAAATGTACATTCATTACCAGCTCATTCCGGACGACGGCCATATCGCCGAGCATATCCTTTTCACGCGCTCCGCTCCGCTCCGCCAGTTAAACAGCAACGTTGGCTGTTCAAACTATTCGTTTTTTAACTGAAGTGAATTTGATTAATTATAAAATTTCACGCAAGAAATGCACGCATTCAAACGACTTGAAAAGAAAGCGCATTCCGCGCACGTTAAAGAACATCCGAACTTCATATATGTATGTAAGTAATAATGGAAAGCGCAGGCACCCACTGAGCACGAATAAAAGAAAACAAAAATTTTTTTTTTTTTCAGAACGGCAGCCCTACAAAAATAATTAATTAATTATAAAAAAATAAAATCGATTAGAATTAACGCCACCGCGGAAATTTCAAAAGCCATAGATTTTGAATAACAATTGGAGCCCAACGGTGTAAGACCTTGAATGACACCTTGCAAAGAAAAATTAAGAAAACCGAACCGAACCGAACCGAAACCGAAACCAAAATATTGTAGAAAGCCTCACAGAAGTTCTACCAAAACAACCAAACTCGAACTACTGCCACATTGAATTGCACTCCATGTCCGAAATTTGTAGCCTTGAGCAAATTGCAAGAGCAATCAATATTGGTCTTCTACTGATCGGTCAAGACTCCAGCTAGCAGCTAAGCTGGATGTTTCTACTATCCAAAAACTCAACGGGGAATGAAATACACATCTCCGATATCATTGCATGCAGCGCCCAAAGGCGAACAAACATTAACGCTTGGCAGGGTTTCGTCGCGCATTGACCTTCAAAGATTTGCCATTTCACCTGTTATTAGCATTCATATGCTTTGTATAGGGTGCTGTGTTTTGGCCTTGATTTAAACGATCAGTTTGGCAAATATTTTGACAACTATTTTGCACAAAATTGATTTGGTTTGAAACATAAATTGTTGAACTGCATAGTGTCTATTTAGCAAATCAAAGAGTTGTTGGTAATTAGCAATGTTATTTAAGCAAGAATTTAGCAGAAAGTGCTCAAAATTAGAGCAGCAAGGTGTTTAAGATATAGGAGTAGAAAGAGAGGGATAAGAATTTAATCCTATAGCGTAACTCCTGTTCGCCAAATGTTGGTAAAGTACGCGTAAAGTAAAGTAAAGTAAAGCCCGGAGTATAACTTTCCAAAAAGAAAAATATGATCTTTGACTTTAACTTTTACGTGTTTTGCCGCTCGGATCTTCGCGGACTTGGCATACTTTTTACAATATGAGCATCTTGACTTTTTCCTTGTTTAATAGGTGAGTTTTATTAGCTAGTTTGGAACCTTAATTTAAGAGAATGAGCCAAAAAAAAAAACACAGTCGCTCCCTACGCACGTAAGAAGCGCGTAGGTCTAAGATGGCGTATGGCCCCAAAAGTAGACAATTGGCTCTTCACCGCTTTTATCAGATCGATAGTCATGCATGGACTCCTAGTATGGTCTTCCGACCTTTAATAAAAGGATCGTACTCTAACAAATTAGTAAGGCAAAACGAAAAGCGGGACCTGTGTATCTTGGGCGCCAATTGCACAACTCCAACACATGTTCTTGACACTATTCTTTATCTTTTCCCGCTAGACTTGACGGGCAACCAATTAGCAAATGCTGCAATACTTAGGGGCGAACCATTTATATCTGCAGTAAATGACTACTACGTCCTTATAGAATAGATAAACAAATATTTAAATAAACTACTTCCCTCAAGGGAAGCTTGGATCTTTGACTCTCCACACCACCCCAAATGCATTTAGTATATGCAGTTTACTTTAATTTTAGTAAGTGCAATTTATTGATGGCTGAAAACTAAATAACCATGCTGGCGGAGGTATCTACACTGCTGAATTAGGTATAAATACGTCCTTCTGGCTTCAGAACACTGCAGAAATTTTCAGGCAGAGATTTTCGCAATAAAGGAAGTAGTTATGTGTCTAAGCATTCTGTAATTTTGAATGTGAACTTAAAATTGCAACGCGGTAATATATTTAGAGTAACTATGTAGTCTAAGCAGGTCATTGGCTTGTGTGCATGTCAGGAGTTGCTAGGATAAGGACGAAAAGGAAACGGACTTCCTTTCTTCGTAAATATTTCAGATTTATCCAGCGCTAGTCCAAGACATCTATCCCACTTCATACAAACCTCATGTTAGTTAAGTGCATCTCTCTAAAGGGCAGAACAGTGGGTATCTGGAACCGATGCAGTATCACAATGAATTGGAAAACGGTCTAAGTGTATTGAGGATGGTCATATCTTTAAAATTGTAAATGGATTTTGATAGATCAAACTAACAGCAAAGAGCAGAAGAGAATATGGCAAAAAATTGTGCTTTAACTGAATCCGCAAATTAGCCGACAAGAAGAATATGAGTACATACTCGAAAAACGTGGATACTATTCAATCTCACTCAATCTCATTTGTTGCTGTTAAGAAGCCATTGGAGAATTGAGCAATTCTTGTAACAATTTAGGACTTGTATACTAAACCGCACAGCAACTTCACCGGATAATTTGTTAGGACAATGAACCAATTTTTGTTTTCTCAATTGCCTGTTAATCAATAAGATAGGACTTCCTGAAGGTGTTTGCGGCTAGAAAAATGGCTGTGGATGTCGCACATGTATGTACAATTTAAACAGGATTTTTGTGAAACAGGGAATTTCAAGTGACGACACCTACAAGTACATGCCTTTCCAACTTCTCAACTGTGTCTGAAGTGATATTATGTTATCGGTTCAAAAATGAGCATCGAATGAAGAGCAAATATAAAATTTTATTTTAAACTATTACAGAAATGTTTCAATTGATGAAGCAAGTTTATGGTGATGATTGTTTCTCCCGTGGTAGAGTTCATGTATAGTATACGTGGTTTAAAAATGGTCGTATGTTGACATAAATGTTGACCAACATGTTGGCCAACCGAAATCTATAATCGCCGCAAATTCCATCAAAACTGTGCATGAATTCTTCAAAGAACAATCAAAATCTTCGTTGAAATTCAGGGAATTCAAAACATCACTTTATTGCATTTTGAACTAGCGTTTGGGCTACCGAAATGTGTGTGAAATGTGTTAGTTGTAGGATAATGCGCCAGCTCATTGATCGACAATTGTATACAGTTTTTTAACTAAAAATCGAATAACTAAAAATCGAATACTTCACATATTCTTCGTATTTAGCATCGTGCGATTTTTATCAATTCGTGAAAATTTTTTTGCCGATGAATGGAAAGTTTTCGCTTTGCGCATAGAAGCCATCCAAAAGGCTTGTTTCGGTATCATGAAGGATATCATGACCGACGGCAATAACTCCGCTTCAGGTGGTCCAAAAGTCATGAAATTTTTTAAAGAAAGTTTGGAAAGCATGTATCCTCTCAACATAGTAGTCGTATATAAGTGGCGCTACTAGAGAATACTCTATTCCCTAAATTTTTGTTTATTATGGAACGCACATGTTCTAGAATGGTGCCTTGAGAAACTCCAGCATTAATTGGCTTGAGTTCTATTGTACTTAATTGTAAGCATCTACCTTAGCTCTAAATAGGACTGCAGTAGATCAAATGATTAGGTAGGAGCGTATTAAATTTACAAAATGAAATTAGTTTTGATGTATTTCTTGTGGTTTTATTTTAGTAGTTTACCAATGAACCAAATGTAGCTAATTAGGTCTTTAAACTAATTTGAATTTCGAGTAGTTAAAATTTCTTTTAAAACTAATAACCAAATTGATATACGTACATAAGTTACCAATAAATACTTAATTCAAAATCGTTCTCCAACTCAACATATCTGAAACATTGTTCACAGCCTACTGGATTTATACTTATCAGTAAGTCGTACAAAACTGTTAAAACTATCAGCTAAGTAAATAAAGCATAAATCAAGTGTCAATAAAGGATCTAATACGGCCAATTTTAAGCGATCCAAACAATTTTAAAGCATACCGCAATAACATTAAACAAATAAATTTCATTAGTTCCTGAACACTCTCAATGTATGAACTCGTATATATATTAAATAACATCAATAAATTACCACTTTTTGATGTAATAGACTGCAATGCATTGCTCCTCTTAATTGGTCTGGCGAATGCGATTTCAAACTCATAGGTAGATAGTTTGCATTATTATGATGGTGCATGATGATGATGGTGTTAAGTGCTAAAGGTCGCTTGAGGTGCCAACACAATTGTGCAATGATTGAATTATAAATTTTCTATGGCAAACCAGTTTGAGTAATTGGGTCAAAAGGATTTGTTTCAGTTGGTAAGTGTATAGAAAACAAGTGTCAAGGTCTGGAGAGCAGTAAAACCGGCAGCGGTAGCAACAACAACAGCAGCATTGTTTCTATTGGTTGAGTCAGATACGTAGCTAGAAGCATGAGAGAAACAAGAAATTCTTATGTGAAGTGAGAAAAAAAAAGACAACAACAACAACAAACATTTACAAGAAATGAAAATGGTAAGTGCGGTAGCACCGAAGTTGAAATACTCTTTACATGCAGTTATGTACAAAACTTAAAATTATAGAGTGAGTGTGTTTTATGTTGAAGATCTTAATAAAATCTAAAAATAAAATAATATAAATAATATAAAATACTTAAAATTTATAATTTTGAAGTCATTTAATTTTGCTTTTTTGCTAGAAATAAGTGCAAATTTTATATTATTATATATTTTTATAATTTATTTAAGATATATAAAAGGTAGACACTTTCAAAAATGTCTCCCATGCCAATCTTTTCACATTTTTTAAACTTAAATGCATAACTTAATCCATTGATCCGATAGACATTAATAACATCTAATTCCAGCTATGTCCAATCGTCATAACTTCAAAATAGCGAGCATTCAGAACAATCTTCTTTTTCTACTGAACTGAAAATTAAGAGTAGATTCAAAGATAGCATGATACACTTGCGCATGAAAACGCAAAACGCAAAAGTAAGTGAAAATGGGAGCAGGGCTGTATATACTAAATCAATACAGAAAATATAGTGACACACGAAAAATATAAAATTAATAATTTCATAATATAATATGTAAGTTACAATACAAAAATCAAAGTCAACAATCTCGTAAACTGTGCTATTCAATTTTCATATTTTTTTTTTTTATATATACCGAAATTTTGACATATAATTTCAATTATAATTATAATAATTATTCAAAACAAATTTGACTTAACAAAATTTTAAAATTAAATATATCTGTTATAACGACTTTCAATCATCTTTCCGTTTTGAATCTCTCTTCTTTGCCTTTGCGCGCATGTTTAGAAAGCTTTATAACTTGCGTTGTAGTGTCAGTTTTAGCTTGCGTTGCTTTTTTTTTTGTTTTTTTTTTTGAAAGAATGCATAAACTTTTGCGATCTCAGTAAGAATTTTCTGATTTTCATTTTGGGCAAAAAAATTCGACTGATGTCATTTGATTATTGTTATATTCCGATCGTTCAGGATAGGTAAACATCGCCATTAAATAGTATAAAATGTAAAATTTACACATTTGAAACTTCCAACAAGCTTTTTTGAAATTGTCTTGTTACTTTTGATTTGAATTGCATTTTAAATCCGATATTTTGTATTGACAATTCGAAGAAGTTACATAATATGACGCAATTATCGATGTACACTTTTGAATTATATATACTACTCTTCACTCGCGAAAGTTCAATAAAATTTTTCTTCCATAACTCGGACTTCCATAACTCGAATATCTCCATAGATCGAACAGACGAATTGGCACGCGCATTATTAAGTTGAACTTTTTGGCAAATCTCAGATTATAAAGATCATATGCTCGTCAATACCGCATGTCTATAGTTCTGTCTCATTCAAAATCATGGAACTGGTTTTCCTTTTGAGTTTATCTATTGTTGGTGAATAGTACATGGTAGTAAAATAAAATACCATCTTTATCATGATAACGAAACGTTATCATGATAAAGATGTTATCATGATCGATTGAAGTTATATTCAAACTTAGAAATATAATATAGTGGATCAAGAAAAAAGTATATGTCAGTAAAATACGGTGTATCGGCGAGCACTGTTCTCTTACACTTTTTTAGAGTACTCGTAATATGTAAAATTATTTTTATATGAGTAATTCACCCAGCTAACGGTATATTTGCGTTATTTGATGTATGATTTTACATAAATCAGCGTCCAGTGTGAATGACAAGAGTGAGCGCTTAGAAAGGTGGTTAAATTAACCGTCTAACGTTATACAATTCCTTTCAGTCGAATGAAAAATGAGTATCAGCTGATGAAAGTTCCAATTTTTAACTAATTTCGTACATTTTTCTAATTTATGACCTTTCTCAGTAACAAATAATTCGAACAAATATTCAATTCAAAAAATTGTTGGTCAATTGGACCAAGGTTGAACACAAAATTTAAAATATTGTAGTAGAAAGAAGAAAAAATGAGTTCTTATTTTGCAGCACAAAAGGTAGGCAATCTAACAGGGCATTTTCTAGCAGCCACTCATGCGAAGAAGCTAGGCATAACCAACATGAACGGTTGAAATCAAAAAATCAAGATTAAAATATATTGACACCATCGTGCTCGCGTCTATGAAGAAGAGGTGGCCAGATTGACTCTTAACAGGCTATTGTCTTACGGCAAACATGCAAAAATTCCATAGGACTTTAAAAGCTCCTGAATGAACTCCATCATCGGACTCACTAAGGATCATATTAGTCTATGTGTGACCTCTATCAAGGTATCAGCCGGCTTAATCTAACCCAACCTTGGCTGCACAAAATATATAGCGTTATTTAGTTGAATCGGTAAAATTAGATATAAAATTTGTATGGTTTTCATGTTCAGCGCAACCAAATTACTGTTGAAATTGAGAACTGTAAACTAACTGTAACTAAAAGGCTCCATAAGTCAATTTATGAAACTTCAACTGTATATCTTAAAAAATGTGAAACTAGTAGCGCTTTAGTAATACATGCTTAACTCGATTCATTAAACAGAATAAAAATTTTAAAAATATTCTCAATGAGCAATATCTAAGCTACAAACACTCTCATAAAATATTAATACACTGCGCACATTATGTCTGTAGTGTATAAAAAGCTATGAATAAAATAAATATATAACGCCCCCTAGCGCTGAACAGCGGCGATCTTCATAATAAAGTATAGCAGCGCAAAAGAGAAAGAAAACAAACGCAAACGCATGTGATTGGCTGAAAAGCAATAAGATGGCCGACATCTTGCGCAGCTATGTTTCACGCTTCTCTTCTCTCCTTTCCTTCGCAGAAAATTAACGATCTTGATTTGAACTCAAATATTGAAGTCAGTTAGGAATAGGCTGCGAAACGAGAAAGACGTCATTCCAAAGAGAGCAGTTTAAAGTCTTTTTCTTTTAAATTTTTTTCGTTTCTGAAAAGACTCTTCAACGAGCAAAACAGGCACAACGAATCGGGTTTGTTTCGGAACACCAACAACACCTCTCACAAGACATACATTTAAATTTAAAAAAAAATAGAACACACACAGATACAACATATCTACATATAAATTGGTTAATAATATTATAAACGCTCACTTATAAATTTGATATATTGATTTGCAAACAAAAATATAAGTGTGAAGAAAAAATAACAACAAAATTATTGTTCCGCGTTTTCGCGATTCGATAAAGACGTCTACAAATCGGCTACAACAACAACAACAACAACAAAATTCGTGATATCAAGTTGAATTACATACATATATATATATATATATAATATAAAACTGTTTGATTGAGTGTAAAATAAATTATGACTGTTACAGCATTTGCCGCCGCAATGCACAGACCCTTCTTCAATGGATATCCAACTATGCAAGGTGAGTACAGAACTTAGTTGATAAGGAAGAGCTTAAGCAGACAGACAGATACTTTCATAGATACATTTGTAGTTGACTGAAGTGCAACACAAAAAAAAAATAATAATAATAATAATAAAAAAATAAAATAAAATAAAATAGGAGAAGTGATCAAAAGAAACTTCTATTTTAAAGTGTAAATATTTTTATTAAATATAATTGAAAAATAAATGAAATATTTTAGTGAAATATTTTAGTTTAATTTAGCTTAATTAATTACTTCGCCAATTAAATTAATTTTTTAACAATTTTAAAAAGTTTTGAAGATTTTTATAAATTAATTTTTTAGAAATTTTAGCAATTTAAAACAGATTTTCCAATTCTGAGATATTATAGGAATTTTAGTTTAGTAAAAAACATAAACAAAATGAAAATAGTTTGTTTAATTCTGGAAAAAAATTTATTAAACTGAATTTTTTTAAAATTTAGATGCTTTTAAAACAAAGTTTCTTCTCAAACTGCGCATAATTTGCATTGATATAATAAAAATTAAAGCTTAAAACTTTTAGCTAGTTTAGATAAATAAGAATCAATATTTAAATTTAAACAAAAAAAGTTTTAAAGTTTTAAATTTGACTATCTACAATTATTCGGGAGTCTCACAGATATCTTTTACATCTCAACAAGACCTTCAAATTGTATGCATAAAATTAAGTTTTTTGTATGAAGTTTAAAGAATTTGAGGCGACAAAGATTGCCACTGTGCCACACCCAAATAACTTTATCTGTTTTTTTTTTTTTTAACAGAGTAAATTTCAAAGCTTATCTTATATTAGCGGCGTGTGATGCATTTCGTTCAAAAAGTTTCGACAATACAAACAATTTTTTTTTTAGTTTAACTCGCGTTGGGAGATTCTTACATAAGACAACACCGTAAAGATGTTATTTTGAGATTCCTACTCATTAAACCTAACCACCGCAATCGGAATTTGATTTCAAAAGAATTTGTTCATGCAAATTTCTATCAAAATTTAGACTCACAACACCAAACAAATCAAAACATAGTCAAAATTGAATCAAAATAATAACACATCATGAAAATTAATTCAAATAAATACATGCAATACTATAAAACTTTAGAATTACACGAATTACACTTTTTAATAAAGTATTTTCGAATGCCAATCGTCGAACATCTTTGATCAACACAAAACGTACACACTTTTGGCATTCACCATGCCACGAAAAACAGGGTTTACGCCTTGCACCAATGTGTACAGCGGACGGGGTGTAGTTAAGGCTTGTCCAAGTGGCTATAACAGCATTCAAAGAGTTGTTACAGCAACAAATCTTATCTGAAATGAAGTTTTAGCCTTGAAAATTAAGTTCAAGTCGAATATTGAGCGTAGTTTTTTTACCAAAAATTTATTTTTTGTGCCAAAGAATCAAGAATCTTCTGAAGATTAAGTTAAAAAATGTAAGGAACACACTGTCTTGCACAGTTTCAGTTTCATCAACTGCCTATGTTTCCCGCAGTCTGTGAGAGGACCTTTTGTTTTTCTTTATTTACTCCTGAATATGTTATTATCGACTGTTGGTTGACCTTCTTTTTTTTTTTTTTTTTTGTAAATGTGTAAGGTCCCAGGTATTACCACTGGCAAGTGGCGCTCACAGACTTTCATTGCCTACGTGTCTCTACATGCCTTAATACAGCCCTGATCTTTCTATGTACAGTTATTAACTTGTCATTAATATCATAGAAAATCAATCTTTATACACTTCAAGAGATCAGATTGAGCTACAATTTAGTATGCACGCGTAAACCCGATGACAAAACAATATTATTCAAAAATTTTCTTGGAAATCACTGCATTTGATGGAATTTAAAGTTCCTCATCTTGAAGAGACTTTTAATCATTCCAGTCAGAAACTCTTTTCGAGATGAACAAATAACTCAATAAGCAATTTGAAGCATTTCTGAATTTTGAATTGAAGTCATTAGACTATGTTGAAATTTTGAGCAATCTGCATCATTAGGTTTGTGTTTGTTAGCTATAGAGAACGGAGACAGACAAGCACTGGCAGACAGACGAACAGAACGCAGATGGGTGGCGAAATTAACCTAAAATGTCATCGATGGGTAACTTTGTAGTATTGTTCGACGTTGCTTAACCTCAAACCGTGCAAGTATTTGCGGCGTTTCATGACTGTGAACGATAGATGAATTCATCGCAACAACCAGCATTTGAAACAGTGTATTTTTCTGAGCGGATCAGCTCTACAATTTTATGATTTCTGTACGGCTGTCTGCCCTTCATGTCTGCTTTCAATGGCTGTAAAATACAAACCTAATATTGCAGATGGTTCAAAATTTCAGCGTAATCTAATGATATATAGGGTACTTGTCAGAAACAAACTTGTTTAGAAACTTCGAACCATCTCTTAGATTTTGAAATGGTTTTTCAGCCAGAATTAAATTCTTGGGTCTATTTCCGGGTAGATGGGTTGCTTGCGCTCCAACCTTTGTCTGTTGACAGCATCCCAATTCACCTTAAACTCCCACTAGGAGTTTTAGGCAATTAAATATAGCTGTATTCAGAAGTCTCAAGCTAAAATTTCATAAACATTTTATTGGCATTCTACGGAAAACCAATTCCGAAAAAAATTCCAATTGTACAAAATAGTACAGCCAAACTTCAAACTTTCTAAAAAAAAATTCCTATGCAATCTTCACATTAAATCTTTGAAAAACGTTCTGTACAGCTAATTGCCAACATTAAGTCATACAGTCACTGGAGGCGTGCGACCTTGTAGCATAGTGCAGTGTATATATAGCAGCGGAGCATACGCTAAAATTACTTCCTAGGAAGTCAATTGTTAGCAAAGAAACTTAAGATCGTAAATCACAAGTGGCACAAGCAAAATTCTATATGAGAGTTAGAGAAGTTTGACGATACATTGTAAAAACAAAAAATTCACACTCCGTGCGGGAGACAAGAAGCACGCGAACGCGATTTACCTGTAGAGTATAGATAGAAAGGTGCGTCAAGGTTTTTGACTCCTGCTGAGCAGTTTCGCGCAATTGGAAAAATTACATTTTATGAGCATGCTTGTACTACACTACACTAATATTAAGACTGTTCACAATGTTGTCTAATCGTTGAGTTTACTAGTATGTATCTGTCGTCAGCAACTGATTTTAAAACGATAAACCAGAATAAATATGAAAATTTTTGAACACTTTTTTGAAAACAGATTTTTCTTTCTCTTTTCCACAGATATGAACGCCGGACAGGGACGTGTCAATCAACTTGGTGGTGTTTTTATCAACGGACGTCCGCTGCCAAATAGTTTACGCTTGCAAATAGTACAAATGGCTGCCGAAGGAATACGTCCGTGTGTCATATCACGTCAATTACGCGTTTCGCACGGTTGCGTCTCAAAGATATTGAATCGTTATCAGGAAACTGGTTCAATACGTCCCGGTGTCATTGGCGGCTCGAAGCCACGCATTGCCACGCCAGAAATCGAAAATCGCATTGAAGACTACAAACGCTCAAATCCGGGCATTTTCTCCTGGGAGATACGCGACAAATTAATACGTGAAGGTATCTGCGATCGTAGCACAGCACCTTCAGTCTCAGCGATATCACGTTTAGTGCGTGGACGCGACATGCCCGGCGATGATGATGCCGTCTCACCGAAACAACACTCCTCCGGCTCCGAAGTTTCACACAAACCATCCGATGAGGATATATCCGATTGTGAAAGTGAACCGGGCATTGCATTGAAACGTAAACAGCGTCGTTGTCGCACAACATTCTCGGCCACACAACTGGAGGAACTGGAACGCGCCTTCGAGCGTACACAGTATCCGGATATTTATACACGCGAAGAGTTGGCACAGCGCACAAATTTAACGGAGGCACGCATACAGGTCTGGTTCAGCAATCGTCGTGCACGTCTACGTAAACAACAAACCTCCGGCTCTTCCGGCGGCAGCGGCTCTGCCGTTGTCTCCAGTGCCATGGGCGCCTATAGCAGTCATCAATTGGCGCCCGTTGCTGCGGCTAATAATTATGCGGCTGCTGCAGCGGCAGCAGCAATGATGCCCGGCGTAGCCAGCGATGTATATCAACAGCATATGTATGATTTCTATACGGTGGGTGGTGGCGCCACAAGTGCTGCAGTATCTGCTGCTGCAGTAGCTGCTGCAGGCAGCACAAATCTTTCACCCAGCACGACCATATCATCGGGTAATTCAACAACACCGCCACATCAATTCTATAATCCTGCAACAGCATATTCATTGCATCATCATCACCATCATCATCATCAACAGCAGCAGCAGCAGCAACATCATCATCATCATGCAAATGCTGCACTGCTTGATGTAGCAAATTTAAGCACAGGCGGCGGTAGCGTCGTTTATGATGCCAGCAATGCCAATCAGCTGAACTCCGCTTACAGCACTGAATCTGATGCACATCAGACAATGCCACGTAATGAGAGTCCAAATGAATCGATTTCATCAGCTTATGGTGCTGCAACGGCTATACAATTGCCACCAACGCCGAATAGTCTGTCGGCGGTTATTGGAGGCGGTGGTGGAGCTGGTGGTGGCACAGAATCACAACAGCACAACAACAATAACGGCAGCAGCGCAACAATTACAACAATTTCAGCAGCAACAAATGGTAGCAGCGGCAACAATTCCTCAACTGAAGAAATCTCCATTGTACTAAAAGCAGAATCTCCAACATCCATGCAACATCAATTGAGCAGCTATCAAGCAACATGGAATCCTATGCAATCCAGCTCCGCTGCAGCTGGTGTTACGCTGCGTCCTTCGGCGCCACTCTCACCCGAAGATTCGCTAAATTCTTCAAATTCGAATATGCTTGAAACTTCGAGTCTTTCTGTTGGCGCTGGCGCCGGTGGCGGCATGTTTCATCATTATCAACAATATGCACCATATTCCGGTGCACATGCGCCACCACCGCCGCCGCCGCATCCACATGCGCACTCACATACACATCCCCACGCACATCCGCATCCACATATACATGCACATCCTGCAGCGCATCATGCTGCCTCTGCGGCGCAATATGCTTCTGCCACGGCAGCACATCACTATCCCTCATCGCCGACATCGGCACATTTCATGCAACAGAATTTCAGCGCCGCTTTCAATGCTTCACCCTCAAAGGTCAACTATACGGCAATGCCGCCGCAAACGCTCTATCATACATGGTACTAGCAGGCCTCTCTATGTATCTTTTCGTATGCAAGTGCAGCTGAGCTTCACCTGCCTTTTTTGTTGGATAATGTTGTTAAAAACTTTTTAATTGAATACTTTATGCATTATGTGTGCACTCAAGTGCATTAAAGTTATTCAAATCAGAGCAATTAATGTTCAGGAATTTTGTAGATATATATATATTTTATGTACATATATTTATCATTTATTCTTTTCATAGTTCTTAGTTTGCATTCTAGTTTGTTAACTTGAGGCTTCCATAGCTTTTCTAGATATTGTATATACATAGGTTTCAATATATAAGAATAATATCAAATATTTCACATGCATTTTCGAATACATATGCTATATAACTATATTTAATTGTTATAGGCTTAAAATTTAGTAGCTATAAATAAAAATGTTAAAAAAAGAAGAATAATACTTTAAATTTTTTAACTGTAGCATCGGATCACCCTATGCTGGTAGAGCTTCTTAAGATTAATCTGTAAATTCACATGTAAGTACGTTTCAGAAATCTCAAGAACAACAGAAATTATATGACACGTCAAAAGTTGTTATATGCAAATTTCAGTTTTATTACATTTATTCTCTATAAAACTTCCGGAGAGATGCCCTACAAAATATGTATATAGTGTTTTTCAATAGGAACTCAACAATTTTGTATTTTAATGCTAACAAATCTTTAATTTTTTTTCAGGAACTGTCAACGTCAAAACGTCAGTCAAGGTTTACACATTTGGTTATGGTGAAGTTTACGAAGGAGCAACGTTTGTTGTAGTTTTACAAAAATTTTTTTTTGTAAGAGTTTATGAGAAAGGTCCATTTTAGCTAACTTTGGTACCCTAAATTCAGTGGTGCTAACCGTTTTCCTAGGTTAGCGGATGTCTCCAAACAAAATTTTAATTTGAAAGTTTTTTGGCCAAACACCGGAAATTTTTAATATTTTTGCTTGTATCTACGAAACTAGCAAAGATACGGAAAATGTACAATAGTTATATACAGAATTAAAGTAAATTTAATTTGCAAGCAAAAATATCTTGTGATCCTAAGTCGTAGTAGTGATAGTTTCCGGGTTGTTCCAAAAAGTGCCATAAACTGAAACTTTTTACATTTTGTAATATATCTCGGAATCTAGCAGATATACGGAAAATGTTGCCATATACAAAATTAAAGTAAATTCAAGTTGCCAATGTCATCGAAGAATTAAAGCATGTTTTCGACCAAAATTCACCATCCATCTTCGCGATTAATACCCAGGTCACCATTAATAACGACTTTCAAGAGGTTCCATGGAATTACCAAAATGTAAATTGAATTTACCTTAATTTTGTATATGGGTACATTTTCCGTAGCTCTGCTGGTTTTGAAGATATATGCCAAATTGTAAAAAGTTCCAGTCTTTGGAACTTTTTTGGAACAACCCATGTTTTCGGCTCTATATCTCGCAAACTATCACTCCTATGACTTATGATCGTAATATTTTATAGCTTGAAAATTTTGTATATGGGTACATTTTCTGTATATCTGCTAGTTTCGGAGATACAGGCAAAAATGTTTAAAAATTCTGGTTTTTGGCCAAAAAAGTTTCAAATTAAAATATTGTTTGGAGACATTCGCTAACCTAGCAGAAAAGTTATTACCATTCAGCATACCCAAATAAAGAAAAACAGACCTATTTCACGAACTCATAGCAAGTCGACTACAACATTGAAATTACTATTGAAATACTGAGTCGGTGGTTTTAACTTTAAGAGCGCAACTTTTAACAAAAATCATCTTCAACGATGAAGCTCACTTTGTCAATAAGCGAAATGGGACAATATTATTGGACAACGTTATTGGACAGCAACAGCTTCACATGTGCTTTAAGACACTCCATTGCATCTACAAAAAGTGACCGTATAGTGTGGAGTACTTGCCAGAAGTGTGATGGTACCGAAAATTGGAGTAAGCGTTTCTAAAGTGGCAACCATCGATTCAGATATTAATAGCGACGTTTTGACGTTAACAGCACCTGAAAAAAGATTTAACAATACCTATTTAAAATACCTATTCTTTAATACAGTATCCATATTTGCTGAAATCTTCAATCGATGTAGTCATAATATACTGGGCTGTTACAGTTTTCATTTTCGGGAAGAATTTTTCGATTGTGATTTCGTTAAAATGATCCATTATTCGGCGAATTTTACAATTTATCATTCTCTTGGCATTGAGTATGTACAAATATAGACCAATGCAAGTGCATTCAAATCAGAAAATTAGTCCAAAATGTGAATAATAAACCATTTCAACGATGTCAGTAAACTCTTCTCGAAATAGAATACCGGAGCGGTTCACATATATAGTGGTTTAAATTTAAGAACTTAAGAGTTTAAGAGTTTGTCAAAATTTTAAGCTCTATGCGAACTACATCAAACGTTCAGCTTAATGTTTCACAGTCGTTTCAAGACTGTGGTAGCGGAATATTTTCCAGATCACAAAAAAAAAAAAATACTTTCAACCAATTATGTAATATATACAGAAGCGCACTTCTTATGGAGTGAAAAAAAGAAAAACAGTTAGCTAAATTTCGAAACACATTCTAAACGGAACACATTATATCCAACCATCTCAAGAAACATTCGAAAGACACTGCAATATTCTAAAATCTGTTCTTATGAATCCGAATTAATTTTATTAAATTGAAGATATTTAAAAAGAAAATATGTAATATCTTACGAGTATCTTTTTGCTCTTACATTTTTTAATCATATTTCCACTTTCTGCTTTGTTTTACTTGCTCATTCATTCGGTTTTTGCTCTAACTCCAATCTCTCTCTTTCTGTCTTTTATATTTTTCTTTCTTGCTAGCTCTCTGTTTCACTGTTACCAATTAACCATTTTTTTCTCTCTCGCACTCACGAGTCAAGTCCATGTCGTAAGGCTTTACTTCGACTGGACTTGTTTGTGCGAGAGAGACAAAATAGTTAAATTTGCAACAGTGCCAACACTCTTGTTCGTTTTCTTTTTCACTCACTCCATCTTCAACCAAAAGAGTTTAGTTGCTTAATTTATTAAAATATTTAGTCATTTATAAACGCATTTTTCAATAGAGCACACGGATCAACTGTCTATCTGTATAACAATCGGCAAGTACTTTTATTGACGGCTGCTACACTCACAGTATACTACTGATTTTGACAAATGAATGGTATTCATTTGCAGATCTGTACAATCTATATTTTATCAAAATGGATCGAATATATTGGGCATAAAAGGCTTAAGCAATCGTCACTCACGCAAAGAACCAAACACACATAGGCTTTACAGGAAATACAAACGCAAATATACAAATATTAAACGGTAGCATGGGAACAGCCAGTTACAAGTTGATAAGACTCCGAGAGTGTGAATGAGATAAAGCTTGATTACTTTGTATGTGCTTCGCTATTATTTTGGTGATTGAATTAAATTAAAAACAATAATATACAAAATTATTCATAGACTGTGGTCGACTAAGTCGACCGCTAGTCCTACATAGTAGTAACTGTATAACTGCCTAAACCTTTAAGCTTAATAACGGTTACGTAAACTTACGTATGGAGTTTTTTAAAATACATAATTTCTCAACATGAAACTCAGATACATACTATGTACATACCTACTTGAATAATTTACTCAAAATTTTCGATTTTCCCAACTCGTACAACCAAAAAACCATTTCATTGAGCAAAGTTTCTAACTCGATGCTGCATTTTACTCCCGGCGGTGCATTTAATGATTCATTAGACCTTGACACGCTTCTGAAAACTGCAGGATAACAAACTCGACATGAAGATTTTGATTTATTTTTGTTTTTTTTTTTTCTTAAATTTTACTTGGCTAAAATGACACCGAATTTGTTAACTCCCGGTTGTGGAATACTCGTAGTTTAAGCATAAATACCTCTAAGTAGCTGCTGCATTCCAATGGCTTAGCATGAAATTTCAACAGACACAACGGGACACAAAATGATACGAAATGAGCACTCATAGAAACTCACGCTGCGCCTGGTTCTATACTCCGCGTCTACTGTACACCCTATGCCAATTTGTGCCAGGAAGCTGCAGCAAAATATATTCTATATACGGAAGTTGTCAGCACTTTGTTTTCTGCGGAATTGCCGGCAACTTTGAACCAATTTATAAAAATTCATTTGAAATTTGAAGAGTCTCCAAATGTTACATCCATGAAATTGGCACAAACCCCAACCGAGGTGTTAATTGATACACATTAAGTAATTCTATTTACTACAATTCTAACTGACAACTATAAATTTTTATTATTGTAATTTAACAAAACTGTTAAACTGTTGAGTAATTGCTGTATGAGCGTGATTTACCTCAAATTCACACCTCATCCAATTGCCGAAATAATTTCCACACAATCTACCATCAACAATTTTGGTGCTTGGATTTTTACGTGTCTGCATTTCCAAAGTGGCAATTAATGAATTTAACAAGACAAGTAGGCTGGCTGATCCTTCACTGTCTGCCAGCTCAGACGTATTATTATTTTAATCTAGTTTTCCTTTAAAAAAGGAGCAAATGTGCACAGAGGCAAAAGGTAAATGTTTCAACAAAAGTAAATATTGACTTTGAAATAGACTTAGGCTCAAGTCGTAGACAGGTACGGAAGTTACTAGTGTATGGATAGTTAGATAAATAGATAGATTGCTATCCTCTGTTGACCGAAGTGCGAAAAATTGCAAATAATTTTCTCTGTGGTAGTCTCGATATGATCTTGATTTTTATAGTTTATGTTTTTATTTCGTTGAAATGAGTCGCAAATTTAAAAAAGAAAAAGAAAACTAAGTGAAAACATTAAATTTTTTTTTGATCTGAGTCACTATTTGATGGAATTTTTATGCATGGAAGTCAAGAGTACTGTGACACGAAAAAGCATGAAAAACACGAACAAATTTCAAAATAAAATTCGGTAAATTATGGAAAAATTATACGTATTCGCTCTGTCTATCATAACTAGAACATAAATAACGGGTGGGCCATTTATATCTTACGGATGTTTTTGGTTATAATAAAAAAGAAGGAACTTATTTGCTGTGAAATGATTAATCGCGGAAATTCGTTCTGATCACTTCTTGAATATGTTAACGCGTACAGGGACGCCGCCAGTGCTAATGACATCATTTGCTCGTTTTTTCCATGAGTTTCCGAAGTGTTTCGTGCTGAATAGCAACCATTTCCTGTCGAATATTGTCTTACAAGTCCGTGTCTTCCAGGGTCCGTGACACTTGGTCCGAAATAAAGCGTGACTTGGGCTTTGTAAGCTGCCGTCGATCTGTTGGAACTAAAAGCTTTCCGTGCCATTATCAGCCAGAAACGGCTAAAAAAAAAACCGTTATCAAGGCCCGACAACGATCTTCATTTATGGTGACGATCGCTTCAGTGCCATCTTTGAAGAAGAACGGTCCAATGAGTATTTCCGCACAAATTCCAACCCAAACTGTGACTCGTTGGTCATGAAGTGGTTTCTTGTGATTTTCTTAACGTGGTTTGCATTGGCATAATGCCAACAATTTTGGTTATTCAGCGAAAAATTCGGCACACACGTTGAGTTTTCACATTTGAGTAGTTATTTTGAATGTCGAATACAGGGGGTGTCATAAGCCGATCTGAAAACACATGTAAAAGTTATAGAGTTCATGTAAAGATATGCTAAAGGTTTAAGTGGTCCACCCATTACTTTTGATGTTGATCAAGAATATATGACAGACTAAAGGAAAAAGTGAATGTTTCACTTTTATCATCAGCGTATAATAAGTACTCTATTGTGTTTGTGCTGTGTTGGACCATGCCCAAAATTCAGGCGTAGAGTTGTTAAATCTGGATATTTAGATTCCTATTTTCGCTGCATAAAATGATCTATGGTTCAAAATATGATAGTAAATCGAGCATGAGCTTCTATGTATTTTAATTAATTATATCGAGATAATTATATTTAGTTCTCTTCCTAAAAACGGGTTCATGGGATTATTCAAAACCGTATGTGGGATTATTCAATGCTTTAAGGTATCGTCTGTCATTTATCCATTTAAGGATTGACATCTGAGCTTTTATTACCATTATTAAGTCCAAACATATATAAAATATTCAGTAATGATCGAAATCATTTGTACATATCATAGAAAAAGAAGAACGCCATCTAAATCATAAACCAGTTTCTCCTTAAATATCTCCAAATGAATTTTTTTAATTATATTACACAAATTAAAAGAAAAATCTTAAATTAAAAATATAGCTCATCGAATAACTAAAATATAAAAAAATAAAACTGATTTCTTGTAAATTGCTGTTTTGTCTTCTTTGATGTTCAACACATCATTCGAATCATTAATCAAATGAACAAACTTAACTGTGCCGACTTTGCTGCCTTCAGTGCATGGCATCATCCAAGCATTCGTCCAGAGCACATCTCCATTTGAAACACAGCTGAGCGCTAACTTACATACACGCCATATATAGCTCGCGAGGTGCTTCACAAAAAACACCACATAATACTCCATACTACAGAAGATTCATTAATTTTGCGAAGACCTCAATACGTCTGTTAGTCTGAGCCAATGTAGCCACCAGTCTGTCCAGTCTGTCTGCTCATTCAGTTCAGTTGTCCATCCTATGTGTATGACAGGTTTTCAAGTGCGATTGAGACTCGCGCACGCCGGCCTGGAAGATCAATTAAATGTGTTTAACTTGGCGCACATCTGTGCTCGGAACAAAAGCTTTTCTCCTTTGTTGAACTGCTCGCTAAAGTTTTGCTGTAATTTTTTAACGCTACCGAAAATTAATCCGTTTTAATTTCGATTTGTACTACGAGTATTTAGGTTCGTACGTTCGCTCACATTTTGTAATGGGTCAAAACACCGCGTTGCATTCATGCGGTGGGGCGCTTTTGGCTACTGTCGGACAATACTCTTAGACATTGTAGGCATAGTTTTTGATCATCTCAGTGGGTGACGAATCGACGTGCGTTTTCGATTATTAACTTGGCTGGATAAGACATCGATTTGTTTTAAAGTTTCATTTGTGTAATGATGAATTTCATTTGTAATTGTATATTAAAGATGAACACTGTTGGAATTTTAACGAATACTGTAGATCGTATTGTAATTAACTGCAAAGATAATAATTATGCTATATTGAATTCGAGACATTGGTTCGAACATAGATTAGATCGATTCGTCTTATCATCTTTTTCAAAGGCAAAGCTGTCGAGTGTGCGAAGGGGGCCAAAGGGGGTAAACTAACCGGGGCCCAGGCTATTTTAGGAACACGGGAGCAATGTGATGACACAAGTGCAAAGAAGTTGCCACGACATGTATAATTAGAGGCACGAATTTTCGCACGACAGCCCTGAACACAGGTTTACAATGTCCATCTATTTTCTTCTTTCCCATCTGTATTTTTACATAGACAACTTGGGCAAAACCTGCGGCGATCAAGGAGAATGTCTGGACCAAGATTGGCAATTGATCGAGAGAAGTTTTTGGGATGAAGGCTTGCTAAGCGATTAAGTTGTAGTTGTTTAATTTATTTTTTTTTGTAGGAGTTCGTGAGATAGCTCTATTTTTCTGAATTTGGGTACGCTTAGTAGAAGTGATAGTTTCCGATATATAGGGCAGGGAACACGAGTTCTTCACTATCTCCGAAACTAGCAGAGGTACGAAAAATGTACCCATAAGTTAAAGTAAATTCAATTTGCAATTTGGTAATTGCATGGAACAATGGTGTCCTGGGTATTAATAGCGAGGATGGATGGCGAATTGTGGTCGAAAACATGCTTTAATCTTTCGAAGATATTGGCAAATTGAATTTACTTTAATTTTGTACAATTAGGTACATGTTCATTATCTCTGCTAGTTTCGGCGATATAGGCCAAATGTAAAAAGTTCCAGTTTTTTGGAACTTTTTTGGAACAACCCTTCTCTGCTCTATATCTCGAAAACGATCACTCCAACGACTTAGGATCTTAAGAGCTTTTAGCTTGCCAATTGAATTTACTTTAAATCTATATATGGCTACATTTTCCGTATTTCTGCTAGTTTCGGAGATACAGTCCAAAATGTTAATAATTTCCGGTTTTTGACCAAAAAACTTTCAAATTACAATTTTGTTTGCAGACATTCGCTGACCTAGCAAAACGGTTATCAGCACTGAATTTAGCGTACCCAAATTAAGTAAAGTAGACCAATCTCATGAACAGTGTTGTCATAGTTATATGGTGGTTCCATGTAAGGCGTTTGTCTAGCAGTACTTTACGTAGTTAGGCTGAGGAATAGGTGCATTGTTAAGACTGGTAGACATCTGCCTCTTTTCAGTGTAATCGTACAATGCATAGACTTTAGAGCTGTTAAATTCATCCATTATAGCGACAATACAAAATAGTTCAGTGCCATTTGATAATGCTGCGACCGTTAAGTATGCCCAACATGTTGGACTCAACATGGGCCGTCTTACCACTTCTTCAACGTGCTCGACAACAGGCTCGAATAAATTCGAATTGATTCATCTTCTTTAAAAATTTTACCAACAACACTATGAAGTCACGGTCTCACCCTATGCTCGCCAATATGTTGGAAAACCCGCCCGTTGCTTATTTGTATGGCGTCACTCACTTTGACTTTTCTGCAATTGAGAGAACTAATAGAGGGAGGGAGATTTAGTCTTCTGATTGAGTTCGAGCACCTCAGGTGATACTACAGGCCGATGAGGAGTACTAGGACATATGGTACACTACCAGCGTAACAAATTGCTCTATGTCATGTCTTTTTTATAAACATTTTTCGGAATTGACTTCAAACGGGTGCCTCGAAGTGATAATTTCAGTTTTGGAATGAGAGAACCGGAGCCATATCAGGTGAATACGATGATTGCTCGATGGTATTCGTTGAGTACTTGGTCAGGAATTAATTCACAATGATAGCTTTGTGAGATGGTGCATTGTTTAATAGTTTTCTTGCCACAAATCTGGCCTTTTTTCGATGAATTTGCTCTGTCAAAGGCCACATAACGCTCAGATAATATGTATTATTTACAGTCTGATCTTCTGGTAAGTATTCCGAGTGCACAATACCACTATAATCCATGAAAACAGTCAACATTACCTTGACTTTTAATCGGCCTTGATGTGGTTTTTTGGTTCCGGCTCAGTTGGAGGACCTGAGCCATTGATGATTGCTTGAAGATAATTCGTATAAATCGCAAAACGCAATTGAGTTGAACTGACAAAATCGAGCACTGTAAATAATCTAAATGACAGATGGCGCTCAAACCTTGCGTCGCAGAGTTATGACAATGTCATACTCCGCTAAATCAAACCCGGCTCTTTTTTTTTACAGAATTTATAAGCATTTCTTTGAAGTCATTCTGAAACATACTTTCTCTTTCATTGATTCCAAAAACTAGAGTTGATTGAAAAAAGCGGACAACGGATTTCAATTGCCTCACTTCAAAGTTTGCCCTAAATTTGTAATCCCGCGTAATAGTTCCCTTGAAACTATCAAATATAAGTTTTACAACTTATTTCGTATTCATATCTACAACATTTTATAGCCTAATATACTTTAAACTCATTTACTCTTTACACAAACTCTTCACTCCTTTCAAATCATTGATACAATTAAAGTCAAATAACGATCCAATAAACCCAGACATGTCATTAAACAGGCGTAACACCCACAATAAGCAGCGCAAAACCTCAAAATATTTACGAATATTTTCACGGCAAATACACACAAAAGCATATAAAAATTAGCATGAAAATTGTAAAGTCAGCAATGAAGTTCTATTCGACGGTGATTGACTTGTCAGTCCTGCCTGCCTGCCTGCCTACCTGACAACAGAAGTTTATACAAGAAAAATAACTTGTGCGAAAACATATTCGCAAGACAGCAGACATTAACACTGTCGGGAAAATTGACGAAAAACATATTGTTCACTGAAAACGGGATCAATTAGCGCAATGAACGTGAAAGGTTACGAAAGGATTTGTAGCGTCGTCGTCTACTCAGACGGACAGAATGGACAATTGTGTGAACAGCATAAACAAACAAAGAGCTCGAAAAGTAGAGAAAGCATTTGAGCGAAGGATTAGGCAAACTCGGAAATAATCCTTTGCTGCCATGAAGAAGGTTGCAATAAACGCCGAGCTCAACTCCTTTCGCTATGAAACGCATGGGTGAGTTCTGAGTGAGTCCTTTCGACTTTTACAATACTATCATAAAGTTTTATTTGTTGTCATTTTGCTGCTCGCCTTCTGGACGACCCTTTGCTTCGTTGAAGAGTTGAGTTTGAGAGAAAGGCTTAGTTTGGTCGTTGGTCAACTTAGTTGTTCTTCTGTCCAACAACAAGTCAACTTTTACTCAGACCAGGTAAATAGCACACGCTTTCGTTCATTGTGTATGGTGAAAGAGTATAGGACTCGATTTATGATCCTGTTTCTGCGTCTTTATGCTTGTGTTTGTGTGTTCCTCTGCTCATCTGTTGAGCTGGCAGATTATCCTTGTTAATGAATTGATATTTTACAACAGAAGTATTGTAATGTAGAGTGTGTGTATGTGCGTGCCCTCGTGTTTGTATGATTGAAAGTCTAAAAGTCAAGGCTATGTTAGTATACAAGTACATTAAAAGTAGATTGGAGATATATTGAAATAGTGTTTATATACAATAAATAGACTAAATAAAGTATTTTTTAGATTTATTTAATGGTTCAAATTTGATTTTGATATCAGAATAATTTTAAACAGTAATGAAGACCAAGGTGGTAAAGATAATTTGAGAATGCTGAATACTGTTCTAAAATTGGGTTCAATTATTACGAGATCCGAGATATTTTAGTTTAAAAAATCCCATTTTTGCCTATAACTCCATTATAATAAGTGATATGAACTATAAATTGATTAGCTTCTTAGCAAGTTGTTCGCGAAATATTGGCACCCAGAATGCTTAGCTTTGACCTATAATCTATACGGTATGACTTAAAAAATAAATCGATAGATAGCACTTACGTTCACCTTTAAAACAAAGCCAAAATATTGTAATTCCAAACGGACTGCTAGAGATATTTTTATCGAGCAATTGTAGTTATGGAGTAAAACTTTAGGATTTCAGTTTAAATTTTTCGAATTCAAATATCTTGGAAATTCAAACTAACTTTAGGAACCTGTGAGCGCCATTGAATTCAGCATCCTCGAATAATGAGTACCACTAGTACACCAAGGAAGTATGAATCGTTTCATAACTTCGTTCATTGATTATGTTGTTCTTTAGTATAGCTGTCTGCATTAGCGACAGAGTTAACGAAAAATGGGATCAATCTTGAGCTCTGAATGGGACGTCAAGAGGTTGACGAAGCTTGAAACTTCAGTAGTAGATAAGCTGTTGCCCAATAGATTTATTGCCATGTGGTTTGGCCTTAGCCATTGAAACCTTTGCAGAATTTCGATGCTAGAATCACTAGACACTCCACAGAGCAGAATATAATAGACCCAGACAGGTTTAAATATTGCCTTGTAGAGAAGCACCTTGTTACCTATTCTGCGAATGTTTACTTTACATCAGTGTTTGCTAAAAAACGAGCCAGCAACAGTGAGAATTTATAAATATACGAGTTAGTTAGTGAGTATATATTAGTTTAACCATGCAGCGCATTGATGTAAATCTTCTCTATCAAAATTTAACAAGCAACTAGAGTATTTTTGTGTACTCTTGCGCTCAAAGGAAAACGACTTTGGCACTTTCTGTACACTACTTCTTGGCACTACTTCGGCTGTTGAGGCGAAACTTCGTCACGTCTGTGATACGTCTGATTTATGGCTAATTTAGAGTGATTGAGAGTGATATAGAATAAACAAAATTAGTAACATAGACAATAAAAATAAAGAACGCTACAATCGAGTGTATTTGAGATACCCATTACATCGTCTAAGGCTATTGATTTCAACCATAGATTTGTATAGGAACTATGTAAATATATTTCGTACTAGACCTATTGTATATGGGATATTTTATATCGAGATTATTTCAAAAGTATTTGCTTATGGTGATTACCTCAAATTACGTATATGTATATGCCTCCAAATGATATAAAACCTATCATCTTCTCATAATCCATTGTGCCACACAGTAAAGACCGTTCGCAGAGTATAGAGACCCATAAAGGACATACATGAGACATACAGAGCACGTGCTACTGCTCTCTTCAAATGGAAGCCGTAGCAAGAGCGGGAGTTTGTAATTGGAGCTTAGGCCGGGAAAAATTATAAATTTGCATTAAAAAAAATAGCATCCTTGCTGAAAGTTTTCAAATCTCTTCAGCTCGAAACATTTCAATTTGTCATTTATGATGTTAACCTTGTTAAACAAATCTTTCCACACATGCTGCGCAGTTTTTAATAGACCTATCAATGCATAGAACACGCCAGGATACAGCCAAACAGTATCAATATCTGTTGCAAAACATTTCGGTTTGGTCTGTCATGGCAACTACTGTCGTCCTACAGAACTACTCTCTCTCTCTCTCTCTCTCTCTCTCTCTCTCTCTTTCTCTCTCTCTCTCTCTCTCTCTCTCTCTGTCTTTGGCTCATACAAATTGATACATAAAAAAAAAAGAAAAACAACAGTCTCTATGCTGTTGCACAAGGACATTGTGATCATTAACGATGATTGCAGGATTCTAATCGAAGGTCGTTGCAAATTTGCTGCCCGTGGATTCGTATTGTCAACAGGCTGAGCACCACCAACTGTTTCGTTTATGTGCGCTGCAGTTTTTCCGTCATCTTCATCGTCCTGTTCTGTTCTGTTCTGTCCAGACTCTAACTAAGCATTTTGTACATTTGGAGTTCATTTCTACATTTTCACTTTATATTAATGAAGATTTTGCAGCATATTCTTGGCTTGTTTACACTTCTTTAGACGTCTTTGATCTTTGGAATTGTCGTAATCGATTTTGAATGCTTGGTGGGAAGACTTTGCTCGATTGCCTCGCCGCTTGATTACGAGTATATTCAGTCGACTGTTTGGTTCTTGGTTATTTGGTTTGAACTTCTGATCTGCTGCTGATTTAGCTGCTTTTTGGTATTTCTGTTTGGGCAACTTGTCAGCTTCCTTTTGGCATGTTCAGTGAATTGTTTTGCCATTACTTTCGCTGCAAGAGTTTTTGCTTTTACAATCTAGCAAAATTTGTAGCGTTTATTGAATTTTGAAGTTGGAACGGTTACGCTTGTTTAATCAATTAAAAGTGTCTGGCTGCCCTTTTTATTTCGATGTTGCACGGTGGAAATTGTGTTTGTTTTTAGATTTATGTAGATATTTTTTTTGTTTGTTTGCGTAAAGTTGATGAAAATAAGTTGGTAGTATAGAAGTGACTCCACTGATATTCGAAAAGTTTCAGGAACGAAAGTGGAACTTATAAACATCTTGTCTACGAAGTGGCACATCACTATATCCATAAGTTTGTCCTTTTCACACATTTTACACACGTTAAGAATATAGCCGCCTAACCATACAAAAATTTACCTAAAAAGAAATATAGGTTTGTACAACTCAATCGAAAGCGTTTTATTGGAGAATTAATCAAATCTTTCCAGCCAAATTTTCCAAATTTGTAAATTGTCATTTGCGTGCTATTATCTGCTGAGTGGTATCCTAAAACTTTACTCCATGTATTTCTTTTTCAATTGACTACATCGCTTTTTTTTTGGAAATGGTAGCCATGTTATTCTCCATTCAAGACCTTGGAGTGCATTACAAATTGCAGTGGTTATATCATGGTAAGGAATTTTGCGTTAATGGCGTACAACTATGGATTTACATCAAAAAGGCTGGCTGGATCTTTTCAAAATACTGCTCGCCATTTCGATTACCTTTTTCAGCTTTGATCGATGTGTGAGAAGAAAATGTCCTCGCCATCCTTAGGTGATTTAAATAGTTCATGAGTTGATGCTGCGCAAGTAGCACTTCGCATTAGCTGTCAATGCAAACATTATCCTTACAAGACTATAATAGGGAAAACAAAGTATTGTCATTTTGTGTTGAATTAAACATACGTTATTTCGAATTAGAGTCTCTAACGCATCAGTGCCCCTTTCGATTGAACTATATACTACCAAATTTGTGGAGATCGTCCTAATTAACGCATGCTCAGTCGTCCTCTCGAACGATTTCACGGGCTTGATCACCACAGAGCGGTCGGATCAGAGATTTCATCTGTTTCTTCACTGGTAAAAGTTTTTGTTTTACGGTGGCGGTAACCAAGCACAGCGCATCAACCCTTAATTAAGGGAATTGGCTTTTTACAATTATGAACCTTCAGAAGTGAATGACTAATGTAGACTCCCACTCCCCACTATTAAATACTTGAATTAAAAATGATCAAAAGTTACAAATTGAAGGTGATTCAGGTGAGCAGGTGCGTATAGAGCACTAAACTATTGTGGCCAACAGACCGAAGCTTTAATACATTCATACGAAGTTTCAAGTTGTGTACTAAGAAGCTATAAGAAAGAAAAATTATTGAAAGACCTAACAAGCTAAACACTTTGATATGCCCCTTGATAGTTATATGAAGCGACTGGCCGTAAAAACTATCCATCTCAAATGTTACATTGATTTCGTTAGTAACGAAAAAGTTTTTCATTCAAAACCCCAAAAATGGGAGGAGGGGTGGTAACTGTAAAAAGGAGTACATATGTATGGAATACATAGCAATAAAAGTGGCCGGGACACCTACATTTATATTTATGTGAAGCTTTCGTCCACATCAAGCCACAACATTAAATTTCAAGTTGATATTGATTGCTTTAAAAATGTTTTCCACACAAAAATACAAAAGTGGCAAGGTGGTTTGTGTAGGGGCTACCCCAAAAAGTGGGGGACAACATCCATTGATACATATGTGTAGTGTCCGTCCATAAGAAGCTACCATTGCAAATTTTAAGTTGATATTGATTGCAAAAAAAGGTTTTCATTCATTAATGAAGTGGGCGGGGGTTTCTATGCGGGCTACCCCATGGGCGTGGCACATTTATATGGATATTCTATTTAATTGCAATAAAAGCAAGTCTAGTTGCCAATTTACAACTGCATATCAATATATAAATAGTCAAGCGCAAATCATTCACACATACAACATATTCGCTTGATTTTTTATCAGTTCGTCTGAAAGTTTGTAACGCATTAAAAGAGCCATCGTTTTTTTTTTTTTGTAGAATGTGAAGCGGAGCATTAAGTGAAGCGGAGTCTAAGGTAAGTAAAAATCATGTAACGCCCTTAGTCTCTCTCTATCTCTCTCAGCTCTCTCAATTTGCTATAATTGCTACTTTTTATGTTGGCGAACATCAGTTCAGTATGTTTTTGATAGTATTTTAGTTGGAATCAAATAAATATTTAAAATAAAAAGGAGAAAGAATTGATACACCAACAAAACTTTTTTATAATTGTCCATTAAACCAAAGAGTGAATCATTTCTAAATCATAATTTGTGCAGTGTGCCAAAATACAATACAAATGCAACGTAACTAATTCAAATTTTTGTTTCTCTTTAGTATCAAGCAACCGACTTCGGCATGTGTTCGTTCGTATGGGTGTGAAAACACGTAGGTGTTCGTCCGCATGGGGCTATAGCTGGACAGCGTTGATTTAGAGGCGAAAGCATATTCCCTGACAATACTGTATTATGGATATATTTCGACAGACGAACATAGCTACATCCACTGACTTCGTCTAGCTTATCAAAAATATACATAAATATGTATGGAGTCTAGAATACATCCTTTCATGTGTTACAAACTCCGTGACAAAATTATAATGCTATTTACTCTAAGTGTGTAGTGTATAAAAATTCTGTTGTGGGTTCAACGCTGATCTACTGCAGTCCTACTACAGCTTTTATATACGAATACATGCTGATGATAGTGACATTTTAGTTATCGCAAAGGCCTCTATGTAGTCATCGAGTTAACATATTTTGAATTAAGTTGCATTCCCCAGCTCTGCACGCTCATGAATTCTTCACTGCTAATCAAATTTAAAACATAAATTTAAAAAAGAAATGTTTTGCTCAGTTTTCTGATTTTAGAGGGCTATACGAGTACACTATATAAAGTTTGCTATGATCCTGCTTTAAAAAGGCTAATAAGATGTTCGTTAGTGTATGTTGTAAGATACTTTTAATGAAGATGTTTTCATACGACTATGTATGTTTGTTCATTCTAATGTAATCTGTTCCAGCTATAAATATAGGTACAATTTTAGCAAGCTACCATATATAGTATAGTTTAAAAAAGAGTACATATCTATAAGTCAAAATTATTAATAGACTTAATGTAGTCCTTCATGCAGCAATTACAGAAATATATTTTTAACCCAACTACAAATGTTTTGCTTCATATTTTTTTAATTAAATTTTTTTACATTATTTATTCAAGTAAATAGAAGCCATATATGTAGGTAGGTAAGTACCTACAATGGCACTATCTATCTCAATCAATGATTATCTAATACAGCGATAACTGCATAATTACAACGCTTTGGAAATTAAGCGCTCCCATAGACACAACAAAAAGAACTTCAGCTTTATCTTGAATACAAACTACGATATATATATATACGATACAATGCAATAATAACGACAGCAATGAACATTAACGCATTCGAAACTAAATAGCAAACCTATTATAATTAATGAGTCAAACCCATTGCCACCTGAACTGAGCTGAAAAATAAAACTAAAAGTGTCTACAAGTACGAGTATCTACACAGGCATTATTTCATATGCATATTGAATATGTCGGCATGCACAGCGCGATTTTTGATCAATTTATTGTAATGCAACCTAATTGTATCGGTGTGCCATGACGGTCGCTGATGAACGCATGAACTGCGACCATAATCGTTGAAACAGTGTAATAAAAACATACGACTTCCTACGGCGACACACCACACACGGAAAGGCCAACATTAAAGAGCAAACGCGACGACGACGACGATTCCTAGAATGAAATTGGGTCCGAGAGTACGGACGGACGGACAGCTCGGCGCACTGCTTGACTGACTGAGTGACCAAGTCAAGTCGACTTGGCTCGACATACTGACGCCTAGCGTGACCATATCAATTGTTTTTTTTTTTTATACGATATATGTATATATTTTTTTTTATATTATTATTATCGGTGGCGCTCATTGTTGGAGCGCGTCTGGAAGATAGGTGGGGCGACGGCGAAACTGGTAAACAGGTACAAATTTGGTTCAGAACAAGTATATGCATAGATGTTCAGTTAAAACGACAGAATGGCGCAATACCCATGACAATCACGACCACGATTACTGCTACTACTATTACAGGGCAGGACTTAGGCTTGTGGTCGACTGGAACCAGGAATGATTATAAATGTTAAGCGATAAGTGATAAAATTTTAAACAAAGACTAAAGATTTGGTATTTATATTTGCGATCAAATTAAAGTAACTTTTTCAATAATAATTTCATCAAGAGATAAATCATTGAGAAGATCGCTTTCTAAGCTCAAAACCATCAGATTGTTAAGACGAGCCTGTTCTGAACTTCTGCGTAATCTGTTTTTGCTGAGCTATATTTTTTTAGACGGATCTTTATCCGCAATTTGTCATCAAGAAGCACAAGTAAAGGCGTAGTAATATTTCCGTATTGGGAAAAGTTGTCCTCAAATCGTTTTCTATGATTATGCCATACAGAAAATTTGCCATTGGTTTTTCGACCAGCCATTCATAGTAGAGCTTCGACAATTCGAAAGGTTGTGACAGTTCGTTACCCAGAATTAATTCCAAATCTTCTAGGTATGTATCGACGAGGTTTGTTGATTTTGAATGCAACTCTTCTGGCCTCATTGTCGTATGCCGGCCTAAATTTGTTGTGATATCGACTTGCTTATAGAGTCCAGAACTGGGAGAAAAGTTTAAAATTATCAATTCAATTTAACTTCTGAAGAAGTTTTCCATAATTCTCGAACTTTTATTCCACTCTTCAGTTGTCGCCAATTTTTTCTCTAATTTTCATAGATTTAGAAAGTGTTTCTATTTTAAGATTTTAGAGACTTTAATGATTTAACAAAACTACTGAGTGGACCATAGTGGAACTTTGCAAATACATATCTACATCTGGAGGCAACGAATATTTCCAGAATGTCCAGTTGAGTTGCAATTTCCAGTTGAGCCATTATTACCCGAAAGCTTCATTTTTCATAATTGCCTTTTTCACTTCGTTTAAGTGAATCTCAGGCAATGCTTCTTGAATCTGATGATAAGAAAATAATTTGACTGTTTCATAGTTGTATGAACAGCGAGTTGAACTCATTATGGACACTTTTTCATTAAAATTCTAATATCGGGCAGTACAAACTCGAAAGAATTAGACAGCGTATAAAACACTCTTTTTCCAACCAATTTTAAAGAATCTTCACAGAAAGGAAAGACACAAAACAACAGAAGTATTCAACTGCATTATCAAAGCTTGCATGCTTGCCTTGTTACTTTCCGGTCCGGTCCGGTGGTAGTATATGCCCAAGTCTTTCAAATACTTAACAAGATTTGCTCCCATCTCTTTACCGTTATGTCAACAGTTTTGTATCGAAGTCCAGATAAGTTCAACTTGTCGGTTGTCGACCCATTTTTTGGTATCCTCGTAAGAAGTAAAGCGCTGCTCAGCCAGGGCGCGGGTCATCGATCTGAGCAAGTGGTAGTCAGAAGGGGCTATGTCTAGGCTATAAAGCGGCGTGGGGGTTTGTGTTGTAGCACATCCCAATTCACCGCCTCCAACGTTTCCTTGACGGATCTTGCAACATGTGGCCGAGTGTTGTCATGTTGAAAAACCTGTCGTGTCTTTTGGCATATTCCGTCCGTTTTTGCTTCAATGCTCGTCTCCCATGATATTTTTCGCTTTGGGTTGTCGTTTCATCGCCAATAACATTACGATGCAAACAACTCTTCCGATTATGGCGTTGAAGCAGCTGTTCGCAAGTGAAAAATCTCCTTTCGACGTATCTTGGCTTCAATTCGTATGGCACCCAATTTCCTTGCTTTTGAATCATTCCCATGGCTTTGAGGCATTTGTCAACTGTTGACAAGTCAACGCCCAATGATTCGGACAATTCTTGAAGGTTTTGACATGGATCTTCGTCGAGCAATGCTTCCAATTCTTCATCTTCAAACTTTTTGGGCTGTCCCGGACGTTCTTTGTCGTCCGTATCAAAATCACCACTTTTAAACCGACGAAACCAATACTCTCAACTTGAAATCGATGGAGCATAGTCCCCGTAAGGCTCACAAAGCGTACGATGGGCTTCAGCTGCTTTTTTCTTCAAATGAAAGCACAAAATCCAATCTTCCCGAAAAATTGCGTTTTGTTGGAACAAAAGTCGACATGTTCACAGAACAAAAAAAAATATGTTGTTGGAATGACACGTACTGAAAATTGGAGCTTATGAAGTAGGCATTTACATGAATATAGTTCAGGTTTACCCGATGCGATTTAGTGCTAGTTACGTCATCTCTTATGAATCCTTTAAAATTATTTCTTAAAACTTTTTCTTCAAAGTCATTACTTTTCCGCTTGCACAAATATTTCCATCATTGCTGGTGTGGGCCACAAAATGGTTAGGCGCAGAGTCTTCCTAAATGCGGCCATGCCTACTATTCAACGCAACGTTCAATATACATATATCAGATCCTTTGGAGCCTAACTCTAACTTTGCCTGTTGTTTATTTATTTTTTTGTTTTTCATATTGTGCTCATTGTAATTAGTAAACTTTACGCCGTGTTGAGTCTCGACTCCCCTGCTGCATGCATTCCTGAGTACAGGAGTAACGAACGACATTGCCCGATATATTGTACTATATACAATACATACTCTAACGTAGGCAATTATTATGTCTGCGGTATTTTACTTATACAAAACAAAACAAAATGTATTTTATTAAAAATAAAAAAGTGTACATTTAACTAATGAAGCAGCAGTAGAGTGACTGCTACGGCGTGCAGTCTACCAAAACACGGCACTCTCTAAATTGTTTTATGTGATTTCACATGTTTTTGTTTTTTGTTTTTTTTTGTTTTGTTTTTACTTTTTTTTTTTTTTTTTTGCACCTATGCATCGAAATTCCTTTGAATGCTTTGTAGACCGACTATTAGCTTCATTTACGTTTAGTTGATTTTATATTTTGTAGTTTGCACTTGTACAATATGTGTACACATATAGTACCTCCTATATATGTATGTAAGTATTTTATTAATGATTGGCATGCATGTACATAAGTGAGCAAAGTAATGCATGGATTGTATTGGAATATTACTTTTTTTAATTATATGGTATTCATATTTTTATGAAATCTATGGTAGGGAGTGTCCTTGAACTTTTAAATGTGGTAACAAAAATGCAAGGCTTTTGTTGTTGTAACGATTGTAGAATCTGAAGTATTTGAATCCATTCTTTCGAATTGATTTGGTAATCCTTTGCCAGAGAAGAAATCTTCTCAGTGTCAGTCTCGAGCCGAACACTCGATTGTCGTGTGAACAAAATATCAACTTAATGCATTTAAAATTTGTACATTTATCCTGGACGGTAGTTCTAAGTCGCTGAATTTTTAGAAGTTGCCTTCAGGCTTCAATGTTATCAATCAGTTTAGGGCGATATGCCTTAGGTGTTCGTGATATCGCTCGATGTATTTGGTTGTGACCTCATGTAGCTGCTGTAGCTGCTACCTAACTGTAGAGAATAAATGTTTCGAAAGTAGCAACGAACATCGGCGTTTAATCTTAAAATTTTATTCTGCATGGTCTGAAACCTTTTAAGCTTTGAGTTACTCAGAGTGCTTCAGTTGTAACTCCATTTTGTCTATTTTGAAAAATTTAACTACTCCACAGCCAAAATGTATATTCGATGTCACTATTTTTGTTTTTTATGTTTTATGTATTATGACCCACAAAACTCGAAAATTACAATAAACAAATTTTCTATGAATATGTTTTCGAGATACTTAACTTTTAATTTTCTTCTTTCTTTTTTTTTTGGAGATAGTTTCACATTTTAGGTCAAACATCATGTTAAAGGTAATAATATATCCAAAAATCGTTTCTAACATTTTTTTTTTCCAATCGGTTGTGTAGCTTAAGTGTTAATGGCCCAAAATATAGAGGTGTTGGAATTAATTGTAAAGGAACTTTTTCAATTTTTCAGCGTTTATTTTAAAAAAATGGTACAATGTATATTATTCAAAATATTGTCCATCGTTAGCTAGAACCTTGTCCCATCTTTTTGGCAGCACACGGATTCCGCGTCGGAAGAACGCAATCCACGAATCGACCCATTTTTTGAAATCCTCGTAAGAAGTAAAGCGCTGCTCAGCCAGGGCGTGGTTCATCGATCTGAACAAGTGGTAGTCAGAAGGGGCTATGTCTAGGCTATAAGCCGGGGGGGGGGGGGGGGGGTTGTAATTCAACGCCTCCAACGTTTCCTTGTCGGATCTTGCAACATGTGGTCGAGCGTTGTCATGTTGAAAAACCACCTTGTCGTGTCTTTTGGCATATTCCGGCCGTTTTTGCTTCAATGCTCTGCTCAATTGCATCAATTGTTGTTGGTAACGTTCACCAGTGATGGTTTGGTTAGGTTGTAGCAGCTCATAGTACATAATACCAAATACAGAGCATGAGCTTGGCACTATGAATATTCGGCTTGGCCGTCGATGTTGATGCATGGTCGGGTGGTCCCCATGATATTTTTCGCTTTGGGTTGTCGTAATGGATCCACTTTTCATCGCCAATGACAATACGATGTAAAAAACTCTTCCGATTATGGCGATGAAGCAGCTGTTCGCAAGTGAAAAATCTCCTTTACACGTCTTGGTTTCAATTCGTACGGCATCCAATTTCCTTGCTTTTGAATCATTCCCATGGCTTTGAGGTGTTTGCCAATTGTTGACAAGTCAACTCCCAATGTTTCTGACAATTCTTGAAGGGTTTGACACGGATCTTCGTCGAGTAATGCTTCCAATTCTTCATCTTCAAACTTTTTGGGCTGGCCCGGAAGTTCTTTGTCCTCCATATCAAAATCACCACTTTTAAACCGACGAAACCAGTACTCACAAGTTGAAATCGATGGAGCATAGTCCCCATAAGCCTCACAAAGCGTACGATGAGCTTCAGCTGCACAGCACATAAGCCAACCTTCTCGCAAATTGCGTTTTGTTGGAACAAAAGACGACATGTTCGCAGAGCAAAAAAAATATGTTGTTTACACTTCAGTGGAATGACACATACTGAAAATTGGAGCTTATGAAGTAGGCTTTCACATGAATATAGTCACAGGTTTACCCGATGCGCTTTAATGCTAGATACGCCATCTCTTATGAATCCTTTAAAATAATAACATTGTCTAGCAGCCACTCATGCGAAATAGCTAGGTATAACCAATATGGACGCTTGTAGAAAATGCAACGAATCGGGAGTCACGGAAACTCTGCAACGCCTCAAAATCATGATTAAAACACCTTGACACCATCGGGCTCGTCTCGCTGGAAGAGGCGGCCAGAAGGACTACTAACAGGTCTGCCAAGCACGCAGAAGTTCTACAGGACGACCTACATCATCGGCATCAGTAAGGATTTTATTGGTATATGTGTGTGGAGTCAGCTGGCGTAACCTAACCTAATAACAAATTGAAATTCGATTTGGGCACTTCGATGTAGAGTTACTTCACAGAAGAGTTTTTTTTAATAGACGTGTCACGCTTCTAGTATACTAGCTCCCATACAAACTCACTTAATAATTTTTCATGGAGACTACATGAAGATTATTCTCGCTCAGCAGCAAAAATCAAGGAGCTACCGCCAGAACAGTCCCTCCGTCCATACGAACATAAATATATTTCGGAGATATATCATATTGAACACACCAAAAGAACACAATGCAAACATCTGTTATTAAATATACGTGTATAAAATTAGTAGCTCTCATTTTCGATACTTTTTTTTATTTTTTAATTACCATAAAATATACAAAACTGTCCAGATTGGATCAATATAATGTATAGCGACAAACAATTTTATGTTTCAAATAAAAACGCTTCGACTGGTTGCAGCGTATCTCTTAGTCGTGCAAATTCGACTGCAGTCTGCTTTTCTGCTATTTCTTAAGTATGCTATTAGTCTTTTACCCCATATAGGATCTTAGTGTGAGAATTAAACGAAATGGACATATCGAGCTCACTGGTGAACATCTTTTTTAAACATGATTCATATGGAACATTTCTATATCTCTATGTCATAGAATAACACTTGTTTTTTCACTATAGTATTAAACACTCTCCTTATATTTGAATGAAAGTGCAGAGTATGCAAACTTTCGGTTCCAATGTTTCACAATTTGCTGATTAATCCGCTCATCTTGACTATAGCACTCTTACCTGTTTCAATATAAAAAAATACACTTTGTCTATTTGAATAATAATTATGTTCAATATTAAATTATTGACACAAATCAGATAATAAATTACAACGCACATGTACAATAATGATGAGGCTGATTACAGTTTACAAGTAAATTCCGTGACAAGGTATTAATTTTATAAACTATACTTCAATATATAAAGCGAAAATCCAGTTCGAAATATTATTATATCGTATTCGGTAATATTGAGTGAAAATGAAGTTTGTTTACTTACTTTTGGTGCTGTTGGGCTGTGGCCTAGGCGAGGTCTTAGCACGTCTTGGAGGCGGTGGCGGTACAACACGTGGACTTGAGGTGAGCAGTTTAAGAGACGAGGCTTAGAGTATTTAAATTTTATTTGCCAATTTGTCTTAATAGAATTCCAGTAATTTGTTGTTAAGAGTAAGTAGTACAATATTAGCATTTAAATCGTGTTATAAAATTCAATATACACGAACTGTAGGGACGCCGTCATACGATGCAAGGAAATGAACCACCAGAGCAACCGGAGGTATAATATGAAACATTTTATGCCATCAAAATCTTCACTTATATTTTTTTATTTAATTTATTTAATTAGGGTCTGCAACCGCATAACAGAGTATGTTTTTACAATTGAGTAGTGAGAAGAAAGATTGTTTCTTTATCAATTTAATATTGTTTAGTATCGACGTCAACCACCGCCACCACCACCTCCACCAGAGATGCCACCACCAGAGATGCCACCACCAGAGATGCCACCACCACCAGGAATGTAATTGCAGTAAATGGCTTCGAGAAACATAGATCAAGAAAAATACGATATTGACCACTGAGATATTCTATACAATAATTAACTTTTTTTTTTTCAAAATTTGTTATACTAGTACCACATGATTAAAAATTTGTTCTGGTAATTGTTGGAGCTGTATTTTTTATTTAATTTTCATTAAGGGATTTCAATTAAGGAATTCATTAAGAGATATCTCCTCGAGGCTGGTTCTTCAATGTTACGACACCCTCCAACAACTGTCAATGGGCCGTAAAGTCGCAATTTGTTGGGTACCTGGCCATAAAGGTATCGAGGGCAATGAGTGTGATGATGAACTAGCCAAGAATGGTTCGGCAAACTGCTTCATAGGTCCGGAGCCTTTTTGTTGAATTCACTAATTCAAAAACTTTCACAGTAGATCGGTTTAAAAGCACTGCCTACCGGTACTGGATACAATATCTTGGTCTGCAGCAGGCCAAGCTACTTATCTGTATTATATACCCAAAAACCAATGCAGATCTCAATAGATCTGACCTGAGGTTGCTTTTTTGCTACCTTACCGTTCATCATCCCCACTGAGATATCACCTAAATAAATTAGATCTCTCCTCAGAAACAGAGTGCAGACTCTGTCTAGAGGATGACGAAACTATTTTACATCTCCTTTGCGATTGCCCGGCCTTGGCCAGACTCAGTACTAAGCAGATGAATAGACTCTTTATTACATCTGATCAAAAACACCTCGTTTAAGGATATTCACCGTTTCATTAAAGAGATGGGGAAGATCCTAGATAAATTCACTTAACCATATCCGGGCTAGGGTACAAAAGACATCATTTTCTGTCGCAGTGCCTGCCCGTTTCATATAGGGTAGCCCTCTGACGTTCTAGCTCAGACACTACGTCTTATTTAGCGTTACAGGCTGATCGAGCGTTATTCGCAGTGACTACTTGCTTGTCATGCGGCTTTGGCCCAGACACTACTATTATTATTACTGGTTATGGCTGAGGGATTTCACTGACCTTTATCGAGAACTGTTTGTTTCACTAGTATATAGCGCAATAGGTGCTCATTTAATTTTACACCGATTAGGGTATTCAGGAAGTTATTGTAGTTGCAGTAATGCAGTTACGGCTTTGAGAATATGGTTTACACGCCGGCATGATATAATAATGGTCTGAGCTGGCATCTTCTTTAAATTAAAAACTGTTCTAATGTCCTTTTTTACTATCTTGGCATAAAGCCCAGCCCAGCCCAGCCCAGCCCAGTTATGTTTGGAAAGTTGAACGTGTTTATCATTGGATATGTAGAAATTAATATAAAGCATGATATAAGTAGCAAAAATTTTCAATGTGCGCCCAGCATAACCATAACCAGTGCGTGACGTAGTGTCTGTGCCAAAGCCGCATGACAAGCTTGTAACGCTATTATTACTATTATTATTATTATAGGATATTTTAAAACCGCGATCTAGAGAGATCTATTGTTTTGTCCTTCATACTTAAATGTCCTGCTCTAGTCCAACTTGTTGAATAAACTTTAGTATTGTCCTACGATCTAACTTCTTCAGTTGTTCTTCAGCGACAACGTAAATGCCCAATTTTCGAAGTCACCTTCTGACTATTGCTTCACATTGTGCAACTATATGGAGATTATGATCACAAAATCTGTATTCTAGTTAATTGTATACTACACCCATCACACACAGGTGTTTCCTCAGTCGACAGTGTCCTGTCAGTATTCCTGTCAATGTTCTCAGCTGGTTTCTACCAAGTTGAAGCATTGCTGTCGCTCTGCGTGGGTCGAAACCCCCTACAATTATTTTACCTTGCCTTAGTCCTTGGCTCATGGCCCAGTGCTGCTTCTTTGCTATATTTGTTTCTGGCTCTGGTCCTACCATTGGCGTTGCTGCTCCTTTCTTGGCAAGCCTATCCGCTAACTCATTTTCTACTATATTATTGTGTCCTGGCACCCACAGTAAGTGAACCTTGTTGTGCTCACCGAGTGTTCCCAACAATATAAGTGTTTCCTGCACTAGTTTGGACTTGACGGTGTTTGAGCTTACACATTTAACACCGCCTGACTGTCTGATAGAATGGCAATCTCACAATTGCTATATAGCCTCTATGCAAATTATACTGTGCACATCTAATTATAGCGCACAGTTCAGCTTGAAATACTCGTATACTGGTATATTTTCCCAAAGGCTCCCAGTGGTTTAATCTGGGGCCTACGACTCCTAGACCAGTTCTTTCTGTCGTCAAAGATTCATCCGTATACCACTTGATCGCATGTGGTTGTAACGCATATGACTTTTCCGACGTCCAAGTCTTCTTATCGGACCATTTGATGGTGAAGTTCCGATTGAAGACATTCCTCCTTGTCATCCCGTCTCTTGGCATGGACACTAGTGTTACTCCTTGTGTCCATGTAGAGAGACGTTTCTGACAGTAAATTGAGATACCTTTGTTTACTTCAACTAACAGTATCAGGAGTGTTTCCTTAGTTTTATATTCAATTTCTAGATGCAGTGGTGTTAGATCTAGAATTGATTCCAACGCAGTGGTTGGGCATGTGCGCACTGCGCCAGTGATGCATATGCATGCTAGTCTTTGTAGGGAGTTTAATTCCCTGGTGACTGTGACTTGTTTCGCCCTTTCTCCCCATGCAATTTTACCATATAGTAACATATGCTACACTACCATGTTATACAGCCAGAGCATGGTTTTTGATTTGCACCCCGCCCCCCGATTTTCCGGCCAACTTTCTGCACACGTGTATTGCCTTGGTGCATTTTCGTATAGTTTCCTCTACGTGCGTTTTCCATAGAAGTTTACTGTCTAAAGTTAGTCCTAAGTATTTAACCTCTTTGCTAACTTTCACAACTACCCCTCCGAGTATGATTTCCTTTAGTCTAGGCAGTTTGTGCTTCACTTCTATATTTGTTTTTGTTCCCATGAAACCCCTTTAGATTCGAATAGTTTTACTTCAAGCTTTCGCAATAGGCGTTTGTTTACTTTTAAAACTAGTAATCAGTAATCACAAATCAGGCAGCGATTAGTTCTGTTGAAAGCGCTCTATGAAAAAAAGCGAAATATATTATTCAAGTTAAAAAACACTTGGGCACAGAGGCAGTGGAGAACGCTCTACCTAAGTGGGTAGTTGTCCGGAGAAAGAGGAATAATTGACTCATTTTGAAAATGAGCTGCTTATAATATATACTGGAGTGGTCCAATCTGTATCAATGTTGGATAGTTCATGTGGTTTATTAAACATTAGCTTAGATAAACTTAGTGCGGGTGGCCGGTGGCAAGAAAAACCACCATCACTCACAAATCGCTTATTTGAGATAGACCACTTCTTCTACATTAACAAACGTAACCACTTTCTACTCTTAGCTTCAATATTAAAATAATTTATTGTACCAGGAGTACTATCTGTGACATATGCTACGAGTATAGAGCCCAATGAATATTATTGTTATACATTTTATGTGATATCCCGATTTGAATCTGTGTTGAAAGTGATAAAAAATTTAGATTTTTTAAGTTTATAAGAAGTAAATCCAAAAAATCTAAACAATTTCAATTTACACAGCTGCTTTATTACGATCAAATATCTATTTGTAGCTCTTAAAATATGTTAGTAGAAAAATATTTTTGATTTTTTTTTTTTTTTTTTTGGAATGTAGCAACATTTAATTGGAGACCCTATAAGGGTTTAATGGCTTTGACATATAAATTTCTAAATTTAGTAAACCGCTGAGCGACAACGTCTTAGTTGTGTTTTATTTACATACTCCTGGCCGCTGCGATCTACGCCGTAACCATGCCACAGTGTTTCCGGCGGTTTGGTCCAACGTACAAAGTAAGTCTTATGTACAGCGGCATGAATTTTTGGCTTCGATTTGACGGGTTTCAAAGTCTTACCCGTTGCGTTGTTATCATGGCGACGCCGAAACGGACGCAGAAGCCAGTGGAAGGCATTAAGCGTGAAGCCACTGGTATGCTTCTGCTGCCGTTCCAGAAGCGTTGCCATAGAACCTGTACCGTTGGGTGTAGCCAACTTTCCGTGCTGTTCCAGATTGACGACATTGTGCAGCGATGTGGTGAAGATGCCGTGCGTGTGAGCAACACCACCGGCGTAATCAAGGTCAGCGCTTTGGCGTGACTTTATTTTGGTGCGTGAGTGAAACACTTCGATGTCATCCTGTGCACACCAGTTGCTATTGCGACGGCACATTTGCATCGCTTCGTTGGATTGAGGTCGCGGCCGTGCCTTATTAAACTCCAAGCGATGCAATTGTTTATCCTCGAGCTCTTCAAGTATGGGTGAAACGCGACTGCTGCGACTGCATTTGAAGCAGCGCGGCAGCCTTGAGCTGGCACTGTGCACCTGCTTTTCCGGCGTCGCCGCAATTTGTGCATTAATTTGTGCTGCAGCAATACTTTCGGGCATCTTAACAAATATATAATGATCATTCAGCAGACAGACATCGGATACCTTCTCGGCGCTTTTTAGCTCTTCGCCAAAGAATGCATCCAAATCGGCATTCTGATAGATGCGATAATCGTGCTGCGGTGACAGGTTAAACTTGAGCTTCTCGAATGTTACAAACCGTGCTTGACTCAATGCCAGTGGCTGTGGGCTGACATACGGCTCGATATCCTTCTGTAGTTCTTTGGCAGCTGTCGACGTTTCGCTAAATTCGAACGACCTGGACAGTCCGACAAAGCTTCGACGGCGATGCAGCAATAAATCCGTACAGCTGTTGGTTAACAATTTGGCTCCAGTGTTTGTCACTTGTGCGCATTGTTTGCGTTGTTGTTGCAACAACGCTTTTGACATTATCCGCATACCCGCCAGTCGACCTCCGATGCCGGAGTTGTTTTTAGTGTTGCTATGACCGTTGAAAATATGTTGAATATATTGAAAGGGTAAAATTTTGGTTGAAAAATTTTAACAAGAAAATCAATGGCAAGTTTTTGTTTCTATATATTTTTTTTTTTGTCTTGTTTTCGATAGGCAATTTTTGCTTGCATTTGTTAGAGAAAATATATACAGTGAATCCCAAAATTAAATTTTAATGTAGAAGTTTTCAAATTTCATTTGAAGTTTAAATATATGTACATATGGTGTGTATTCTATGTTTTCTACATAGTTCTTTAGTAAATTCACTAGTTCCCATCTGCACTACCTAGCCCTAGTGAATTCACTAGCCCTCGGTAATGCAGCAGGCAGTAATCTAAGGATAATTCGCGATTTGAATTCACTTGGCATTAAGCATGTGAATAAAACTTTCAATGTCAAGTGAGTTAAAATCGCGAAATTGTTCTGAAAATGAAGATTTAAACATGTTAACGAATTCACTTTCCCAAAATCTTCACGAAAGTCAATACCAATAACAGGTCTGATGTTTCTATTTTTATAGTAAAGTAAGTTTGCGTCTTTTAATATGTGTGTGTGAAGGTAAATTTTTATTTGTGCAAAAAAAATTTTGCGAAAAAGCAACTATACTAAGAATTATGCCGAGAAAGCGTAAGTCTAAGCTTTCACAAAGTTCTAATAAAGCTCGAGCTATGAGAGTTGCTAGACGTGACGAGACATTTCCGCAAGCTGAACTGCGAAGGCTTGAACAGGCGTCGCGTGAAGCAGCACATAGAGCTGATGAGACACAAGAACAGTCCCAAGCCCGGCGTCAACAGCATGCTGAATATCTGGCATCTCAACGAGCTGATGAGACATCAGAACAATCCCATACTCTGCAACAACAGAACGCTCAATATATGGCATCACAACGAGCTGATGAGACACCAACTGCATTATCCGAAGATATCTTGCATAGATATGAAAGGATGGATCAAGTCGACAATGAACTATGTTTCAATGAAGCTCTGGGTCTTATCGAAGACAAAAGAATAACGATTTCTGGAAAGAAGTTGTCCGACTTCGGTATGCCTACACCACAGCGTCGAGGAGAGCTGTCGAGCGATTTGATCAAAGAACTAAGCTACAATACCACGTTGTTACGAGAAACAGTGTCATGCCTGCTACCCGAGCAAAAAGACATTTATGACAAAATATTACAACGAGTTGAGCGCCATCGCGGCGCTCGATCGCTGTCTACAAGATATACAAAGCAATGGAAAGTTAATGGGTGGTGTGGTAGTGTTATTGGCAGGGGATTTTAGACAGACATTACCTGTTATCGAGAGAGGCGCGAGGACGAAAGCAGACGAAATTAACGCATGCCTGAAAGCATCATACCTCTGGACCAAAGTTGAAAAGCTTTATCTCACCACTAACATGCGAGTCCAGTTATTCCGTGGAGTTTCTAAACTCTTTGGATTTATCCGGGATGCCATCCCATAGGTTGGAATTAAAGGTAGGTGTACCCGTTTTGTTAATGCGCAACTTGAACGCGCCAAGATTATACACGGTTACGAGTCACCGAACTAGGAAGGAATATTGTGAAGGCCAAATTCTTAACTGGCGAAGCCAAGGGAGACAATGCGTTTATACCACATTTTCAATGACTTTCAAAAAATTTCAGGGTCAAACCTTAAAGGTAGCAGGAATACATTTGGGCACGCCATGTTTTTCCCACGGTCAGCTCTACGTAGCTTGCTCACGCGTTTCAAAAATCTCCATGTTTACGCAGAGCAAAAAAAAAATCATTTAACGTAGTTTATAGAAGTGTATTGCTCTTTGCCTTATAACCTTTGAATAAATATTATGAATCATCATCAAAAATCATCAGTTTCAATTAACACAGTACATTAAACTTAGAACAAGGGCCTCCAGTGGATTCGAGAATGGTTTCGATGCACAATTCGATCCACTGGAAAATGATCATTTCTGGTACCAGCGACTCGGGCCGGGACAGCTTGTATATTCAAATCTTTCCATTAAATTTTGATTCACTTCTACTGATCGGATTGAGCTGAAATTGAACATAAACGGCAATGCCAATATGATAACCATGGTAAAAAGAATTCGGCCTGAGCACGTCTGCTCTATGTTGTCTATGAAGCCTAACGTAATATGTTACATAGACAAGTTACAAGTTCATAAAAACTAATATACGCATAAACATACGAGGGGCGCTATTTATATAACTGGCTTCGGCAACGCTATGCATTTCCGGGTGCTTCTAACGTTTCCATAAGAAAGTTTGAAAAGTTTGAAATAAAAGTACGAAGAACGTTTTGCTGTACGTGCAATATTTGTGTTGTTTAGAGTGGCTTTGAAAAATCATCTCGTGCAATAAATGGAATTAAACCTGAACATTTCAGTGCGATTATTTTCCATAATTTTCGACGTGGATTATCAAGCCAGAAGTGCTTATATGAATCATCAAAATCATTTTACGGCGATCAATCAACGTAAAAAACTGGTACAACGAGTTCAGTCGTGGTCGACGCTAACTCCAAGACGAATTTCGTGAAGCGCGTTCAAAATCAGTTCTTGTGCCAAAGAACATTGAGGCTGTAAGCGAACTGATAAAGCAAGACCATCATGTGACATATCTTGAGACAGAGAGGCATGCTTGGGCATTAGTATGAAAAGCAGATTTTACATGATCATTTGGCAGTGAAGAAGATCTGTTTGGAATGGATGTCTCATCCGCCATACAGTCCTGATTTGGCACCCAATGATTTCTTTCTGTTCCCGAACGTCAAAAAAAAAAAAATTAAAACAAAAAGAAATTAAGTGTATATTGACTCATGTCTTGGAACTAGCTCATTCGTAGTGTATTGATCATCACAATAAGAAAACAATAAAACCATTTTCAACTACAAATATTTGTTTTTGCATTGCTAGGCCCGAAATATAAATAGCAAGCTACGTATTGTATGTGCAGGGTGTGAACATAAAACTAGACTTCTTTTTCAAAAATAAATATTTTGGATATTTTTACAGATGTACTGATGTGTTTCCATACACAAAAGTAACCAAAAGGAGGGGTTATTGAGAGTTCAATATCTTACCTAAAATTCAGATAGCGAATTCGACGAATCATTTAGAAGATCATATTTATAATCGTACACAAAATTCGTGGTTCAAATGAAAAATGAGTAAACTTTTACATCAAAATATATTTTTGGGATTCACCGTATTGTTCATATACATAGTACATATACGAGTATGCACCTATTTATAATATTGGTATGTATGTATGTATGTATGTATGTACATGCATGTAGGCTCAAATCCTTCAATTGTTATTTATTACCTTTACTGTTATAGTATATCCGTTGCTGTTGGCCAACTTCATGTCGCGCACGTAGTTCCTGTTTGCATTGTTGTTATTGTACTGGTATATATATAATTGTTGTTGTTGTTGCTGTTGATATTCTTGAAACTGCTGCACTTGACAGACAGCCGTGCCGCCATGAAATTGAAGGCATTCGTCGTTGGTTTATATATAAAATATATATTGTAAGTTTTATAAGCGGCACGTTGAAGTACGCCGTAATAAAGCACGTCATGCAGCAGCAATCATCAACACGGAGCGGCAAGCAACAACAAGTAGCAATAATAATTTCAGTCACAACAGCAACAACTTGGCGCAGGATATACAAAAGTTTTATTTATTATTTTAACTGGTAAACAAATTCTACACAGATACACACCGGCACGCGTTCTATGCACGTAGAAAAAAAAAACAAAAAAACAAAAACAAAAACAAAAAAAAATAAATAAAAGTTTTCACCTTACTTTACTACTGAGTATACTTTAGAGTTTACTGTGCTGTTTTAAAGACCCGTATTTTATTTTATTGCGTCCTGTTTGGTTTACGTTCTAGAACTGACTAACCGGTTGAAACGCAAACAGACTGAACAACTGAAACTTTATTTTCCCAACTCGACTTCGACTGCATAAAGTTATCCTAACAACCACCCCAAAAAGTATTGATGGCTTGGTGGTGTGGTATGTATTTGAGAAGTTGAGGCAGTGATATCGCATTGCAGAGCAATTTAGTTAAACGAGTTTCAATAGATTTTAATATTATTTTTAATTAACACTGGCCGATTCGGAAATTTACGAAATTTTAAAAATGATAAATTTTTTATAATTATTTACTTTTATATTTCAAAACTTGGGCGCGGCACTACATATTTATACAGTGGAACTTATTTCTTATAGAGAAATTCTTACCATCAAAATACCATTCTCCAACATTCAAAAGTTCTTAATACGAGAGCTATTTGAAAAGTCAATTTTCTGCATAGTAATTTTAAATGCAATACTGCTAATGTCAACTATTATCTGTTAATAGACTACGATTAAATTTTAAGCAAATTGCATTATTAAGTTTGTGTTTGACTGCCATTTAAAGCAGTTATGAAAGGCAGACAGACGGACAGAAATCAGAAGGTTAAAACCTATCAGATGAGACCTATCAGACCAAAGAAAGCCACCGTTATGCTGCACACAATGGATTCATATTTTATTTGCAAAAACTTGACATTATTGCGGTTCGAAGTTATCACACGATTATGTTTGAAACCAATTTCGGCACCAAACTTTCTGTCCATCTGTCTGCCTTTCATGTCTCATTTTTAAATGGCTGTCAAACACAAATTAAATGATGCAGCTTGGGTACTACTAAAATAATTCGAAATTCAAAAAAATCACTAACTTATCAAATTGCCCTCATATTAATCGATTTTACTTTATAGGAAGCGCTTAATTTTTCAGGTCTTAATATAGCCTATGAACTTTCTTTCTCGTTCAAAAATATTACATAAAAATTTCATCAAAGTCGTTCGGATAGTTTCTGAGTCTACTCGTAAAAGAAACAAAAACTTATTTATACGTATGTTTATACGGGCATACTCGTATAGATTAAGACTTTTAAAATACGTACAAAAATTAAAGATTTACAAATGAATTAATGTCGGTGAGCTACGGAATTATTTCTTATTTAGATGCCTAACATTTTGCTTTGTATGCTGTCCTTAATATATAAAATTCTGTTTTTCAAATCAATTTCTTTAACGGATAAATTTAAGAAATTCATGTTGAAACTAAAAATGCTAATCTACGCTAGATGGCGCCACTTACAGTCGCGAGTGCTTGACCAATTCCAATTGGTCATGTGCCAATTGGTCATGTTCAGTCAGGAGCGGCATAAAAAAGCAAAAACAAACATGCTGGTAGTGCTTATCTATACTTCTATACTATCTATACTAATAATATTATAAAGAGGTAAAGTTTGTGAGGCTGTAGGGGGTAATTTCTGGATCTACAGAACCGATTTTGAAAATTCTTTTACCAATAGAAAGCCACGTTATTTGTGAGTGCCATAGGCTATATATTAACCCGAAAAATGAAAAGACTTTTTCGTGGTAGTCGGATTTGCAAAGTACGTCGGAGAAAAAAACGGTCGAACGAAAACAATTCTTACGAACGCAACTTTAACGATGAGAGATATATGATTAAGTTCTAGAGAAAAGTTGTAGAGCTTAATATTGCCTACAGTGACAGCATATGTCAAACTTTTATATTTAAGTCACAAAAAGTAGATTTTTATATTAAAAAAATAGTTTAAAACGTTAGGTCATGTTTATTGGACATATTATCAACAATTATGAATTCTTATCAAAATAAGTAAATTTATCGTCTCAAGTGATTAAAACAAAATACTATTCCCTTTTACTGCATATAGTTTGGACGAATGGTTAATGAGATTATACGACAAAGGTATGGAACCGCGACCGTGTCGTAATCTATTTAAATGGGGAAGAGGGGTAGGGGAATTAGAATGGTAGGTAGGGGAAGGATGGTAATTAAAGGGGGCAGGGGGAAGAAGGGTAGGGAAATGGGAGGCAGAGTGTAAGGTAAGGGAAGGAGGGGTAAAGGTAGGAGAATGGCAGCAACGCGCTGGGTACCATTTAAGATGGAGAGATGTATACATGTTAATGGGATCGGTCGGGCAGGGAAAAGTAAGGAGAGGTAGGGGAAGAGAGCAGAGCAACGGGGGCAACGTAAGGGCCAAGGAGAAGGGGTGGAAGTTACAGGAGAAGAGGGGTAGGAGAATTGGAGGTAGAGTAAATGGGCATGGGGAAGATGGGACAGGGGGAAGGAGTGGCAGGTGAAAAGGACTGCCAATTGGAAGGGCAGCAACACGCCGGGTACCAGCTAGTTTTTTATAATCCTAAAAATTCATACTGGCATTTAATTGGAGCTTCAATTAAAATACGAAATTATACATTTTGGGTACAGTGTTATGAAAACGATACAAACATTTAACACTCATATCAATGAATATTTTTCCGTTGGGATTGTTGGCGGTACTACTACTGCAAAAAATTAAAACAGTGTAAAAACAAGAGAAAAGACTTTATAAACGAAATTTATATGCTAGGTTGTTAGTTTTCTTTTATTATTATTTTATGAAAATGAAGCGAAAAACAAGAAGAAAATGTTAACTTCGGTTGAACCGAAGCTCTCATACCATTCACGTGAAATTTTAAATCGTATTATAAAACATAAACGTGGGGGGTTTAAACAGACGCTACGGCAAAAAGTGAGCGGTAAACGTATGAAGCGACCATCTATATGTATGGGAGCTATAACTTATATTGGATAAATCGCGGTCAATTTTGTACTTGTGTTATTTCTGGTTATAAACATTCTGCATACCAACTTGCAAACCATTATGACAAAAATTAAGGGATTTGAGCGTGGAGGAACGCACAGCTTTTTGACGTTATTTCAAATAATAAAAAACTAGATCTAGTAAAAAAATGTTAAAATGGTAACACTGCAAAAGATACAAACAAGCATACAGAGCTTCCAAAATGCCAATGGTTTGCAGCTGATTTTTATTTTTTATCTCTCTCTCTCACTCCCTTTCTCCCTCCCACACACTACATTGAAGTAGCTTAACGTTTTTCGCTATATAATTTGCTAATTTTTCGAAAAGCGCGACGCTTTATTTGATGCCAAAACTAGGCTCGGTCATTAATAAGTTCTATATCAATATCTAAAACAAAAAACAAGACATACTATGGATCATCAATGGAGTGGAATGAATCCGACGAATATTCAACAATTGCATGATTTGGTGCGCCAAATGAAGGATATTATGAACGTGTTAAACAAACGCTTTGCCAAACAGTCAGTTGTGATTATAGCGACGCCGGACAACTGTAAAAGCAAATATATGGTATTTGGCGCCCAACCGCTTGAAAGTTTAGTACGAAATGTCGTACTGGACACGATTGAAAAGGCGGATGCAGCATTATTCCATTTGCCACCGATAATCACTGGTTCATCGACAACTCTGGAATATATGACACTGACGCAACTGCGCGCATTCATAAAGCTAATGTTGAGATACTCAACGGGACACGTCTATCATCACTATGGACAGCAATCAACTCGTCCGCCATGGTGGCCTGAAGAAATGCCGTGGGCTAGTTTACGCCACGATAGGCGCACCATGGAAAACCAACGGAAGATGAGCTTCAAGCGTATGTTGCGTAAAATCATCACTAATTGTTACACATACCATGGACGCGGAGATTTACTGCCTAATTTAGCTGATGACGATGACCACCAAATGAACGAACTGCTGCCCAGCACATCGTGCCCAATACAGAACGGGCAGACAGTGGTCAATGCTTCAACGATTACGGACAACGGTACAAAGCCACTTGCCGTTGCCCATGGCTCACCAATGCTGCCTGATCCGAATATACTCTTAAATATGCAACCGGATGGGACCATAGGAGAAGGTCAACACATGATACAACTCGACAACCATGAGAGCAACGTTATTTATAACTTAGATTTAGCAACTGTGGGTCAAGATGGCCAAATCCTTGTAAAGGCAGAAGATGGACTTGAATATCCTATAACTGTGAGTATTCTTATAACAGTGTCCGATGCGACATATCAATCTTTATTGGCCAAGGTACAATCTGCAAATGGGCAGGTAGATGCAAATGCCAATAATAATAATAATTAATATTTTCTCTGCAATAATTTATAAAACAACAGAAAAGTAGTTGAACATGGTGAGTGGGTTTGCGATTTACGAGTACTAGAAACAAAATGTAGCATTTTTTATTTTCGTTTTACTCCTTTATATATTTTATTATTTGTTTATATTTTTATTTGTTTATATTTTCGACATTAATATCTTTTATAAAAAAAAAACAACAAACAATTTACAAAAAAGAAATAATAATAAATGTGTATATACATAACATGTATGTACACCTAAATGCATTTTTTATATGAATAGTATAACCGATAATCGATGTATATGTAAACATTTATTAAATAAGCTCTTAGAATTACTCATACACGCACACATTGTTATATGCCAGTTTTATTTATTTTAAAATGTATTTTATAAAAAATATTATCAGGCCTCTACCATATATAATCCAAACATCAAAAATGTACCAATTTGTCGAGTTCACTTTCGTTAAATCTGCCGGAAAGAGCGGAACATGTCACTATAATTTTAAATTGTGAAACTTCTATTGTATAACATAAAGACAATATAAAAATAATAATAATGATAAATAATGATAATAATAGTAGTAAGATTAATAGAAATAATAATATTATATTTAAGAAACAAAAGCAGTGTTGTGTATCGAAGTTTAGTCACACGAAAAAATTTATTTAAAGCAAACAAAAATTTGTAATTCATATTCTATTTTTTTAACCTGTTATTGGAGGTGTCTTTATACTAAAAACACCGTCTAGGTTTAATGTTGTTCCCTAACAGAACATTAAAAATAAAATAAAATAGAATGTAAGACTAAAATTGATTTAAAAAAACAAAAAACATATTAAGTAAATTTATAAATTCTTATATAAAATAAATACATTTTTATGAATTAAGCTGCTTCCTTTTTAAAAGTTATATTTACTTACAAGTTTATAATAGAATAGTTCCTGAAACAATAAAAGCAACGAAAAAAAAAAACGAAACAGAGCCTATAATTTGTTTTTTCTCAAAACAATTGAAGTTGTAGTAGGGTAAGTATTGCTGCAGAATACTATATAATACTACCTCTACACTGGAAGCGGACATCGAATCCAGTATAAAGAAAGATGTATGCTCAAAAGCAACACATATGATTACGAGTATAAAATTTTACTACTTTTAGCTTTCCCGCCCATTGAAAGGTACAACCTCATTTATACATCAAAGTGATTACTAACTGGTTACTAAAATTTAACTGAAAGTTTTGAACTAGCTTATAAAAGTATTTCTGTAATGAGCGTGCCGTAAATGCCTATAACGATAATTTTTAATTCATTTTATTTTTCTCAACATCATTCAATAGGTTTAGAATTTTGATTTCATTGAGTTTCGGTTTTTTTGTTTTTATACCATTCGCACATTGTGTGAAATGGTATTATCAGTTTGTATGAAAGTTTGTAAAGCATTAAAGTATATAAACTCGAATTATTGATCAGCTCGATGAGATGAGTCGATCTAGCCATGCCCGTTTGTATGTTGCGCATATTTTGGGCACCAATTTTTATGCTATCCCGTTGAAAATTTATACACACACTTCTAATTATTGCAGTTTAATATTAGTATCAATATCATAATAGTAACAAGATTAACCCGTCAAGCCCACTTTTTGGGGTAGCCCCCACACAATTCCACCGTCCACTTTTGACTTTTTGTATGAAAAACTTCTTTACCAAAGTCAATATTAGGTGATGTGATTCTTTTTTATGGTCAGCCGCTTAACATACATAGACTAATAGGCATGGCCCGCCCACTTTTTGGGGTAACCCCTATACAAACCCATAGCTTACTTTAATGCATTTGTATGGAAAACGTCAACATCAACTTGAAATTCGATATGGTGGAATCTCATAGATGGTCGCTTCATACACAATTACTACTAGCGTATAGCGCCAACTTTTTTGGGTATATAGGTGCTACCCCAAACAGTGGGCTGGTCCCACCTATTAATGTATATGTCAAGTATCCGTCCACTAGAAGTTACCATATCAATTATAATTTAAAAAGCTTGGTTGTTTGATGAATTTAAAGATACACTTTCTACATGCCCATTTAGATAAATTTTCAGGCAATCTTGGATATTTTAGTGAAGGACAAGGCGAACGCTTCCACCAAGATATCAAAGTCATGGAAACTCGTTATCAGGGAAGGTGGGATGAAAATATGCTTGCAGACTATTGTTGGTGAAGCGAGATTTACCAAACGAAAACAGAAAGCGAAAACCATTACATAGATTCTTTATACCGGATTCGATGTCCGCTTCCAGCGTAGGGGTAGTATTATATAGTATTCTGCAGCAATACTTACCCTACTACAACTTCAATTGTTTTGAGAAAAAACAAATTATAGGCTCTGTTTCGTTTTTTTTTTCGTTGCTTTTATTGTTTCAGGAACTATTCTATTATAAACTTGTAAGTAAATATAACTTTTAAAAAGGAAGCAGCTTAATTCATAAAATTGTATTTATTTTATATAAGAATTTATAAATTTACTTAATATGTTTTTTGTTTTTTTAAATCAATTTTAGTCTTACATTCTATTTTATTTTATTTTTAATGTTCTGTTAGGGAACAACATTAAACCTAGACGGTGTTTTTAGTATAAAGACACCTCCAATAACAGGTTAAAAAAATAGAATATGAATTACAAATTTTTGTTTGCTTTAAATAAATTTTTTCGTGTGACTAAACTTCGATACACAACACTGCTTTTGTTTCTTAAATATAATATTATTATTTCTATTAATCTTACTACTATTATTATCATTATTTATCATTATTATTATTTTTATATTGTCTTTATGTTATACAATAGAAGTTTCACAATTTAAAATTATAGTGACATGTTCCGCTCTTTCCGGCAGATTTAACGAAAGTGAACTCGACAAATTGGTACATTTTTGATGTTTGGATTATATATGGTAGAGGCCTGATAATATTTTTTATAAAATACATTTTAAAATAAATAAAACTGGCATATAACAATGTGTGCGTGTATGAGTAATTCTAAGAGCTTATTTAATAAATGTTTACATATACATCGATTATCGGTTATACTATTCATATAAAAAATGCATTTAGGTGTACATACATGTTATGTATATACACATTTATTATTATTTCTTTTTTGGAAATTGTTTGTTGTTTTTTTTTTATAAAAGATATTAATGTCGAAAATATAAACAAATAAAAATATAAACAAATAATAAAATATATAAAGGAGTAAAACGAAAATAAAAAATGCTACATTTTGTTTCTAGTACTCGTAAATCGCAAACCCACTCACCATGTTCAACTACTTTTCTGTTGTTTTATAAATTATTGCAGAGAAAATATTAATTATTATTATTATTGGCATTTGCATCTACCTGCCCATTTGCAGATTGTACCTTGGCCAATAAAGATTGATATGTCGCATCGGACACTGTTATAAGAATACTCACAGTTATAGGATATTCAAGTCCATCTTCTGCCTTTACAAGGATTTGGCCATCTTGACCCACAGTTGCTAAATCTAAGTTATAAATAACGTTGCTCTCATGGTTGTCGAGTTGTATCATGTGTTGACCTTCTCCTATGGTCCCATCCGGTTGCATATTTAAGAGTATATTCGGATCAGGCAGCATTGGTGAGCCATGGGCAACGGCAAGTGGCTTTGTACCGTTGTCCGTAATCGTTGAAGCATTGACCACTGTCTGCCCGTTCTGTATTGGGCACGATGTGCTGGGCAGCAGTTCGTTCATTTGGTGGTCATCGTCATCAGCTAAATTAGGCAGTAAATCTCCGCGTCCATGGTATGTGTAACAATTAGTGATGATTTTACGCAACATACGCTTGAAGCTCATCTTCCGTTGGTTTTCCATGGTGCGCCTATCCTGGCGTAAACTAGCCCACGGCATTTCTTCAGGCCACCATGGCGGACGAGTTGATTGCTGTCCATAGTGATGATAGACGTGTCCCGTTGAGTATCTCAACATTAGCTTTATGAACGCGCGCAGTTGCGTCAGTGTCATATATTCCAGAGTTGTCGATGAACCAGCGATTATCGGTGGCAAATGGAATAATGCTGCATCCGCCTTTTCAATCGTGTCCAGTACGACATTTCGTACTAAACTTTCAAGCGGTTGGGCGCCAAATACCATATATTTGCTTTTACAGTTGTCCGGCGTCGCTATAATCACAACTGACTGTTTGGCAAAGCGTTTGTTTAACACGTTCATAATATCCTTCATTTGGCGCACCAAATCATGCAATTGTTGAATATTCGTCGGATTCATTCCACTCCATTGATGATCCATAGTATGTCTTGTTTTTTGTTTTAGATATCGATATAGAACTTTTTAATGACCGAGCCTAGTTTTGGCATAAAATTAAGCGTGGCACAGTTCGAGAAATTACCGAATGAAATAGCAAAAAAATGATTTTAGAACGAGCAGCTTCAATATGGTGAGTGAGAGGGAGACGTGTAGTGAGACACAGAGATAAAAAATAAAAAATAGTGATGCAAACCGCACTGCATTGGGGAAGCTCTGCATGCTTGTTTTCATCTTTTGCAGTGTTACCATTTTAACATTTTTTGTACTAGATCTAGTTTTTTTTTTATTTGAAATAACGTCAAAAAGCTGAGCGCTAGAGATATCTATAGTGATATATGTCGTGAAAGTATACTCTGTGTCATTCGCATTTTTTTCCAGGCATATAAATTGGTTTTCTTTTCTCTATTTAATGAAATGTTTAAAAAAAATTTAAAAAAAAATATATATATATATATATATATATATATATATATATATATATATATATATATATATATATATATATATATATATATATATATATATATATATATATATATATATATATATATATATATATATATATATATATATATATATATATATATATATATATATATATATATATATATATATAAATGTCGCCCAAAAACCAAATTTTTAATTTATGACAAATCTTGGAAAACCAACATGAGTACAACAAAGGGACACACACCCTATTTTTCGATTATAAGGCCACTTTCGACTCGTCGATAAGAACGAAGTTCTTCAACGCCCTATCTGAGCTTGGTATCATAGCAAAGATCGTTCGTTTATTCGCTAACATCATCAGAGTATTAAAGAACCTCTCCGAACCCTTTGATACCAAGAGATTTTTCAGGTTTTCTCTTGATGGAATACATCCTACGCCACTGCCCATACGTAGAACGGTCGGGCACGATGTTACATAAGGAAGTGATGCTACTCGCACATGCTGATGATATAGACATCATCGGCACAAACAAATGGCGAGTTAGCAGCGCCTTCTCAAATATTGAGAAACTGTCACGTCTCATGGGCCTGAGGAGGGCATAGCGGTGAACGAGGACAAGACGAAGTACTAGGTGTCCACTCGCAGACCATCAGCGCGTCTTGGAAGGTCTGTGAGTATGGAGAATTTCAACTTCAATGTTGTGGAAAACTTCGTCTGTCTGGGAACAGAAATTGCCAGCGACAACAACGTCAGCCGAGAGATCAGACCAAAATTCACGTTTGCTAATCGCTGCTACTTTAGGCTCCGAAAGCAAATTCGAAGTAGAGCTTCTTAAGTTTTTTGTAGTTTTGAATTAATGCAGAAATTGAAGTGGGTTACAGACCCGTCAAAATGTAGGTACCACTTTCTGATATCTGGATCTTCCTCGAAGTCATTGGAACTTTACCATTTACACACAGTGTGAAGTGAAAATATTATCAGCTTGTCAAAAAGTTTGTAACGCATTATTTTGTGGTTGGATCTGCTCACCTATACGGCGCCGTTAATTAATGTCGATATCGTGATATGGGTATCTGTACTAGTTTTCGAGGATCTTTCGAAGCGTTACTTATTGTTTGCTTGACTTTCGAAACATTTTCAACTTTTCATTTTCAATTTTTCATTTGCAACTTTTTGTTCTGTAGCTACTTATTTACATTTTCTCAAAGCTTTTAAGAACAAGATTTACCGTTGATTTTGCTAAAATAATCCTATTATTCATTCAATTCCATACAGAACCGTCAATAAGGCTTAATTCATGTAAAATGTGATCCAAGCAACCTAGTGGAGGCCAAGTGTGTAGAGTAGTTATGCTTCGGTATCACAGTAGCTCTTTTATAGGCTAGCATGGGCGACACTGCTGTTTTGCAGTTTTATGACAATAAAGTGTCTATTATTATAAGTGTCAAATTATTATGAGAACATTTACTTACTTTTCATAAAGTTTCAAAGAGATAAAACGCAAGATTTTTAAATAATTCAAACAAATCTTATTTGTAATGTTCAAATATTAGTTTAGTGAACAGTTTTCAACTATTTTTCGTGATAAATATCGTTAATTTGCAATATGTTTAAAAAAAAAAAACAAGAAGTAGTGTCATTCGGGTGATTTGTGCCTGCAAAGTCGGGTGATTTGAGCCAACCAACATTTTTGTTTCGCCTTTAGCAGCCTGCTTAACTTAATGCGAACTACTTTTATATAGGTATTAAAAATGAAATGAGTCAAAACCAAAAAAAAAAAAATCAATAAAAAAAGAGAACAATACATACTTTCAATTACTTAATTAAATCGAATAATCAGACCCGAGTGTTAAACTAGTAGTTAAATTACATGGACAAGTGCACTGCCAACTCACAGCACCCAAATTGACACCAATTAAATAAATTTTCGTTTTTTTTTTTTGTACAGAATAAAAAACATGAACAGAAAATTGACCAGACAAACGCAAAGTATTGCGCTGAAATGCGAGACAATGTCGGAGTGACAACAAAGTGAGAGTGAGACACCCTTTACTGACCTTACACAAGTTGAAATAGTGCTTAAACAATATAAAGAGAGAAATATACTCCAAGTCTCTGTAGCTTTATAAACTTGTTTTTTGGCCTCAACACCGGCAGTGACTATGGCAATTAATTTTCGAACTGTACAAGGTCAGTCGAAAACGCAACACAATTGTTTTTAAGCATGATCCTCTGCATTGTGTGGTGGTTCTGATAAAAACCGGAAATGTAAAGTTTGTAGACATTTGAATGCTTCATTATAAAATATGTTTCTATATAGTAACTGCAGCTATCTGGCAGATAGTTTGACGGACGATTTTTAATGTACACAGCGGAGTCTGTGTCTTATCGCATATGTTGTTCTATAAAACTTATCTATAAAACTGCCGCCTACAAATGAACTAAAGTTTATTGACTTGCATATTTTGAGAAGAAGAAAAAATATTACAATAAATAAAATATACATTTTATGAATAAGTAAAATCAATGCAAAAAACTTTGAACTTGAACTTCAGTTTGTAGTTATTAAAAGGCAAAACACCGAAACCACTTTGCTTATTCATATTTAACTGCAAAAAAGCAAAAAAGCGTTCAGCGGCAGTGTCAGAGTCAGATGCCGATCTTGAAGTTGAACATCATTAATTTATTATTGTAGGTTTATATATGTATATAGTATACAAGCTGCGCATGGGTGTGTACTTAAGCATTCACACCTTGCATCGATTACTGTTGTCAATAGCTATGAGTGGATACATATGACGCTACATATATAAATAGTTATACGAGTATTTAACTTGAGCTTCCGACTCTTTTGTGATGCGTACAAAATATCTTCAATATTTACTTAAACTTTTTCTCAAAAACAGCGAACAAAAAAAAAACATATCCTTCATTTGTAAAATGTATCGCATCACTTATTGTTAGAGAAATTGTACAATACAGTTAAAGTATTGAGTTGTTTAAATGCTCTTCACATATGATACTTTCCATATATAAACTTCAATAATCTGGACTTCTCCGGTATTCGCTTTTGGAAAGATTTTGCTAAAATGAAATCATTAAACTGGTGTTATTCCATTAATTTATCTACAAGTATGAATGGTATGTGGTTTTAGATGGTATGGTTTTAAAATTGGAAAACATACGCATGATAACCACTGAATATAAAGAATGGTTGATTACAATAAATAAGCTTTAATAAAAAATATCACTTATTTTGTTTCAATTTTCGAGTTCTTCGCTAAATGGTTTGAAACAAAAGTCGACTTAACCATCAGAAAAGCAAGATATTCAGCTAAAATGCAATGGAGAATTTGTTTTTTCAACGTTACATTCAGTTTTAATCAAACTTCTTGGTGAGCTCTGAGTAAGTAAGTACTCTCAATTAAGTACTCTCTTCATTAATCATTTTATTTGGTTGGCCTAATCATTCGTCATTCAGTTGTATTCCATGGAATTCGAAACTTTTTCAACAAATAAACATCTCACTCTAGTGACCAAGTGCGTTTGAAAGTTTAATGCACTTCCTTATTTTTACTTTAAACTTCATGACATTTGGTTCACTGAAAGCGAAGATGTAGCGTTCACTGTCACTTATGAGCTACGAACAAAATTCAAATATCAAGTTCGGTTTTAAACTTGTAGAAACTTAACTAAAAATTGATAAGCCAAGTCTATGGTGTTGATTTTTTATTCCGTAGCAGAGTTCTTGAGTGGTAAACGCGGTTACAAAAAAAAAAAAAAAATTACCAACATGTTCGCCAACCAAAATCCATGAACGCCGTAATTTTCATCAAAGCCAAGCGTGAATTCATCAAAGAACAACCAAAATCTTAATTGAAATTCATTGAATAGGAATTGAGCATTGGCAAAACAACATTTGTTTCGCACGAGTAGACTGGCGACCAAAAAAATTTGATAATTTACAATTTTACCAACAACCAATCGCCGTATTCGCCTGATTTAGTATCGTGCGACTTTTATGTTACCGGAAAAATGCATTTGATGATGAAAGAAAAACGTTTTATGACCGTAGAAGCCATACGTAGAAGGGCTTTACCGACATCCTGAACATACTCAGATGCCATAACTATGTTTCCAGTGCATAAAATGTCATGGAGTTTAGCCTGAAAGTTAAGAAAAGGAGATGCCACTAGAGTGGTATTAGAATTAGTAAAATGACTGTTTTTCATATAATAGTTGTGAGTACTTACGATTATTTACAAAAATCAGATGATAGATATCTGATAAAAGTTGACACTTAAAGCTACGAGGTGATTGACCCACTTTCTGAACATTCTCCATCAAGTTTGCAGACACAAATTTCTAAGTGAATTTGAGCTTCAAGACGTTGCTGTAACGACTGAGTACTTGAGTTCACTTTATAGAATTGGATTGACAATACCTATACAGTGGAAACCTTCGATCCCGCGCGGAAGATTATCGTGAGCATCGTGCCTTAAATTATTGTAGTACTAGTATTTCGTGTTTAGTTGAGATACTATTAAGAGAAGTATGTATTTGTACTCAAGTAAAAGTACGAAATTTAAATCAGTTACCAGCGATTGTAGTGTAAAAATCAATTGGGTGATAGATGGAACACAGAGTGTAAAGAAGTGAGGCCGAATCGGACATATTACACGGATATTGCTGTAATTGTATTTAGAGCAAAGTTCGTTTGTATTTTCTAGTACTAATGCTGTTCAAAACACTCCACCGATTGCGTCGATATAAGAATATAAGGATTTAACAATTTATCCGTTTAGTTGCTTAAAAAAAGAAATAGACTAAAATATTTTTAGTTTTTATTTTTAATATTCTCTACATAATCACTACCATTACCATCAATACCATTAGTCTATTGCACCACCATCAAAAAAGTCCTGAAAATCGTGCTTTTGTAGGTTCTCAATTTAGAATCAGAAATCACAAGACGCCAGATCCAGAGATTACGTTCATAACTAGTTCTTTCAACAGTGTGATGGAACCAGCAGATTCCTTCGTGTATAGCAGGATATTTTTGAATATTTGCGACACAGCTATGGCATTTAATAACAGCTTCTCAGTAATCATTTCGTGCGTCAAGCGTGGATCTTCGTTAATTTTAGCCTGTACCAGAGCCACATTTCGCTCGTCGGTCGAATATTTTGGCCAACCTTCTCGTTCGTTGCTCGTCCTCTACCAAAAAATGTCCAGTCTGGAATTTTCGTAACTACTTGGAAACAGTTTTAAGAGATGGTGCATTCCTATCGTATGCAGTTTGGTATTAAATTAAATTTTTGTACTGGCTTGAGTTGAGACTGAAAGCCATAAAGAATTGCATAACGAATTTCTTGCTGTTATGGTGGTGGTATTCCTTCCGGCCTTTTCATAAACAATTTTACGTTTTCTCGTCTCTATGCCAATCGTTCTTCCTAAAATGAAATAATGAAGTATTGTAAATTATTCTGAAGTCTCTACTCTTTTTAGATTTTATAAAAACAAATAAAATTACAGCCACTAACGGGACTTTTGCTAATCCCTCAAAATAACAAAACAAAAATATAAAAAAATAAAATATAAAAGTCTAGACAATTAAAAGGCTATGTAGACACATAGTACTCGCATTACTTTACGTAATAATATACTAGAACATCATAAGTTACACAGGATAAGTTAATTTTGTTCTTATTTTTGAACATGCATGCTTTTTTGTAATATCCCTAAGTTAAAATATATCAGATTTATATAAATTGTTTAAAAATTGGGTCAAACTTCAGGCTTGATTCATGTTTAACTTTAGGATATTACGGATTTTGAAGAGTTTCTATCAAAAAATGTAACGTTTATATTTCAAGCAGCGTGATAAAGCTTCACCAAAGTTAAGAAATAATATATTTTTCTTGTTAATTTTTTCTTTTTTATACTAAGATTTATTTTTATTTCAATGAGACGCTAAACGAAGATTTGCTTAATAAATCGTTTTTTCGAAAATAATATTTGAAATAATAAATCACTTACAGCTTTTGAAGTCTATATTCACGCGGGGTCTCTCTCTTCCTCTCTTTCTTTGTTTTATCTGCTTATACTTTGTCATTCGATCGCTCCCTACACATATTTAGTACAATACAATATCATCTTACAATCTAACTCTGCAATTCTTTTAAAAGCTTCTCCACAAAAGTAACCGAACAAATTACGTTCAGGATCATATCATATTGTAGCTTGAGCTCAGCGCGTTTGTTTGCGGTTTAGTTTTTTTTTTTCTCAGTTTATTTATTTTTGAAAAAAATGTTTGCTTTCAGACAACCGAAGCTTAACTGCGCCACACCAGAAACCATTCGAATCAGTTATTGACGCGCAGCGGTCGGCATCGGTTGTGCATTTATTTTGTAAATATTTCTTTCGGAACGTTTTGTCTTCAATTTGTAAATTGTATCTTTTGTATGTTGTGGCAAATGATAAACTATATACTCATAGCTAGAAAATTGATTTTTATTAACAACAAGAACAACAACAACAACAACAAAAAGAAGAAAAGTGCAATGTACTAGCAGTAAAAGCTTTTAAGTGTCGTCTATAGATACATTTGTATATATGTAGTTACATATTTAGAAGCAATGTGGAAACCATCCGCAGCCAATTAAGAGCACACAACTCTACATTACATATTGATCAAAAAGCTTAATTTAATTAGTTTTCAAATAAATAATTAACTAAATTAACAACTGTAGGCGTATATTTCTTTGAATTTCTGAACCTAAACGAAGCGAATTAATCGTAATTAAATGTAATAAGTGTAATTTCATAACCTATTTCAAAAAATATAAGGTGTATTCACACATACTTGATTAACAGCTTATTTGATGATAAAAGTAAAAAATATTTAATTTCCAGTAAAAAAATTGACTAAGAAAAACTAAGCCAAACTAATCGACCACCAGCCTCACCTTACCCTTACCTCTTGGGGTAAGAACAAAGAGACAATATTTACCACCTAGAAAGCTATTGGGCATTCTGTTCTGAATTATGCTGCTTCTGTTTGGACTCCTTACCTTAGTAAGACTCAATGGCAATGCCTACAAGTTGTGTTCTGAGAACTGCCACTGGTTGTCTGCAAATGGCTCATGAAGACTATCTACATGAAGAAGCGATGATGCTACCTGTTCACCAACATAATGAGCTGCTTTCGAAGCAGTTCTTGTTAGGTGCGTATATTATCCAAACCATGGCAACCTCACGCGAATAGCCCCTATCCGAATAAGAAAAGATATTAGAAGTTACAAAACGAGTATTGATCATTTTATTGAGTACTAGTAGGTCGCCGCGACGTTGTACGCGGTCCATCCCTTTCCCCTGCCACTCCTTCCCCATATGCTCCTTCTTATTGAAACAAAAAATGGAAGAAAAATCTAACAAAATCCACAAAAATTTTCTGTTTATCCAATCGTCACAAAATTTGATCAAAATCGGTTGAGCGGTTTCGGAGTCTATAGAGAACCTACATACATAGTTCATATACATAGTTCTCATACATAGTGATTATACTTCAGGGAGTGCTCAATTCCATAAAGATGCAATTGAACAGTCAGTAAGCTCTTATAGGGACAACATAGTATTAGGTGGAAGACCACATCTTATTAATGAGAGTGAAAAACGTCACCCTCGTAACACCAGAACTAAACTTGCACAGTTGAGATCCGGATGGAGCAATATGCTCTAGTATTTCAGTTAGCAAATTGGTATCAACAATAATGATTGCTGTCCTGAATGCGTCCTATGTACATAAATTATTGTAAAAATCTACACTATTAATTTTTGAGTAAGTCAATTGAAATTTGGTATCGGAACTTAATTTCGCTGAAAGGAGATAGCGTATTAATATGATTATGTCACGACTACTTTGAAGCATAGCACTTATACTAACCTACTGTTTATTCTCCAATTTGTATGAAAACAAATTTCTTTTTCTAAAATTTCAGTAAGCATATTTAATAAAGATGTTTCTTATACACAGCTACCGCCATCAATTCTGATAAAGGAAGTATTTCATTTTACTTTTTAGAAAAATTCGGATGTATATTTTGAACAACCTAAAGCATTTCTTTAAATCTATTCACATGAAATGTGTGGTTGCAACAAAACTTTGCTTGCAACATACTGCAAAAATATATGCAACACAAAAAAAACTACACACACATAGACAAAGTACTATCTGAATTATCCACTGTCAATCTTTGACATACCGGTAAAGCAACAACAACAACAACAACACCACCAACAAAAAGACATTGCAACTTGATGCAAACAAGTTTGCTGAATGGGGCCCCCATAATAGGGGGGGGGTGGTTTGCCAATAATAGTTGGGACATATAAAAGACGCATGAATTTACAATCCAAACGTTTGTTATTTTGGTTGTTGTTATTTTTAACGATGTTGTTATTGTTGTTGTCATTGCTGCAACATGTTTGTTGCACATGCTTCCTTTTACTATAATACTTAGTAAAGGGTGACTATTTTACATTTGTTTTGTGGCAGACGATATTAAATTTGAACAAGAGTAGTAAAGTTTTAGCTACAAAAATAGAGCAAATAGAGCAGTTGTTCCTATTGGGGACTACCTCTAAAAGTTGACTTATTAATATATACATATGCCCAGAGAAGTCAACATAACATATTTCAAGTCGATATTGACTTTAATGAAAAAGTGTTTGTTAAAATATACAAAAAGTGTGCGGGAGACACCCATTAATATAAGTGAAGTTTTGGTGGCCACCACTGAAAATGAGCGTGGCATGTTAATTGTGTTATATATTCAACATAGGAGGAGAGTGGTATGTCACCCGAAAAATTCGACCTTAGTCGGATATTAGAGTTTCATTTTCTACAATAGGTGGGCATACCGTTTTAATTCACTATTGTGTCCCCATAATTAGGATCCACTTTTATTAAACAGTCGGAAAATTTGACTTTAGTCGGAGATTGTGAATAAGTAAAGCTACTTCGGAATAAGGCTACAAGAAGGATTTTACAAATACTGAATTCAATATCATACTTAAAATAAAACATTTGGCAGTGATATTTGAGGCTCAAAGTCTCAATATCATTGATGCACTTAACTTGATTCAAAGCACAGAAATTTATTTCAATGTAATGAATGAATGACAGTAAGATGTATGCTTTATTACAGAGCTTCGTGTCTCCATATCTGAATTTCAAATGACATATCAAAATCGTCATACGCCAAAAAACTGTGACGTATCATATGACACATTTTCAGCATTTAAACTACGAGTATTTAAGCACAACAATGGAATGGATGATCTTTTGGAAAATTTGATGTTGATGTATTCTGCGAAATATATAAGCGATACATCAAGTTATAGGCTAGGCAACGGTTCAATTGTACGGTCGAATTGTTATAAAATACCTCACTTCGAAACAAAATTGCAATAGTACAGTTGGAAATTTTTCAACTTTCAGCTGCCAGACCATATCGATCTGGCCTATGATACGTCACAGTTTTTTGGTGTATGACGATTTTGATAATGTCATTTGAAATTCAGATATGGAGACACGAAGCTCTGTAATAAAGCATATGTCATTCATTCATTATATTGAAATAAATTTCTTTTAAGTTTAATTTTAATATCAAGTACCACAAAAAAAAAATCACCCTTTAGCCATCTATGTTTTGCTTGGCTGCCACACATTGAATAAGTATCTTTTTTTTGTATTTTAGTTGCAAATAGAAAACGAAAGTGAAAAAGTGCAGCGGATTTTCTTTCTCGGTCGCGTTTATAAATGCACCATAATAAACTAGTTCCCGGCATAAACACAGAAAATAAAAAAATATCGTAATAATAATAATAATAATAATAAGAGAGAGAGTAAAAGACTGGAAGCCAACAAATACGGAAGTGAAAAATAAAAGATTTGCATAAAAGTTGAAAAAGCGCTCGATTTTTTGGATTTTCGGTGTCTTTTGAGTGTACAGCGAATTTGTTACGTCAAAATTAAGAGTGAACATAGTACGGCACAATGATTGAACGAGAGATTATACAGTAAGTACTAATTATAGTCAGCAGTGTATCAATTTAATGTAAAAAAACACTATTTTAAATTAGTATGGCTAATGCTCCATGGAAATACTTCAATGTGATATATGTATATGTAGATAGCGGCTTTTGTATCAAAAAATATCAATGATAACTAGTGAAAACACTAGAAAACTTAAGTCTAAATTTATATTTACACGAAAACAATTCCCTTTTATAATCACTGTTCAATTTTTTTAAGTCTTCTTGACTCCTATGTAAACATTTTAAAGTGCAACCACTTCAACATATTTGTTTGAGTTGAAATGTTGAATTAACGTGTAAATCCTATGGCAGTACACATATGTATTGTACTTTGAAGCGGCATATCAAATATAAAGTAGATACAAACATGCTAACGCACATTAATTTAGATAAAACTTTAAGATAATGATATAATGTATAATGATATAATGTATAAATGTATAATGATATAATGTATATCGTATTGTCTGGCAATTTGCCACAGCTATTTTGCTGGTTTTAGACAATAGAGTGCCAAATGTCATTAGTGTCAAATTGGCAGACCGTTTACTTACTTTTCATAAAGTTTCGAAATTTTTCTAGAATTAGTGTTTATGTGATTTTCTTAAGAGACCTCAAATCGCCCGAAAACAATATGTATTTTAATCAAAAACTAACTATACCTAATATTTTGATACTTTCATCCAGTGATCCAATTATTTTATGTCAAAAAAAAAAAAAAAAAAAAAAAAACATGCCTGAAATCACCCGACTCTCCCCTGTATGTAATGTTAAAAGCATATTCCTCTCTGTTCTAGACTTCCATTCCGAATAAATTGATCCGAATCGGTTTAGTTAAAATGGTCCGTTTTTTACTTTCAGAAGGATTTTCAGATTTCATTTGACTTGGAACGAAACAGGTTCCAATACATTTATTTGGAATCAAAATCCAGAACAGTAGTATTTTGCATTGAAAAACAGTCAAAAATGAAACGCACAAAAAACAAAAGACCATCAATTCGATATTAATTAATCCTGTACAAAAAGGTGTTTCATCGACATGGCTAATAAGCAAGTTTCTATGACTGTAAAAGTTTATTTTGGATGGACTTTTTCCGAAATCTCAGGGAATTCGTTTAGAAAGTTACTCTTAAAATGGTGAATTTCAGGCTACTATGAGCTGACCAGATGCAGAATAGGTGCTGCGTTTTTATAATCGAGTGTGACACAGAAGTCTGTTTCGCCTAAAAATTCATGCATATAATTTATTTCTATTACTCAAATTTGGAGATTTTAAGACAAAAGAGACTTGTGTATTATGCCCGAATAAATTGATTTGATACACTCAAAACTTATATCAAGCCAAGAGGCTACAGCCGGCGTAGAAGTATTGAATTCAGTTCTACGTAGATTACATATGTTCTTACTTAATAAAATAACGATGTTTGAATTCTTTCGTGAGCAGTGAATCTGCTCACAATGTTTCGATGTACAGGCACTTACAAGTTAAGCTGAATAAATACAATATTATTCGGTCATCTTGTTAAAGGATCAACACCACACAGTGCCTGGTTCAAATTCGATATCTAATCTATATGTCAATCTCCAACATTTCGATATCTAATCTATATTTCAATCAATCAAAAGCTGCTCATTCCAAATGAAAATAAAAACTTTGCACCTTATTTCTCAAATAATGCCAAACAAAACATCACGAAATCTCCATAAAATGTCATTGAGTCATTAAGCGATTAGGTCAATGGGTTCATTTCGAATACAATTTGTTTGTAGTTCAGCTAAAAACACTACCAATAACACTTAACCCACTTAATAAGCGTTCGGCGTCAATTATGCGCAAAATGCACTGGATGGAACTTGTGACAAAGCGTTCACAACTGTCCGACTGTCTGGCGCAAAGCGCAGCTGAGACCTTTCTCATAAAGTGCATACAAATTACTGCATTAAGCTTTTAATAATTTCGTTGATCGATATACTATTTTTGGTACGGCCGTAAACAATTTTTATGATAGATTTTGTAAGTTTACGTTTAAAATTAGATTTGTAAATTTAGTATCGTGCGTGCAAAAATTAATTTAAACATTTGAAATAAACAATTGACAATTGTTTGTAAACACTTTTGATGAATATTCAATTCGAAACACTTGAGAGGGCAACTGCGCCGGCTAGAAAAGTCTGACAATTTGCACAAAATAATTCTGGTAAATACTTTGTTTTGGCAATTAGTTAAATATCCAGAAAAATCCAAAAATATCGTTACGTATTACTTGAACGCCCCCTTATACAAAAATTATAAAAATATCCATATTGTTTTTTAATGCAATCAATATTAATAATTCCCCCCCCCCCCTGAAGAAGGGAAACCTTGCACAAAGTGACTTAATTTCCTGGTGAAACAGAGAGATTCTCTGGAAAAAGGTCTAAAAGCGAATTCAAAACAAAATAGAATGCTGCAACCGAGTGCGCACGGCTTTAAGCTACCCTATATCATGTTTTAGGCTTCTCAACGGATTTTAACAAACTGAACCCTATTTCATTATCTTTATTTTGACATATATCGCATTTAGATTGGGCATTTGTGACTCGAGATATGGATAAAAATGGACCATTGCACTTTTAATTTTGTTTAATGTGTAGACTTGTATTATTTAAGCCAAAATGTTTTTATTAAACAGCATAAATCTTTTATTTACAGCACAAATACTGCATCCAAGCGTATATTCGATGTGCTTACGGATCTATTACAGTTTTTAGTGCTTTTTATGCGCATCGTTTTGGAACAGTTCAGAGCGCTGATTGAGAAAATACTTCCAAAGAAATTAAAGGATATAAGCGGTGAAATTGTTTTGGTATGTATAACTAGATTTACGACATCGAAATACTCTGCCCCATTTCATATTCCTGGCCATTCAGGTGAGCGTATAAAATTCCACTTATTTATCACTTTCAGCAGGATAATGATCTAAAACATACAAAAACAGTTGCGAAATAGAGGTTTCAGAGCAACAAGCTTAATGTAATGGAATATCATTCGCCGGTTCTCGACCTCCATGCAATAGAATGGAATATTGTGGTGCAAAGTGAAGAAGACAATGTCTCATTGCCAATCAACAAGTAATTCGCAACTTTAGCTAGCATAGAAATTTGCTTCGAACTCAATACCTGTAGAAGATGCCAAAATCAGTTATATACATTACAGTGTTGCTTTTATTACAAATCAGGGTCACGTTAATAATTCTATCGACCCAATGAGCACATCGACTGCATTTATAAACCGGTGTTTAAAGAAGATAATGCATACATTCTGGCTACATAACAGAAAAATAATCTTTTGGACAGTAGGAGCCAATAGATATTACCATATATTGTTACAAATGGTTATGGCTAGGTTACACACTTCTTAAACTATTAACAGATATAGCGAGGTGTTCCATAGACTGAATCCCACAAGGTGCAGACTATCTGAAATGCCTGGAGCGGACAAATCGATTAAGAAACCCGAAAGAATTGAATCTATTGGAGCAAAGTCAAATCGCTTAGGTTTAAACGGCTGGCTGATGCCCTACGGATTTTTTCAAATGTTAAGATATGGCCTTCATTACGAATAAATGGATCAGTTAAATCCAATGATTGGATCCAGAGATGAAGAAGTTTGAAGCATCAAAACAGATTTGTAGCAATATATACTTGTTTGCAATTTTTAATAGTTAACCACTTATTATTAATATTATCTAGTAAGAGCAGCGACCTTTGCAGATCAATTGTGATCTAACCGTAGTCTATACTTTCGCTGTAAAGAAAACGACAATTTCCATCGTGTCATTTGGTAATTGCCCACATGTTAGAGCCTGATCAAGCTAAGCTCCTCATATACAATACATGTTCCGGAGTTTGCTCATCTTCTGAACGTAACAAAAAGCTGTTATTGGTCTCCATACTAATTTTAGTCACAAGTCCTTGAAAGTATTCTTTTTGAGTTGATGGCTGAATACACAAGCATATTTAAGATATTATTCATATAAGAACACGCTTTTCACTCTATAACTCAATTAAAACACACATTTTCTGTTACTTTCTACAGATAACTGGCACAGGCCATGGCATTGGACGCGAATTGGCGCTGCACTATGCCGCCTGGGGTAGCACAATAGTCTGTGTCGATATAAACGAGAAAAATAATCTGGAGACGGTTAAAAAAGCACAACGTTTGAATCAAGGCAACGTGCATAGTTTTATGTGAGTCACAATTACGCCTAAATCATGTATGAAATGGTCTGAGAAAGAATGATTATACTTTTCTCTACAGCTGCGATGTCTCCAATCGTGATGCAGTACTGCAGCTCGCCGAGAAGATTAAGTCAACAGTGGGTGCCATTTCTGTACTTGTTAATAATGTCGGCATTATGCCAACACATTCTTTGGGCCAACACACTGATGCCGAAATACGTCGCGTCTTTGATGTTAATGTTTTCTCGCAGTTCTGGACGCTTGAGGCATTTCTGCCGCATATGAAAGAACAGGGACGTGGACACATCATCTGCTTATCGTCTATAGCAGGCATTGTGGGACTGGCGAATTTAGTGCCATATTGTGCGACCAAGTTTGCAGTGCGTGGTATGATGGAAGCGTTGCACGAGGAACTGCGTGAAGGGCCATACAGAAACTTGGTATTAAATAATTGAATTCCAATTTTATATTATCTCTCTACTCTAAACTTATTATTTTATTGCAGATACATTGCACTACTATATATCCATATATGACAAATACTGGCTTGTGTAAACGTCCTAAGGTTAAGTTTCCCTCAATTTTGGGCCTATTGGATCCGAAAGAGGTAGCGAAATGTATTGTCGAAGCGCATCGTTCCAATTCACTGGAGGCTACCATTCCAGCAAGCTTATTACATATAAACAACTGGACAAGATTGCTGCCTGTTAATTGCGGTATTATGCTGAAGGATTATATTGATAGTGGTGTGGAATCGGATCTAATGTAAAATGCTGGCGCGCAGATTTACAAGTAATAATCGTTTTGTTGGTTTTTCTACTTTTCTATGCGTTTCTTTCTCAAATATTAAATTTAAGCTTGTACATAAATAAATTGTGGCACAAAAATTTTGTAATGCCAATAAACTTATTCTTTCTATATATACAAATCCGGTATGCATGTGTTCGTAATTCTTCTCCTCCTAAACGGATTGATCACATTTGATAAAAATTATTTTTGTACTTGTGGGTTCATCTTTTTTTTAATGAAAATGTCCGAATAAAGTTTTTATAGAAAGAACATTTGGTATAGCCCGGAAAATAGGGGAAAAACTGAGACTGCCTTTTTCTATGGGATTTTTGTATGAAGTCAAGACCATAACTCACCGTTCGAACGTTGGATCTGTGTGATTTCTTATTAGTTTTGAAAATAATTTTTTTTGGGCGGTACCACGCCCCACCTTATTAGATAAAACTCACATTCCTATATCTCAGTAACTGCTTGAGGCAGATGTATTAGATTTGGTACATATTTAAAAGGCACCGGAAGCAATAATGTCCACTGGAAATACGCAATGTATTTATTCTTTGTGTGCTCATAATACATCATTCCAGGATCCAGCTAGTATAATTTAAAAAAAAAACTTGTTTGAAAACAAAATTGCAACCTATACTGGCCTAGCTGTTTTAAAAGACACAAAGTTTCGCTACTCAAAATAACTCTTACCAAATTATTATTGTTAGTAAATGTATATTATTAAAAATTTCCTTATATGTATTACGAAGTAGATTTTCACAGCTTAGATACAACGTGCTATCAGATCGTTAATGCCATCCTGACGATCACCATACTCGCCACCGCGTTTGAAGGGCACAGATACCTTCTTTTTCCAGCCATCACGTGGACTCGAGAGCTACAAGTGCAATAAGACAAATTAGCATACTCAAAATAAATTTAAAAACAAAAATCACAATTATTTACAGCATTCTCTTATACAATACTTTTTTAGAACAATTTGGATGCGCTGAACACGAAAAACATACTTATTTTGTTATTCACCTAGATATTTGTTCTTTTTTATGCATAATTTTGTCTTAAACCTGCGTCCAGTGTGAATGACAAGCCTGATCGTTTAGAAAGGTGATTAAATTACCTAACTTTATGCAATTTGTTTCGATCGAATGTAAATTGTCTGATATACAACTGATGAAAGTTCAAACTTCTAGCGATTTTTAACGTGCCCTTCAAGCCCTAGCGGGTAAAAATTAAAATGTTATGATAGAAATAAGGAAAAAATAGTATTGAAAAAGTTACTTAAATGAGAAAAATGTATGAAATTCTTTCAAATTTCCATGAAAAATTAACTTTCTACAATCAATTTTGTTTCGATTCGAATTTGGTACCATTATATGGGTAATTTAATCACCTTTCTAGCGATAAATCGTTCATTTCGATCAGGTTTGTTATTGGTGTAGGTAAAATCACATATCGAAACACAATTATTCCTATATCTAGGTGAATGCTCCAAATGAAAAAAAAATATCAGTGCTTTTTGTGTTCCACGCACTCAAATTATTCTAAAAATTATTTAAATTAAAATTGTAAACTAATGTATTAATCAACGCACCAGAAATGAACACAAGAATTCATTTACAGCAGCAAAATTTGGGCCAACAGTAAAGATTTCATGTATAATATCCTCCAAACAGATAATGCCCTTTTCGCCCAACTGTTCCTCGACCATTGTGTTCGATTGTATGGCAGTCTTCTTGCCATCAATGCGTGCAAAACCTTTCTTAAATAGCAACTCACGTATGGTGCTTAGCGTAGGATAGCCATAGACCACAAATGGTTCAATGATACGCAACAAAATCTGGTTTTCCTTGCTGTTCTCCAGAAAGATGGCATTGTGGCGATATGCCATCTTAAGCGTGCGGAATACCTCATCTGTGGTTTTGTCAAAGATTTTTTTGCTACGCGTGTAAAAAGAAAAGTTTTTTAGTATAACTTCCGAGTAATAGAAAATTCTACGGCAAGACATTTACCCCGCATGACGCATTACCAACAGCAAATTGTGATTCGTTTTATCTGCGGCCGCATTGGCGCTCTGCTTGGTCAAATTACTGCGCAGAACTGTCTGTTTAATACGATTCGCCGTGCGCTCTGCTTTTAGATAGTTCATTACAAAGGATTCGGCGCGACGGAATTTGTGATGAGTTTGCACATTTTTCTGTCGCTTTATGCGATCGGTACGCTTCTGTTCTAACGTCGCCTTGTCCTGCTGTATGCGGCGCTTGCGGTGCGTAAGCACTGAAACTGTTTTTCCAGGCAATTTGTTGGGTACTGCATATCTACAATTATGCACAATGATTTAATAAATATTTTAGTTTTCTTTTAAGCATTTACTTACTTGTCCGACATTGTAAACGTGCTTGAAAATCAAAAAATTCAACAGATTTAATTGCCACAAGAAACTTAAACACGTGCAGAGCTATAGCAATCAAAACAAAAGGAGTGATGATTTTGTTATCTCACTCGCACTTAACGCATGATGTGGAGTGTGTGCTATTTAAATTGCAATAATATAAGCCCTCACTCACTCTCACGAATTAACACGTATGTACTGATAAATTTGTTACGAAAGCAGACGAGGGCTGAAAAATAGCAAAGTTTTAATGTTTATTGGCCGCATTGAAAAACTGCTCTATTCTGCTTCAAAAATAATCCAGTTTTTAAGTTTTGATAGAAATTTTGAATGCATTATAACATTACATAGAACGTATAACATTACTTAGATCTTAGTTGTCAGAAAAATTAAACAATTTTTGGTTTTAATGTAACTTCCTAAAATCTTATGGTTTAATCAAAATTTTACTGAATAGTTTTTGAAAATATTTTTTCGATTGATCTCCTTACTTACCATGATGAAATTGAGGAATTGCTAAAGTTTTTATCAAAACTCTCACCGATTTCCGTTATATCCATTGATAAAATAATAAAATTGGAATACCGACGTGTTTGACGAAACTAATATTAATTCGAATAGTGAAAATGATGAAAAATCCGAACATGTTTCATATGTACACCGATGCTATCAATGCGAAAAATGTGTTAATAATATGGAGCGAGCAATGCTAAGCATCTGTCGAATATTCTTCACCTGCAATCGGGTATTGTGAGGAATTCTGGATCTAGTACTTTGGATTGATTATTAATATTCTGTTTACTGTTCAAAAAGTAAAAAAATTCTGCCATAAATGGCTGGGATTTTTTTTCAATTTTTCTTTCTATGGTCGGATGGTACACAAATCAGAAACGAGACTCGTATTTAGCAGCCTAGATACTTCGATATAATCATTTACAGTATAATTGCTTTCTATATTTGACTTCTCTACATATTTGACTTCTCTACATATTTATAAAAATTAATGCATGCCTTTGAATTTAGTTTGTTTACACACTATCATATAATAATTTAATCGTTCTGGCGGCCTTTCTTTTTTGAAAGTGTAGTACTGAGTTTGTTTAGGTTAATATAAAATTTAAAAAAAAGGGTCAACTTTATTTTTGATAACTTAAAAAGAAAAAAATGTTTGGTTTACATTTTTTTTTCGTTTTATTTAGTGGAGGTCCAAAATGTACACAGTTACATACGTACTCTTTAATATATCCCCTTTTTAAAGTTTAATTCCAAAGTTAATAAATTCTCTTGTTCAAAGAATTACTTTGCATCCCTGCATTGCTATATGTCTATCTCGCTCTTCCACACATTTCGATATAATTAGACTTATGGTATTTTCTAGTGTCGTTTTTTAGTCGTTTACATGGCGTGAAAGAAACGAAGCCAATATTAAAAGGAAATACAGAAAAATTGCATTAAACGACGTGAAAAAATTGCAAGAAAAGCTTGAAAATGAATTTATTCACAGCTTAGATGTTAAAGAAACACTTTGGCAACTAAGCTCCCATTGCAAATGTGAGTTTTTGTGCTGCGAATGCATGCAGTGAGCAGTGCGCATTTTGTCAAGCGTACGCGCGCTCGCCAAAAAGCAGAATCGCTTCGCTTGAGTTAATCGCGTGCCGAAAAAAGAAAAAAATTTACCACAAAAGTGCATTTTCGCATTTCGCGCATTGTTTCTGCTACAAAATTCTTATTTGCAAATAATATAAAAACAATAAATCAATGCATTTGATAAAAATGCAAAGCGTGCGTTAATTTCGTTGGCGCCGACAGTGGCAAAGGCGGAAGTAATTAAAAGTTTTTTTTTTTTTGATGTCTCGTCTGCAAATGTGCCAGCGGACTGACTTGATTCCCTTACAACTGCCGCTGCGCTGACGTCTGTCCAGCCGCCATATGGCTGCGCAATTGGAATCTATTTATAGCATTTATAAATTCTAATAGCTTTTTCCTTTTTGTCCATAGTTGTTTGCAAAGCGTGCGGAGCGAACGGTTCGTCCTTATGCCTTTTAACTGAATTCTTACTGTGGCAATAAATCAAAAAAAAAAAAAAAAATAAATAAATAAAAAACCTAAACTGTATAATGAATCCCGCTGAGTTGCGTATGATGTGGATGGGTCAAATTAATCATGATCGTATATCACTGGAGGACGCAGCCTCACTATTTGCACCGCATTCTATGGGAATCTCTGTTATGGATGATCTGACACATCAATCAACTTTGGTGAGTACTGTAAGAGTTAAATTCTTTTTCAACTATACACAATACAAAATACACAAAAATTAATTTTGCGATTAACTTATTTCTGGTTGATTTGATTGATTTCCAATTTATTTATATACTTATTTCTTCTACTTTCTTTTTTCTATGATTTTCGTTCGTTCGTTCGTTAACATTTACAAAATTTGCCAAAAAAAAAAAAAAAAAAAAATTAAACCAACATTTGCCGTGTGCCTTCCGTGCTTCCCCCCGCTTTCAATATGATTTCAACTTTTTTGGTTCAATAATTCTACACAAAACTCTGCTGTCAAATACACAAAAAAAAAAAAAAAAATTAAAAAAAAAGGATCTCAATCCAATGATGAGCCTTGTTGGGGGGGATTTAACCGGTCAAGCGGCAGCAGCAGCTGCAGCCTTTGGCGTACAACCTGGCACGCTTATAACCACCACAAATGCAAATAATATATACGGTTTTGCGCAAATGGGCGGACTACATCAACAGCTGTTACAACAATCAGCCGCCGCAGCAGTATTGCAAAACTATACCGAGGCCATAAATGATGACGATGCTGTCGCTGCAGTTGGTGGCGGTCTAATCGGTGGTGGAGGCAATACACTTGATGATACGACAAGTGGCGTTAGCATGGGTGTCATATCATCCAATGACGATGATCAACAAGTTTATGGTAGTCACCTAGATGATGGTTACGATGATACGGGTGGCATGTCGGATTTAGAACCTAAACAAGAAATAATTAATATTGATGATTTTGTCATGATGACCGATTCGAATTCATATGATGATGCTGATTTTATGAACTCATCCGATAAGGATATATCACAATCATCAAACAATGCAGCAGGCATGATGTCACATCTTGGTGGTGGCGGCGCTGGTGGTGGCATACCGGATGGTGAGCATGATTTACTAGTACCAATGAGTGATGGCCTGTTGCATCACAAGCTACTTGGTACAACGTTGCCCATGGTAACAACAATGCCTTCGACATCGGCTGCAGCTGTTGCTGCTGCTGCTGCTGTGAGCGGCGGTGGTATGACCGTTGGCAGCGGTAACAGCTTAGGTGCTGTACTTGGTGGTGGTGGTGGTGTTGTTGGTGGTAGCAATGTTGTACCGCATGCAACTGTCGCTGCGTTGCGTACACAGCGTAAAACGCGAAAAATCGAGCCGGTTAGTAGACCTGGTCTTGTGCTAAAAACGCCGATTGCCTATAAGGGTAATAGTGATCCATCTGTGATACCGATACAGAAGGATGGCATGGGTATGTTTTTGTTGTTGTTTCATTTTGTTTAATTATTTTGTTAAAGCAGACACAATTTAGTTTGTTATTAATTCGTGCGTGTTAGTTAATAGGATGCGCTTATAAACAAGTATTTAGTATATATACAATATAATAGACAAAATGTTTAGTTTTTTTTTTTTTTTTGTAAATATTAAAAATATTTTATATATGTACATTTATACTGTATTAATTTCTCTTCATCATATTTACAGCTGTATGTGAGCGTTGCGGTGCAATTGGCGTAAAGCATACATTCTATACCAAATCACGACGTTTCTGTAGCATGGCATGTGCGCGCGGTGAACTATATTCGCTGGTAGTAAATAACAACAAAATGACCGAACAACAACACTTGCAGCAGCAGCAGCAACAAATGGCTGCACTGGCCAACGTTGAAAATATTGAGAATATGTCGCTACCGGATGATCTGCAAGCCGTACAGCAACAGATACAAGAAGAAGCTGCCTCACAATCCGATATTGAGCTTGAGTTACGTAGCGCACATATAAAAAATGCAAATTATCGTTTTCGCATAACAGATCAATCGAAAATAACACAATTAAATGGTTTCGGAGAACCGATGGTAATTGGCGGCGATAGCACTGAAATACTTTCGAACGATGACAATGTCGCTTCGATGAATGGCAGTGATGATGCCACTATTGGTGATGATAGTAATACAACAACGACGGCTAATGCTGATGGCGGCACAACGACAGTCTCCACATTTTTGCCTGCAATACAACAACCATCGAAAGCCTTACGCATGTTTCGCGATATCTTTCCTCAGGAAGAACTTCCACAGATACCGAAATATGAACGACTTCCAGTACCATGTCCGCAAATGGAAAAAATCATAAGTGTACGACGACGTCATTATGATGCAATACATTCGTATGATTGGGCGCCGCGTCTTGGTAAGGATGATTTCTATGCCGCGCATGTCACATGTTTTCCGCATGCGCCCGGCTACGATGTTTGGGATGATATTGGCGTACAGATGAAGGTTGAGGTAGAGAATACTGACTGTGATAATGTTGAAATAATACAGCCCGGTCAAACGCCTACCTTATTCTGGGTTGCGACTGTTTTGGAAATATCTGGCTATAAGGCACTGATGCGTTACGAGGGATTTGATGAGCCTTCACATGACTTTTGGGTGAACCTCTGTAATGCTGAGGTACATTCGGTCGGTTGGTGTGCAACACGCGGCAAGCCATTGATACCACCGCGAACTATTGAGCATAAGTACAAAGATTGGAAGGATTTTTTGGTTGAACGTTTGTCTGGTGCACGTACATTGCCTTCCAGTTTCTATAATAAGATTAACGAAAGCATGCAATCACGCTTTCGCGTTGGTCTCAATCTCGAATGCGTTGACAAGGATCGTATTTCGCAAGTGCGTCTGGCAACAGTGACAAAAATCATTGGAAAGCGTTTATTTTTGCGATATTTTGATTCAGATGATGGCTTCTTGTGTCACGAGGATTCGCCAATTATACATCCGGTAGGCTGGGCAACAACAGTAGGTCATACATTGGCTGCACCGCAGGATTATCTCGAGCGTATGTTGGGTATGTATAACTAAAATGTAATTTTTTCATTAGTTATGAGCATTTTTTTTTTTTTTACAGCGGGTCGTGAAGCTATGATTGAGGTGCATGAAGATGATGCAACCGTTGAACTATTCAAAATGAACTTTACATTTGGTGAATATTTTCTTGATGGCAAAACAAATGGTTTTGTTGAGGGCATGAAAATTGAGGCTGTCGATCCACTTAATCTTTCATCGATTTGTCCGGCAACGGTTATGCAAGTGCTAAAATTCGGCTATATGATGATACGCATTGATTCGTATCAACCGGATGCTTCAGGGTCAGATTGGTGAGCATTTTGTTGTTTACTGTATGAATTTACTATGGTTCATTATACAGCATACATATTAATGCATAGAGTATTCAAAAAGTTTTGTTTTTGCAATTTTTATATTAATTATTCTTTTTCTTTTTTTTTTCAGGTTTTGTTATCATGAGAAATCGCCCAGCATATTTCCTGCTGGTTTCTGTAGCTCTAATAACATAAATATAACACCACCAAATGGCTATACAACGCAAACATTTAGCTGGGAGCGTTATCTGCGCGATACAGGCGCCTTAGCTGCCGGACAACATCTTTTTCATCGAATGGTGCCTGATCATGGTTTTGAGGTATGTATATATACTTAAATTTATAAATTAATTTTGTTGATATTTGAAAAAAATATTTATGCCCGTCTTTTTTCAATGAAAAATCAATGTTGAAATTTTATGCATATTAATTTTAATTCGTTAAGTCATCGCCCATATGCTAGATATTAATTCTTGCACAATTTTCATCGATGTTCACGCTCGAGGATAATATGGTACAATCATCCACATAGGCCACCAATTTTATACAGGTTTAACAGGAAGGGTACATCCATATTTATCTTTCTATATCCCGATCTCACTCAATAAACTCAAAGTATGCCCTTCTACCATTAAGATAGTTTAATAGTCAGCGTTTGTTTGTGCCAGTTTGTGAGGTGGAGTTAAGGTCTTGGAACCAGGTTGCATGATCAACTGTATCAGAGTACTTGTTCAAGTCTAGAGCAAAAATCACCGTACTTTTGCATGACCTCGGCTTTTTGAGTCCATCAGCGATAAAAGTGATTTCGCTCAATGCTGAAGTCGTACCACGACCTTTTCTGAAAACATGCTGGTGGTCCGCTAGTTGGCAATGTTCTATCATCGATGGTAATAATAATGATTCCAAAACTTTCGCAATAAATGAGAGAAGTGAAATTGGTCCTATAAGAGAACCCACAGCTTTGACGAACCTATTTGCATTCCCTCGATGGATGAAGGAGCTCTATTCTGAGGATCACCAGAGAGTTTTTCACAAACCTCGCGTACACAATTTTTCAAGTGTTCTAGTCATATTGCCTTCCAATATTCCGTAGGGAGATTATCCACATTGTGAGATAAGGCAAGCCTGGTATAATACTAGGAAACCTTACAGCAGCAATAGCAGCCTTGGTGCTCGCGTCTCTAAGAATTTTTTCACAATTCTTCTTGCGCAGATCGGTCCGGGGCAAAAACCCAGTCCTCCATTTAATAAAAATCACTATTCTCCGAAACATTACGAAACTAGGGACCTCAAACTTGGACATTTAGATTTTCTGGGTACCTTGTCCGGCTATTTGTCTCTTATCTGCAAATTTTTCAAAGTTGCCTAGCCGGAAAAAATGCTACCTTTTTTTTCTTTAGTTTTAGTACTTTTTAATTAATTAATTCATACATTTCATATACTATAGGTTGGCATGAGTTTAGAGTGTGCCGATCTAATGGATCCACGACTTGTCTGCGTAGCAACTGTATCGCGTGTGGTTGGACGCTTGCTGAAAATACATTTCGATGGCTGGACAGATGAATATGATCAATGGCTAGACTGCGAATCAGCTGATATATATCCAGTCGGTTGGTGTGTACTTGTTAATCATAAATTGGAAGGACCACCACGTGCTGCACATCAACCACCAGCGAAGACAATGCCCAAACCAAAAGTGCAAAAGAAACGAAAGAAGAAGCTTACTGGTGCAGCGGCAGCAGCAGTAGCTGCAAAACAACAGGATAATACACAAACAGGTTAAATAAATATATATTTCTACTAGTACATAGGTATAACTTTTATTTGAACAAAATAAACTAATATATGCATAATTTTACAGTGAAACCGCGTACCATAGCATTGAAGACGACACCACACTTGCCAAAACTAAGCATAAAACTCGAATTGAAGCTGGAACATCATAATGCTGCATTCTATGAAAATAACCAAAACGAAGAGGATGAGGATGAGGAATGTGAGGCTGATGCCGATGCCGATGAGAGTACCAGTCATCTTTCTGATCATTCTTCAGCAATATCACAACAGGCTGTCACAGTAGATGGAACAACGACAGCCGCAGCAGCAACTGGAGTAGAGCAAAGTGATGCAACGAATACGAATACTGCTGGTGCTGCTGCTTCTGCTAATACTGCTGCTGCAACGGCCGGAGGCAACAAAACAACAACTACAAATACAACAACAGCAGCTACTGCAGCAGTACATACTGCTGCGGGAACTGCCAGCAAGACCACGGTAAAGAAAACTACTAAAAATTCACCTGCGCCGCCAATAGTTGGCCGCAAAGCTACCAAGTATATTGGGGTGAGTACAGCGAAAAGATAATAGTGCGTGCTGCCTGCTGCTGCTGCTGCAAAAAAACAAAAAGTAGAAATGAATTCACAACTACTACTTATTAACTACTGATTGTTTGACTAACTTTTGTATATTGTTGCCGACAAATCCAGTACCTATGCATTTTATATACTTACATATATATATATATATATATATATATATATATATATATATATATATATATATATATATATATACAATATATACTCCTATACGTTCGCTCATATTTAAAATAACGCCATTAGCTTTAACCCGTATATATGTACATATTTGTAATATATATTAGAGTTCTGCACGAGTAGAGTCAAAACGAGCACACATTCATTACGACGCACTATGATTCTTGAATCATTTGCGTTGTAGTAATTATGTAACTATCTTCCACACTTCTACTGTGTACTATGTATGATTCCGATTCTCTAGAATGTGTCATATCACTCATTGGGAGTCATAAGTGTCATAAGTCACACTCTTCAAACGAATGATTCTGTATGATTCTGAATGGCTTCATATAAATAAATGCTGTGAATACTGTGTTTCCAAAACAAATATCATAGTAGCTACTATTTATATGCATAAAGTAGCTTGATCGGACTGATTCATTCATAACACAGTCACAAAATCTGGGCGTCTGACCATATGTTTTCGGGGTCGCTAAATACGAATTCAAGGTGTATTTAACCCCATCAATTCAGTATTTTGACCTGACCTCAAATATTCTTCACAGCCACACAAAAATAAAAGCATAAAATAGAACATAGTTGGCCTTGGCCATCAGGCCTGACGTGACGGGGTAAAATAGACCTCGGATTCGATTTCCAAAATGATATAATAAACATGGTCAGACCGCTAGATCAGTGTGGCTGTATAATCAACGCACTGCGGAAACCTCTAATGTTAGAAAGTTGATTTCTGGACACTGGTTTGTTTTTAAAATTTATATGGGCACAAATATTTGTTGCATTCGATCGTTTTCGTACTCAACTGTACACAACAAATAATTAAACACTTGTTTAGTCGATGTTTGGAAAATTTTAACCCAAGGGAGTCAAAGGTAGTATGGGGACATTTTTTTTTCGTCCAATAGTTTTCAAACTCAGTATACTATACTCAACCAATAATTAAATATTTGTTTAGTCGATTTTGGAAAATGGATTTGGAATGCTTGAGCTTCATGATTCGTCATCAAAACACAGCCGTAACTGCTAACGCTAAAGAGCTGATATCTAGACAGTAGTTTTCTTTTGAGGTCAAAATTTTCATCAAGGTGTGGTTTTGGGAAATTGTCCCATAAAAGTGAAAAGGTTATATGGGGAGTTGTATACTGTAAAAAAATCACATTAATAATGTTAATCCCGGGCGGAGGGGGTGAGTTATGGGCGGTTGTGAAAAAAGTATTTAGAACTTTTTTTATTCGAACGTCTTCAAATTTGATTGCCATATTTTCCTCTACGCCGGGCAACGCTGGATTATTCTGCTAGTGAATCATATGAATACTCACAGTACTTTTTTATTTGTAAACTACCTAAGCCGAATATTATCATGCTTAGTTCTTTGCTCTACTACTGTGAACTGTGAACACATGTATTCAAAAGAAAATCGAAATGAATAACACGTCACAAACAGTTTCGATTCTATAGAATAACTCATGCAATTCATTGCGAGTCAATAAAAAAAATGAATGCATTCATTTGCTGTTTTAACTACACTCTTGCAGTACTCTAATAAAACTAATTAACTCTACCTACAACAAATGCTCGAACAATCAATCATATTGTTATTTTAATTTTACGCACTGTTATTTGGAACTTACATACAATCCAAAGCAGCATTCATTTATATGTTCTACATTATACTCATGCAACACTCCTATGCCATGCTATTTCGCTGCATCCTAAATACATATTAATATATACATATATATATATATGTCTATTTGAATTTATAATATTAATAAATTTATTTACCACACACATACAGAACTCATCGGTAAGCAGCAGCAAGTACATTCCACGCCTCTGTGACATTGCGCTGCACGAAACGCATGAACCACCCATGGAACTAATGCCCGAATCGTGGAATGTCTATGATGTATCACAATTTTTACGCGTTAACGATTGTACGGCACATTGTGACACCTTCAGTCGCAATAAAATTGACGGCAAACGTCTGCTGCAGCTTACCAAGGACGACATTATACCGCTGATAGGCATGAAAGTTGGTCCTGCGCTTAAAATCTCGGATATAATACAACAATTGAAGTGCAAGCTTTATCCAAACAAATCACGAATGCATAAAAGCAATAAATCCTCATTCATAACATAGGCGTGGAATCTATAAATGAGGATGATTGCATGCGTTTTGTTTAATTGCTGCAAATATGAATATTTTAATTTAAGTAATACCCCGCCACGCCGCGTCTGTTTTGAAAATTGAACATTATGATTTTTAAACATTTTATAGTTTTTAAACGTTTTTTAATAAACTAAGTTATAATAGAGAGCTCCCCAAGTTTTTTCTAAATATTAAGCTTAGCTAACGTATCTCAATGTTGGGTTTAAATTTACACTTTTTCGTTGTGTAAATTTTAATTGAATTTTAACCGGAGGACATTGAGAAAACGACGCTATCTATATTTGTTAAGCAAAAATTTAATGAAAGAAATGTTTATAATAAAATAGTTTATGAAAAACAATAGTTTTTAAGCACAATACAAATCCTAAAATATATAATGCAAGCAATATATGAAATGGAATTTAAAAAAAAAAAACGAAAATAGTATCAGTATATACCTATACATAGCAGGGATATAGCTAACCAATTATAATAAACAATGTATTTTGAGAGAATTGTTAGAAGATAATAATTAATACAGATAATATGAAAACAATAAACAATAACATGTTGAATATATAACTTATATGAGTCAAGCTTGCAGCTATTGTTAAAAATTATATATATATATATATATATATATATATATATATATATATATATATATATATATATGTGTATTTATATAATTGTACAGCATACAATAATAATGATATTTTTTGCACACCCACCTACCCACACACACACACACACACTCACAGACACACGGAACGCCTGTCAGTCCGAGCTGTAAAGGAATGATGCAAATTTGAATGAATAAATGAATCATTCAGGCATTGAATTGAAACATTTTTGAATAATTCCTTTAAAAAAATGTATATGAATTTAAATTTAAATCATTCAAAATGAATTATACATTCTTGAAACATTCTTTTTGAAAAAAAAAAAAAAAGAAATAAATTGTATGAAAATTTATTACATTCATTCATAAGTTGTTATTACTCAAAAAAAAAAAAGAGTATTTTTTACAAAAAGTTTTAATGATTCAAATGTACAATTCATTTTAAATGATACAAATTTCAATTCAATTATTTCTGAATGAATTAAAAATGTATCATTATTTTGCAGCTCTGCTGCCTGTCACAGCCCATAGCAAACATTAATCCAATTCAATATATATATATATTTTTACATATAGTAGCTTTCGATTCAAATATTGCCTACAACATACTACTTCTTTTTTAAAAAAAGTGGTAAGAAAAAAACTTATTTTAAGCAGAATTTAGCATGTTAGTTGTAAATAGGGACTTTGTTCTTGTTGTTATTACGGCAGCAAGAAATCTCGCTCTCCTAGTCTTTAAGCAGAGAAATGTAAGAAATTGTATCATGAAATGTATAAGAAAAAACGTTAACTTCGGTTGAACCGAAGCTCCAATACTATTTATACGAAATTTGACATCGTATTGTAAAAGATATATAAAATAATACAAACTATTTGTGGTCTACATTTTGAATCAATTAATCAAATTACTAATATAAATACTATATATTTTATTGTAGTGAAATTTTCACTTTTAAAGTTGACTGCACTTTGTACAAAGTTTAGTAAAGGCCTCATCAGACGGTTACATTAGGGGGCTACCTCTGAGAGTGAGCGTGACACGCCCCTTTATATTTCTGTTAATCACCCACCCGTCCATAAGAAGCCGTCATTTCAAATTTCACGTAGATATTGACTGTAATAAAAACGTTTTCCGTACAAAATGGCAAAAGTGGGGGTGGTTTGTAGGGGGGCTACCTCAAAAAGTATATATATGTATGTGAAGAGTTCCTTAATAAGAAGCCACCATGTCAAACTGTATACAAAAAGTTGAAAAGTCCATTGTAATTTGTATAGTGGCTACCCTAAATAGTGTGGGGTAGCATGTCAATTTTTATACTATATTAAACTGCAGTAAAAATAAGTTTTAGTTCCTGCTTACAAGCGGATATCTTAAAAATTGGTGCGCAACAACATACAGACAGACAGACAGACGGCCATGGCTAGAACGACACGCCGAGCTGATCAAAAATATATGTACACTTTATGGGGTCTACGATGCCTCCGTCAGACAAACTGATAATACTCTTCAAATTTTGTGTAAATAGTTTAAAAAGAAAAAAAAACGTACTCCTGAAAATATGCATACATTATTATATATATATATATATTTACTAATTAGCAGGATTAGTGTACTTTAAAGCTATATTATTATACAATTTTATAGCTAGCAACTACTTTGAGTAAACGCGAATATGCATTATTGAGCGAAATACTTAATAAAGAATTCGAAATTGCAAGTATTGAAAACATAAAAACTGTCTTAATTTGTTTTATAGTGTATTGCGATTATAAATATTTAAGATATTTCGCGTCAAAATCGATTTTCTTTCAGCATTTCGATGCCTATTTCGGTGCAGATGGTGAGCTGGCCGAAGTACAAATTTGCGTGTTGCAACAATATTAAGAGACAGCACTGTAATTATTCACGTTGAAATAGCATCTCTCCAATATTATATGACAAGTTTGGACTAGTGTGCCTATTTTTGTTTTTAGTACGACGTCTCTATAGTGTTTTCAAGCGAGCTTGGTGTCTCTAAATTTTATAATCGCTAAGACGGACATGATCAGATTGACTCGATTCGAGCTTATTACAAATAGAGATATCTTTTTATACCATTTACACATAGTGTGAAATGTTATTATCAGTTTGTCTAAAAGTTTGTAACGCATTATAGGGGGCCCCATAAAGTATATATATTCTTGATCAGCTCGACGAGTCGTTCTAGCCATGTTCGTCCATCTGTCTGTCTGTCTGTATGTTGCTGCGCATTTTTTGGGCACCAATTTTTATGCGATGCAGTTTTTATTGCAGTTTAATAGAGTATCAAGATTGATCCGTCACACCTACTTTTTGCGGTAGCTCCCATACAAACCCAACGCCCACTTTTGACTTCTTGTATGAAAAATTTGTTTACTGTAGTCAATATCAACTTAATAATTGATACGGTAGCTTCTAGTGGATGGACGTTTCACATATACATTAATGTGTGGGACCCGCCCACCATACAAACCCACTGCCCAATTTAGACTTTTTGTATGAAAAATTTCTTTATTAAAGTCAATATTAAGTTGAAATGCAATGTGGTGCCTTTTTATGGTCAGCCGCTTAACATACATAGACTAATGGGCGTGCCCCGTCAACTTTTGGGGTAGCCCCCATACAAGTCTACTGCCCAATTTTGTCTTTTTGTATGAAAAACTTCTTTATATTAAAGTCAAAATTAGGTTGAAATGCCTTTTTTATGGAAAACGTCAATATCAACTTGAAACTCTATATGGTGGCAACTTTTGGTCGCTTCATACACATCTACTAGTGGGTGTGCCTATTTTGAGGCAGCCCCCACTTTTATGTTTTACAATAGGATTTAAAATTTCGTGTGAATGGTATTAGAGCTTCGATTCAACCGAAGTTAACATTTTCTTTTGTTTTTTTTTTGTGGTTTCATCTTTCTCCTTCGGTAGATACAGTTTGACATTTCAATAAACACAATATATACTGCTCACAAATATTTTTTTTGCAAGGTATAAACACAAATACAAATTTTTGCTAAATTTTTGTATTAACAAAGATTTTCTGAAGATTGTTGACCTCTATTAGACCTTAGCTTTAATTGTATGGAAATAATATGTAATGGTCTTTTAAATTGAAACCAGTGACTTGAAGAAGTCACGATTTTTGGATTGGCAAGTTCTCCAGTCTAATATGAGGGTTGTTAATGGAATGAAAGATTAGCACAGATTATTACCAAAACTAACCTTCAGTACGGAGTACAATGTCGAAATCCTCTTCCGACAAGAATGACAGAGCAGAGTAAAACAATGTATGATAGAAAACTGCAAAAATATGTACGATATAATGGCTTCACAATCAACGATTCGCTGTTTGGATCGGTATTTGTTGGGGAAAAACTAATCGGATTGCTCTTTTTCAAAGATGACGGTGGAGCGATAACTACCATTAATGAGAGCCATTATCTTATCGCGTCATATTAACGGAATTTTTTACGGCAATTTTAGCAGATGATGGCAAGAAGAACTTTTGGTTTAAGTAGGACGCCTCCACATCCTGCACCACCATCGCTCTATTACGTGCTTTGTTCCTCGAACGCCTAATATCGAAATTTTTGAGTGGTCTCCGTGATCGACCGACTTGACAAGTTTGGACAAGATTTTTGTTTTTAGTACGACGTCTATGTGTGTTCTCAAGCGAGTTTGGTGTCTCTAAAATTTATAGTCGCTAAGACGGACATGATTATATTGACTCGATTCGTGCTTATTACAAATAGAGATACCTTTAAAGTCGAAAGAGTTTGTGTCAACAATTCATAGACTCTGGAAACCTATAACCGACCATTTACGCAATAAACCATAACCAGTGCGTGAGGTAGTGTCTGTGCCGTAGCCGCATGACAAGCAGGTGGTCACTGCGATCAAGCTCAATCAGTCTGTAATGCTAACTAAGACACAGTGTCAGAGCTAGAACGTCAGAGGGCCACCCTGCGACAGAAAATTATGTATTTTGTACCGTAGCTCGGATATGGTCTCTTTAATGAAACGGAGAATATTCTTAGACGAGGTGTTACTTATCTCATCAGATGTAATAAGGGTCATATTCACCTGTTCAATTCTGAGCCTGGCCAAGGCTGGGCAATCTAGGCAAAGTTGATGTAAACTAGTTACGTCATCCGCTAGACAGAGTGTGTACACTGTTTCTGAGGAGAGACTTAGTTTATTTAAATGATATCTCAGTGGATGATGGCCAGTGAGGTAGCCCAAAAGTAAACCTCAGGCCAGATCTGTTGAGATGTGCGTTGGTTTTTGGGTATATAGAACGGGTTAGTAGCTTGGCCTGCCGTAGACCAGAATATTGTATACAGTACCGTGAGGCAGTGCTTTTAAACCGATCTACTATGAAAGATTTTGACTTAGCACAGCTAACAATAAGTCGGCGATATTATATTTAAAAAATTATCAGAAAAAATTCGTTCAAAATCAACAAAAAATCGCTTGACAGCAATAGTTTATTTTTTTTTTTTTTTAATTATTACCATAAATAACAAAAGTTTCAATGGTCCAACCTATGTATGGGTAATAATGTAATTTCGAGTTGCATATTAGACGTAAAAAATTTAATATTTCTTTAAAAATACGAAATGTTGCTAAAAAGTTGGAGTAAGAGTGGTACAGTAAATACCATAGTGGTTAACTAGACTTCCTGAAGAAACCTGGGCTCGCAGGTGGAATATTAAGCTGAATGCCTCGAAGTGCCAAGCAGTCAACTTCACCCTGAGGCGTGGTGAGGCTCCGGCAGTCTGGATTGATGGCACCACTCTTCATCCAGGCAGATGCGCCAAATACCTAGGGATCATTCTGGACAAAAGCCTATGTTTTCGAGCGCACATCGGCGGGCTCCTGAAGCGGTGTCGCCACAAGATGTCCAAGGTTAGCTGGCTGCTCAACGCCAACAGCACGCTACCGCTTCGCTGCAAACGAGCGGAATTCAATTTTGTTAGTGCGCCGATTTGGAAGTACGGTATCCAGGAGTGGGGCATTGCGTTTCGGACTAGTCGAAGACGTATCCAGACACTTCAAAATTTGACCTTGCGCCGGAATGACTGGTGCTGACTGGTAAGTGCGAAACACAAGCCGGCACAACGACCTCAGAATTGAGACCATAGACAGCCAAGTTGGCGCATTTGCAATAGGGTACAACGAACGTTTGCGGAGACACTGCAAGCGACTGGCTTCGAGAGGCCTCGCGGAGAGAATAGTGGTCAGGAGACTCAAGCGCAGGTCTTTTAAGGACTTGCTGCAGTAACTACAGAGGAGGCGCTCCAGAGCTCCCCAACACGCAAACTGTATAAAATAATTAATTAAAATAAATGTTTGTGATTATATGTGATAACACCTGGAGGATCAAACCAGGTTTCAGCGTTTTTAACTAGGTTAAAAACACTGAAAGCGATCTGTATTGTTTTAAAAATGTTTGATATTTTTGGTCCAATTTAATAAATATATAAAGAAAAAAAAAACATATATGTACCTCCTGTCTATAAATATGCGTGTGAAGTATTAAATTAATATCACATTCGTAGTACTTATGTGCATCCAACTTAAGCAATGAATTCAACGTTCTATGCATGGTTTATTCTGCATTTAATTCATACTACAATACAACAAATTCTTATGGTAAGCATTTCATTTATTTGTTATTTATGTTTTAATTCATAGAACTGTCTGTCTGTGTGTGTGTGTGTGTGTGTGTTTTATTTACGAAAAAGTAGTTCACAAAGTTTGTTCTTTTGTTTTTTTCATTACTGCTTTTGTATCTATATATTTTGGTTTGTAATTTAAATTTGCTATTATTAAAAAGTGACATTTGCAAGCACATATTTTTATTATTTGAAAAATATAAAATATTTGTTTTTTAAGTATAATTGCAAACAGAATTTCTGTATAAAATTTTTTAACTTGCGTTCACGTCACAGTGTTGCAGTTTTGCTAAACAAACATTAAATTGTTACTATTTTTAATTACTTTTGATTTTGATTTATTCTTACTTTCCATACACACTGTTTTTGAATGTTTTTGAAACTTGTTTTTTGCTTTATTTTACCATACAATTGGGCAGCATTCGAAATAAAAATTATACTTTCTTTTAAAGAATTCGAATTTGTGTTTTTTTTTTTTAATTATTATAAAGCTTGCTAATAGTTTACTAAAATTAAACAAATTTGAGCCATAAAAATAAACAGATATTTTGGAAATTTAAAAAAAAAAACAAAAAAAATTTTTTTTTACAATTTGAAAAAGTACCGTTAGAAGTTTTGGAAAACTTGTTTTCTTTGATTAATTTTCTTTGAAATACATTTATTTAATCTAAGTTCTTAATTAAATATACTTGCTTTTGGATTTTTTTGATATACATATATATTTTGGTTTTACATTTAAACACTACATATTTTTTTTTTTTTTTTTGATTAAAATTTCATTTTGAGTTGAAAGTGCATGAATACATTTGTTTGTATAAAAAGTTAAATCAATAAAACTAAATATAAGCGTACAAAAATGTTTTAAAACGCCAAAGCCCACAAGGAAAAGCATAAATATTTCCAAAAATTATATTATGTATATAGAATAGTATATACAGCATCATCTAGTTTAGTATAAGAAAACGTAATTAATTATAAGCATATTTTATATATATATATATATATATATATATATATATATATATATATATATATATATATATATATATATATATTTATTTATATATTATATATTAAGTATTAATTTTATGCTACAACTAGTTTAAATGTATTTTTACTCGCTTTCATGTTTAGAGAAGAAAGTTGAGGCTAGATTTTTTCTTATTTTTGCATGTTGTTTGTTTATATTTTATGCATATTTCATATTTTTTTGTGTAAAAAGATCTCAATAACAAAAAACTTAACACATTTTAGCAAATAAATAATTTTTTATATTATTTCAAAAAGCAAAATACTACACCCAGAAATGTTGTATTAAGTCACATTTTTAATATTTATAATTCTTGTAAAATCACTTACGACAATGTTTAAAGTTAAAAACTTAGAATTTAAAGCTATAAAATATTTTTGCATAAATTTACAAATTTAGGGGCTGGCTCTAATGAAATAAGGTCACTACTCTGCTTGAAATATCTACAGTTCCCATGCAAAAAGCAAAGTTTACCATTATTCTTCCATACTTTTTCACTTAAATTTGTTGAAAAAGCTTTCAAATGAACATGTGTGTCTGCTTTTTTTTTTTTTTTTTTAATAAGGCGAATAAGCAAATCTTTAATTAAAGCTTAACAAAGTCTATGCTAGAGCTGGGCATGGGTTCATACACTGTAAATTGGTAGCCTCAAATTGCTAATAGTCTTTGAAAAACTGTTAATTATGTAGTTCAGTGCGCAGGGAGTAATAAAACCATGGCTAACTAGATTGGACCCAACAGGAACGGAACCCCAATTGGTGACCCTAATATCTAATAGTCTTTGAAAAGCAATCAGGACGCAAGGAGTCTATGTCTGTCTGTATGTGTGTTGCACATTTTTTTTTGGGTATCAAATTTTTGGTATGCAGTTGAAAATTAGCACATATACTTGTTTTTATTGCAGTTTAATAGAGTATCAAGATTGATCCGCCACGCCCACTTTTTTTGCTACATACAAACCCACCGCTCACTTTTATGCATTTGCATGAAAAACTTCTTTATTAAAGTCTATATCAGCTTGAAATTCGATATGGAGTAGTCCACTTTTTGGAGTAGCACCCAAATAAACAATTATGATTTCAAATTTCGTGTTTTGTGGTATTAGAGCTGCGGTTCAACCGAAGTTAACGATTTTCTTGTTTTAACTAAAGTTTTTGCTCATATAATAAGCTCCCCCATGTTAATACAAGCTTCAAAATCGTACATATAAGTTAAATATTGACAGTAATAAAAAAGTTTTTCGTATTAACTTGCAGAAACGGAAAGTACGTCGACCACAGATAGTCTGTCTTCATACTGATTTTTAGTACAATATGTTGAAACTTTGGGTATATATCTATATATATATATCTTTTAAACGTGAGATCTTATCAACTGAATCTTTAAATGTGCATTTTAGAATTATATTCGACTTAAATAAACAACTTTTCGTATTGCGTTGGATAATCTAAATGAATCTCAACACCAGTTAGAGTATTCAAACCGATTTTGGTTTTAGTACAATTCGCTGAAAACTGTTGGTTTATATCCCGCAATAACACAAATTGACGGACAAACTTATTACTTTTATATATATATATATATATACATATTTTATGGTGTTTCTAACGCATGCTTCTATCAAGCCTTTATCCGGTTAATACTTTCGAGAAGATTTTGCGAAAGTTAGTTCGATAAAATGGCAAATTTTTCATATATGCGACAATTTCTCGATTTGTATTCAAATCACAGATTCAACTCATACGTGAAGAATTTAGCATTTTATCAAATACACTTTTGATAAATTTTTCCGAAAGAGCTCTTAGAACAGGTTGGTATATTCCGCAATTACACATAGTCTGACGAACGGACACACCGGCATGGCTAGATGAACTTGTCTACAAACAAACTGTTCAAACTTATGCATATATAAATGATTTATGTATGGTGTGGGAACAAACAATAGATAGAAAAAAATTACAAATTTTAGTTATGGTATAAATTTTCCTAAAAACATTTACTTGAAACCTTATTTCTTAGAGCTTTTTTAATAATAAAACTTATGTATAATACAATTTATTTTGTTTTTTGTTTGACATTTGGGAAGCTGAAGTTTCTGGAACACCAGCAGCGTTGAAAAAATTTAAAAGCATACGGCGGCGCACACACAGTTTGCAAGCCTCTTGAAGTGCAATAATCATTTCGCACTTATTACATTTTTGTGCACAGCAGCAGCATCACTGCAAATTATTATAATATGTATAATTGTAAAAATATTGTATAAAAAATAAATAAAATTAAAAAAACTTGCAATTCAAATAAAAATACCAAGTGTTTCTGCAATGTGCACACGAGCGCCTTTAGAGGGGGAGGGGGATATTTTCTTCTTTTTAAATTTACAACTCAACTAATTTGATTCGTCCATACATACTCGTAGTACGAACCGAAATGTTCTTATCAATGTAGTTACTTCATATATACTATATACAATAGTTCCACATAAATTTCAATTAAAAAAAAAAATTGCACTCATGTGGAAAATGCATGCAATAATTATATGCATTTTAAAAATTAATTCTAGCGAAAACTAAAAGAAATAAAGCATATTAATTATTTAACAATTAATTTACGTTATTGATGATGCAGCAGCTGCTATTGCAACAGCAGCTTCATCATCATCATCATCATCGTTTGGTGCCGGCAGGTAGTCATCCAAACTGGAACGACGTTTCTTCAATGGTGGCGGCGTGCAAATGATAGCATTACTTTGGCTGCTATCGCTGCAGCTGCTGCTGCTGGTGCTCGAGGCGGATGTATTCTGAGAAGCAGCAGCCAAATCATTCGCTGCATTTGCATAATAGTTGACAGCAATGCTGCTGTTGATGCTGCTGCTGCTGTTACATTCTGCTGAATTTGAAGCACGTCGTTTTTTGTGCGTATTTTGTTGCTGCGCACTGCGACTGGCTGTTAACTCATGCACTATACGCGCTTCAACTGATGCAGTCAACAGTGGTGAGAGCGGTGATTGTGGACTCTCAGTTTCATCATCATCATCATCGTACATAATTTCACGTTCATCAGCATCATCACTGTGCTTAACTGGTGCTGCTGCTGTCTCCTCATCGATATCCTCATCATTGTCGTCAAAATCCTTGCCCAGAAATACTTGTGCGCCGGGAAATATATATGAACGATTGTTGCCAATACAATAGTAAGTGCCCGGCAGTAAACGCTCAGCTGCAGTGCGATTTTCTTGTTGCGTTAGCATTTGTGTTGCTGCAATGTGTACTTTGTTTTCGTTGTCAACATTGTCAGCAGCAGCCGCAGCCAATGTTGTGCCACCGCTATCGCCAAAATTATTCAACGGTGGCAGTTGAGTTTCTACTGCTATATCATTATTAGCTAATGTGGAATTGCTTGTCTCACATTGCTCTATTCCGCTGTCCTTCGAGGAGTCAATGGAAAGATGTCTGCCGCTTTGATTTGTTGCATTGTGCATTGTTGTTTTAGTGGGTTCAGCAACATTGAGCATCGGCCGCTCAGTATCGTTTATCTCATCTAGCATATCATATTTGATTTTTTCAATAGCTTCGTTAGCATGCGCAGCATTGCGTCTTATATTAATTGATGAAAATGTAGAAGATTCAAAACCACTGTCCGAACAAGCACCTGCTGAGCTTAGCAGATAATCTGTTGAAGCATTTGATTTAACAGATTGTGTATCCGTATCGTGCTGCAGTTGTGCATCACTTTCTAACGATAGCAGTTCTTTCGATTCATTGAGCACATTATCATCAAAGCATATATCTTGCCAATCATTGCCTAAGCAATGACATAGCTGATTTATAATCACATCAGAATCACCCAAAAGTTCTACATCGAATTCCAAATGATGTAATTTTTCACGATTTATAAGTATTTGTGGCACTGATACCGGTATAGAATTTGGTATGCAGTTCACAGGACGCACTTTGAGCGATGAACCCATAACAATAAGTAAATCGCATTCATCCTTATCGGTAGCCATAACATTGTGAAATTCATCGGGTAGACCTGTTAACGAGGAGTTTTAAGTTTAGAAATAGTAAAAACCCGGTCATTTTTGACTTACCTTCGCCAAAGAAAACAATATCCGGCTTCATGATGCCATTCTCGACCAGCTGACGCAGCTCGAATTCTGTGACAGCAAATGTTGCCTCAATGCTGTGCTCCTTAAACGGTTGACATTGCGGACAGACAGGTATGCGCTGTGCAAATATATCAGCGCGTATATCATCTGCGCTACACTTAAACTTACACTTGGTACAAGATGCCGTAGAAAACGAGCCGTGACATTCAATTACGCGCCTAATGCCGGCCACCTGTTCTAGTGTATCAATATTCTGCGTATAATTGCGCAACAGTTTGCCCTTAGACTCGAGCATCTTAATAAAGCGATGCCCCGGCGAAGGCTCAAACTGGCCGGGATAGATTTCACGCGCAAACTTATAGAACGGACGTGGATCACGTGAAAAATAATTAATATCAAACATAGCCTGTGGATCGGGTAGATCTGGAAAATCACGTGCCAAACGTGAATAGATTCCATTGCTGGAACGAAAATCTGGTATGCCACAACTGACCGAGACTCCGGCACCGGTGAGCACTATAATTTTACGTGAATGCTGCACCAGCTGTAGTACATGCTCAAAGGTATTAATGTTTCGCAATTTACGTCGCTTCTGTTCATATTCAGCACCAAACGCGGATAGCATGTTAGAGAGTATGCGCCACAGCGTCATGTCATTTGTGCCGGGACCGAGATCTGGTGTACCTTGCGGCAATACCATTGAAAGCAAATCACGCGGATCACGTCCAGAGTGCATTTGTTTTTGTACCCATTTAACATGATATGGCGTTGGAGGTTTCCATCCGCGTGCAGATGCATCCGTTGAGCTACTAGCTTCAGTGCAATCTGTATCTGTGCTGTTGCTGCTGCTGCTAGTACCATCTTCATCATCATCGTCGTCATCGTCCTCGTCATCATAGCCATCATTATTAACATCACTGCTCGAATCCAATTGGACGCTGCCACTGCTATTTCGTTGTTGTTGGTTTGCTGTATCTGTATCCTTTACAACAAATGCTGATGCATCAACGTGCTCGTCGTTTGGCTGCTTCTTCGTTTCTACGGTGCCATCTTCATCTTCAATATCAACAACGCCAGTGGAAAGTAATATTTTTGTTTTGATTTCCCCATTCGCTTTCAACTGCTGTTCGCTTGTTGCTTCTTCGTGCTCGTCGTCGTCTGCTTCCTCTTCTTCAATTACCTTTCTTGTTGCCGTTGTTGTTGCTTTTGTGACAGTCACCGCCTCAGTTGGCTTTGGGTTTGTTGACAAAATTTCGGCGCCAAAATTCAAATTATGTGCCTGTCCAGCATAATTTAGAAAACCATTACCACCCGAAATACTTAACTCATTCACACCACAGATCTCTTTTGTCTTAACATGCCTATCGAGCCTTATATCCTCATAGTTTTCCATCATTTTTTTTCCAGCGGCGTAAAGCGCGCAGACCACTTCGTTTTTTGTTTCGTGCTTTTTTTTTTTTTCGTTACTCTCGTCGTTTGCGCTTTCTTCGCTTCTTCGTTGATACACACAATTTTTTCTCGTCTCCTCTCTCTCACTCTTTCTATGCCATTCGTCTACGCTTCGTACTAATATAGAAAATTTTCCAAAAAAAAAAATTTTTTTTTTAGTTTGGCGCAATTTTTTTTCTCAATTTTTCCCTAAGTTATAAAATTTTTTGTTTTAAATTGAAATAATGAAATTTTTACAATTTATTACGATTTTTTTTACGTATATTTGACGTAAAATTCTCGAACTTTCAGCACGTACTACTGCTCGTCTGCTTGCTAGCTAACTGTGACGTGAAAAGTAAGATGGCGACTGTGCAACGATGCAGCGAATGACTCGTTTTTTCGTAAAGCAATGTGATGACTACCGATTACCGGGTGCGGTCATTATTTGTCTTTGGCGCAGTGTTGCTTTCGCTAGAACTCATGTCTTGGCAAATGGACAGTACTACTGTGTGTTTTTCGTTGTTTTGCGCAGTTGGCAGCATTGGGCGCGCAATTTAAATTTTGTGCATTGGATATTAAAACTTATGTAAATTATTTAACAAATATGTTTGTATTTAACTGCTCCATTTATTAATATTTTTAACAAAATATTGTTAGCCAATTTGTGGCTCAACATGTTTGTACAATAGTTAGAAACGATTTCGTCTTAGGTTGTGCGAAAATCAATAGGAGTGAATGGGACAGGTTTACAAAACCACAGAGGCGTCAGAAATGCAAACAATGAGGTTTAAAATATTCTTTTTTTATAGCGTCAGCTACTTATGTGTGCTTTGTGCAGTAAACCGTAGAAAATGGTTATCAAACATCTGCAAGTACATTGGTGATAAAAATGGGAAAACAGGGTCTTCATTGAAGATATTTTTTTCATTTCACACAAGATTTTTATTATTTTTAAATCGCTTGTGTGTATGAGTTGCATACAAGGGAGAGTCACTTATAATTCACAAATGGTTTTTGTATATTTTTTTTTTTAAAGAGCCATAAATAGGTTTCATTTTTACAGCATTCTTCGTTTTTAAGTTTTAAAATTAATTTAGAGCAATGAATGAAAAAGTTCTTACGCTGGTGAACTATTAGCTAGTTTACACGACACATTCCATAAAATTTCTAATTGCATGATGTGTTAAAATCCCAGTTTATGCGATATTTACATTATCATGAAATGAGCTGAAAGCTGCCACCTGATATGATATGTAAACCAGATATGGAAAGCGAGGTGGCAACATTTATCATCCAAAAATCTGAAAAATAAAATGTAAATAAATATTGAATAATAATATAAATGCAGAAATTGTCAAAATAGGACAAATACCAGAGAGATATCCAAGCAGGTAAAAATTATTCTACTGGTATATGCAAAACTATAACTATGCCGTATATCTCATTAGGATTGATGTAAAATACTCAAAGTTTTCCGTTTCAAGCGTAATTAATAAAGAAAAAGTAACTGTTCATTTAAAAACCTAAAAATTGGGTCAGGTTTATGGGGGGCTACCCCTTACAGTGAGGTTGCTAAGTTCATTTAAGAAATATAAAAATGTGAACATCCAAATGTGATCTCCAAGATCTTCTTCAAACAGACGGACGAACCGAAAGACAGACCGACATGTCTATATCGATTCAACTTTTGATGCATATTGTGAATATAGTATATACTTTATTCCTTTTGCTTGTTATATACATTTGCACAAACTCAGTATACTCTTGGTCCTCCAGGACTGTATATAAAAATAATTCATTTTATAGATGCTTATATAGATTTTATGCTTCTCAATACAATTACAATGTTTGCAATGCCATAAAATTACACGGACGTCATAAAGTATTATTAGTTTGACAAGGTAAGTCGTGCTATATACGTGTATGTCCGCTTGCCTGTCAGTCCGTCCGTCCTTTTGAATGTCTAGAGTAGCTACACTCAATGTGGTGCTCCGCGGAAACCTAGGGCTCCGCAAAATTAAAAATAAAAAAACAGTTTCATACCTCCCATTAGATTTTTTTAATAAGTAACTGTTTCCTTAAATTGTACATACTCGTATTATGCTTATTAATGCATAAAGACATTTTTGTTTTATTGTAGGGTCAAGTATTTCGCTTTCCAAAAGGGTTCCGTCACCAAAAAAAGTTTTAGGGTGTCAAATGCCAAAAGCCTGCTAGGACTCCTTCGGACCGCTTAATCTAGTCACGCGAGACTTGTTTTTGATATTTTGTATCAAAATACAATATTATGAATTTAATTAATAACCCTTATTTTTGACTTTTTAACAATATTTTATTTAACTTCCGTTCGGATTGATCTGAAATTCGACATACAATATTACAAAACTATTGAAAACGTCGCTGCCAATAAATGATCGAAAATGGTCATAGCTTGCAAGTACGTTTTCTCATTTAAGTACATTAAAAAAAAAAAATGCTGTTGAAATTTTTTGTTCACTCATACATGATATATGTTTGTTTTTATAAAATTGTTCGTAATCGTCCTATTAGTTTCAGAGGAGACATCTTTTGTGTGGAAGTTTTAAACGATTAAATGAACTAGTACACCATTCATAAACGCATTTTTAATAAATTTCATTTTTTTAATTTTATATCAACTATTAATTCTTTATTAGGTTATGCCTTTTGAATCGTTAAAAAATAATTTAATTACAAATAATTTTATAAAATATACAGATTTCAAAATTTTGAATTGATTTCAACAATTCGTAATTTTATAAAAAAAAAACCGATTTAGTTTAAAGTGCATTGAAAAATGCTAATCTACTGTTGGGGCCAGCAATTGCACTAAATTGCTCTTTTGACCCTCTTCTGTAACGACTGTGAATGCATACGAAAGAGGAAGAACATAAACATAAGGTGGAAGAAGAAGACACGCATCAGCTGAGATTTATTTTTCAAATGTTGATTTTTTATTAATTCGTTTTTAGTGTTGCTGCATACAGTCATGGAAAATTTGGAACTATATAGCGTATTAGGTGTCAGCAAAGATGCAACTGACGATGAAATAAAAAAGGTAAGAATTCTTAGCGACTGCGGCAGCTAATACAATTTTAAAAATCGGCGCAGATACGGCATAAATAAAGCATTCAATTGCGACATCGCATTTGTTTATGCAACTGAAATAATTGCGGCGGCCGGGGCGCCAATGACGCGGTTCAATTACTTTGTTTTATCTTGCTTTATATTGTAAATAACTAATGACTTTGTCACTAGATAATTGATTAAACAATGTGCATGCACAGTAAGGTTTCTATTAAATCACCTTTTGTTCTCTTACGCTTTGCAGAACTATCGCAAATTGGCAAAGGAATATCATCCGGATAAGAATCCGGAAGCTGGTGAAAAATTCAAAGAGATCTCCTTTGCTTACGAAGTACTATCCGATCCGGATAAGCGACGCACTTATGATCGCTACGGTATGAAAGGGCTGCAGGAGGGTGCTGATGGTTTCAGTGAAGCCTCGGATTTTTTTTCACAGTGGCTTCCCTTTGGCGCCTCCAGCAGTGGACGTGCGCGTTCACGTGAGGGACAAATTGTTTCCAAATTAGAGGTGACACTCGAAGAGCTCTATATGGGCAATATAAAAAAAGTTGTTGAATATAATCGCATGGAATTGTGCCCGTCGTGCGAGGGTAATGGTGGGCCAAAAGAGGCGCAAGAGCAGTGTAGCTTATGCGGTGGCGTGGGACGTACGGCAACCTATGCTTTCGTTGGACTGAGTGCATTCGAATCGGTAAGTTGGCGTCGTTTGCTTTGTTAATTTATGATATTCATACTTACTTACATATTTAAATGGCACTACCATTGTATATTAGTCATGACCGCACGTATTTAAATGCACAAGCCGCTACACTCATTTCTGCATCGCATAGGAGTAAGCCAACGTAAGCTGAAGTACGATCATTTCTTATACAGTTCATGCTTTATGCGGTTTGTATGTGTGAAAGCGTTAACAAGCAAATACAAACGATATTTGGTGGAATTCCTAGTTTTAGACAGAACGTTGAAGAACTGCGTTCTTGTTTCGGTGTGTCGAAAGTCATTAGTCTTCTTGTCGTAGAGTGAAAATTAGGTCACTAGTCGAACTCTTTGGCCTGAAGACACACTGTTACTGTCCTATCATTACATACGTGTATGGCTCCAGCCGCTTACAATTGAAAGGTGGTGTACTTCACGGTAGTTCGCGCAGACAGCGGTACCATCGGAGCCTGTCGCTTTGTTATTCTTCAGCATTTTAATTACTGACTCGTTCATGTTATAATCCGTTGGCTCTACAAGAAAGTCATCGTCCATTAGTGTTTCTAGAAATACCTACGAAGTAGGTTATAGAAATGACTTCTGTATAGTCTGTAATTAGACTTAAATATTCATTCTTGCATAAAGAAACATACTGACTTATTTATTGTATATGTGTATATTCATTACAGGTCTGTCGCGCTTGTCAGGGACGCGGCCATATCATCAAAGAGGGCATGGCGTGCACTGTTTGCGTTGGCAGCGGCCTCATTGAACAGTTACAGAAATGTGATGTGCTCATCGAACGTGGTGCACCGCATTTGCATAAGTTGCCGTTCCATGGTGAAGGACATCAACAGCGCAACGGCGAACGCGGTGATCTTATTGTTGTGCTGCAACAGCTGAATCATGAACTGTTTGTGCGCCGTCACGCGGATTTACATATACGTGATTTGCATGTCAAACTTACGGAAGCATTGTGCGGTTTTGTACGCTGCTTCAAACATTTGAACGGACGCGATATTTGCATGAAAACAAATCCTGGTGAAGTGCTGCGTCACAATCAAATCAAAATTGTACGCGGCGAGGGTATGCCGGTGCACTTAAGTGCCGTTGATATGGGTGATCTCTACGTACAATTTAGTATTGATTTTCCGGAGAATAATTTTGCTACACCGGAACAATTGCTACAGTTGGAAGAAATTTTACCGCCGCGTCAAAAGGTCGATATACCCGCCGATGCCGAGGAAGTTGATATGATCGATCTTAAAAATTTCGAAGGTACTCAGCGTGCTGGCAGCAATGATGATGATGATGATTACGGCGGTGCTGCCGGTCCACAATTCCAGAGCGTACAATGTCAGACAGCTTAGTGCTGGCAGTTAGTGCTGGCGCTGCTGCTACTGCTACGTGGCGCTTGGCGGTCAGCTCATTTCGTCCGCAAACACTATTCCAAGCTTAGCTGGGATACGGTGTGCTTTATTGTGCCGCTAGTCGTATTATGTTGCATAGTTATATTTTTTATTAACGAAAGTTTATTTTAAGCCAATACAATGAGATTGAATTTAAATATACACACTCAGACACACCCACAGACACAGGGACACACATAAACCGTAACACAAAAGATTGATCCTCAACTAAAGGACAGTATTAAAAAATTCTACGCCACATTGGAAAATTCAACGCTAATATCTTTGTATATCTTTCTATACATCATAATTATTAATGATATATAAAATGCTTATATCTACATATATAATTAATTTACTTTTAATTTTATTTTTAGTTTTCAACTTGAATCTTATAGCAATAAAGACGAAATATTTAAATAGCGCATATCCATACTATAATCCTCTAGAGCAATTGCTATTCAATTTGCTGTAACTTCGATTGCTGCTGCTGTCGCTCTTTCACTGCATACCACAATATCGTGTTGTATACAGGACAAAAAAAAGAAGATGTAAGTACTATATAAAATAGTATCTGCATAAAACGCTACTGGGAGTACATGCCAAGTGCGCTATGCACGGCTCCTGTCGCCAAAGTGCATTTGAATGTTGATAACTTTTGAGTACGCCGTGCGCATTTGGCGTAAAACTGAAAATTGTTGCATGCTGTTCTGTTGCAAATTGAAATGATATTGTGGCGCTTATCCTTGTAACTCCGGTGCATTGTAAATGTTTGCCTGAGTGAGTGTGTGTGGGAGAAATGTACTTGTGTCCTTGCAACAGTTGACACCAATTTTTGGCATTTAATTGAATGGTATGTGATTTGGGAATGTCATTGTTGTGAAGATACGGATAGTTCGGCAGTAGTTAAGTTCAATCTGGTTCTTTTTTTAACCAAGAGATATATAAATACAAATAAGAAAAAAAAAGAACGCTGCAGTCTAGTATGCTCAACTTTGAGATACCCTATACCGCGTGTAAAGCTTCTCATTTGAAGCATAGTTTATATTCTTTAGTGGTCCGATCGAGATATATGCGGCATATTTTATTAGAATTGATAAAAAGCTACAATTGAAAAATAAAAAAATTTCATGCAAAAAGTCAATAAATGGTGCAGTCTGTAAAGTGGTGCAATCTGGGACTATTAATACTATTTTGTAAGGATTGACATAAGATACGCTAAATTTGGCATTTCCATCTCAAGAACAAAAACCAAAAAATTCTTACAAAAACTAAAAAGTGCAAGTTTGTATAGTGGCTACCCCTTCTAGTGGTTCGATCTGGAACCTATTTGGATTACCATAAGATACTCCAAAATGTGCGTTTTTCCACAATGTGCGTTTTTAGCGTAATTAACATAACTAAAAAATTTTCATACAAAAATTTAAAAATGGATACAGATTTTTATTAAAGCTACTCCTTAAAATGGGTTTGGCATGTTCATCTAATACTAGTTATCTGTAGAAAGAAATGGAGAGTCTAAATATTCATACTTTATACTAAACTCTATCTCTTATAGACATCGAGATCTGTTTGTTCCAACAGACGGTTGGTTGGACGGACAGACATGTATATTAATTCGTCTTACTAAACTAAAAATCCATATTTAGAGTTTCTATCATTTATAGTTTCCGAGATGTCGTTCAAACGTACGAAGAACGGACGAACATGTCTATATCGACTTGTCTTTCTATGGTGATCAATTTTGTGGTAAATAGCACTTTTATCTGGAGTTTACTAGTATTTGCCATTTCGAGTAGTTCTAGTTCTAAAGGAATGAGTAAGTCATTCAAAACTGTGTCGAAAGCTGCTTTTATGTTGAGGACGACAATGTCTGTGAATTTACCGTTCATAAAATTAGGTTATACATACTGCTTGATTCTGCATAGTGGGTGGACAGTTCCGAAGTGCTGATTTGGGTGCATGTTTTTAACGGCGACAAAGCCAGAAATTTTACTTAGATAACTTTTTTCAAGATTTTGATACTGACGTCAAATAAGTCATCAAAAATAAGAGGCCAGTAATAGTGAGGATACTCAGGGGTTTAATCGGTTTCTTTATCGATTATACTTCTACTTTTTTTTTTGCATAAGTGAGTAAAATTTTAGATATACTATATTGTCAATACCATCTATTCGAGGCGATTTTAAATTTTTTAGTTTTAGTGATATTACTGATGAAGTGACATAGTAGTGATTCTCAGCGGAGTCTACAACTGAGTTTAACTCACTACTACAGTATTCGACTTCAAGCAAAGTATTGGAGTCCCTTAGACCAGCAGAGATTGAGTGGTTTAGACAAAAAGTTTTGGCGGAAACGTTAAATTTTCTTGTTACATAATAATTGTGTGTTTGTACTCTTGGGATGGATCTTTTCTTAACAACTTTTGTTAATTTCCAGAAGAAAAAAAGAGAGCAACCTCCAAGGTGGACGAAGCTTGTTCCATTATTTAGAGCAAAAATTGGTAACCTCTCTACGAACTTGCAATGGTTTAGCCAACTGAGACGGATTGACTTTTTGGGACAAAACTAATGCTTCTTTTGGGAATACAGGTTTCTTTTGCTTCTTTGATGGCATTATTGAAATCGTTTATCAACTCGTCTATCTGTTACGAATTTAGGACATAGTTAAGTTCAACTGTAGATAGTTTTTGATTAATGAAGCTTACATAACGCACCCCATATGGCTTACTACCAAATAAATTGCTTGTAGCGTGTGCACGGAGCGGCAGCTAAAGTGTGAAAGAGAAGTAAGAGGCAAGCACTGTTGAAGAATAAGTCGATTGTATAGCTGTTCTGTTTGTTTTGCTTATACAATATAATATAATAACGCTTGAAAAACATATTCGAAGACTTAAATTGCTTTAGAACTACTCATATAATATTTTGTACTACACTTGTTTAGCTATGCTAAAATCGATTTAGTATCAGACATTTTAATAGATTCTATATGCTTCATTAGTATCCACTTTAAATCCAACAATTCAATAAAATATTGCAAATTTTTATCTACAAATGCAATTTTCAGTTCAAAAAGTCATTTCGAAAATGTGCAAACAAACGTAGAGGATAAATCGAATATAGATATTGTAAATATCTATAAAACTCGAACTTTAGCTGCAGTGACTAAATTTGTTGTAAACGATATTCATAAATATATACGTATATATATAATATATTTTTGCATTTGGCTTTAAGCCAAAATAAACATTTGGTCATAGAAATCGGCTTAAAGCGCACATGAACTTTTGATTTGGATTGCTGTACAAAAAAAAAAAAAAAAAAACAAAATTTAAATGAAAACGAAAAAATACTTTAAATGCTAAATTGAAAAGAGTGCACTTGATTCTAATAGTTCGTTGCTTCTTTTGTTCACATATCTATCTATTTTGTTGCTTTTATGACAATGGACAACAAGTGAAAGTTAATGGCAGCCACACCTCTTGTGAGGCTCTTTTGTTTAAGTAATTTTGAACGAATTTTATGTAAAACGAAATGATTGAACTGTGAAATGGTTTCTGGTTCGAATGCTTTAATTTAATTAGAAACGTTCTACTGGAAGTTACACTATTTGTTGCTTGTAAATGGCTTACTATCAAATAAATTGCTTGAAGAGTGCAAATGGATCGGTAGCTAAAGTGTGAAAGAGACAGACGAGACAAGCACTGTTGTGAATTGAAAGAGTGTGATCTTTTTGTTTTGCTTCTTCGCATTGTTTTTTCATTCGATTTTTACCACTTTGTTGTTTCGAATTAAGTTCATCACAACGAGTGTTTTGCGCAATACTCTAGTTTGTGTGGATGAACATTCATCTAGTATGTGTGGCATGATAATTTTTAAATTTTATCAACCTAGTATTACAGAAAGTATTCATATTCAATTGCACCGACGTTTTTATATAGTATTGTATAATCAGCATACTATTAAACTATCTCTTCATTATCTGCATTCAGTGTACTGGAAAATTAAAGCAAGTCTTTGTACATACTACAAGGGGATGGTAAAAGAAACGACTTTTTAAAAAAAGCAGTTTCTGGTGGCGCCACTTATTGGTATCGATTAACGTCTGAAAAGGGTCTCCCACCATCATAAACCTAAATTCAACGCTGGCTGTATATATAAATTAAGTCTACTAAATCTATAATTCATAATTTTGGTATTATTTCAGGTTTAACATAATTACATATCAATTTCTAATATTGTAAATCTAAATCTCTCTAAATTGAGTAAACATGGATTCGTGGTGTATAGAAAAGTATGCAGTTATTTTTCTGCTTTTACCAAAATCGGTTGGCTGTCGTATCATAAGGTTCATCACCATCATGCCAAAACTCATACTTGACGGTACGATATAAACGTGAACATTTTTCTCCAATTACTAAAAAGTTTTGTTTGGAATACGCAGTGTTCTTCTTCCACTGAAAAAAAAGAGTGGATTAATATAACTTACATTTTATTATTTATTTTTCAAACCTCTTCTAGTTCTGGGCAGGTTTCATTAAAAATTAGCTGCAATGAACGATTCTGGTCCTGTAATTCTTCCATAAGTTCATTTAGTTCATAAAAGTCATAATAAGTTGAATAGGGCAATTTTATGTATACCAAACGCTTGCAAGATCTAATCCACTGCGTAATCTTACTTAAAATGCCGAATCCTGACCTTTGTCTAGCATCAATTTCCGTCGGGATATCAGTTGGTGTACTTATATCGTCAAATCTCAAATATATTTGAATGCGTTTAATGCGATTGTCAATTTGTGGAACTCCGATCGGTGGTATAATTAAGTCTAGTAATCTATTGAAATTATTCCAGAAGCGCAAATCGTCATCGGAAATTTGGAAGTGGACATGCTCCAATCTCGGATGTTTTACAATTATCAGAGGCAGCAACGTAATATCCATCATAATCACCAAAAAGCGTAGACTGACTACAGTCGTTGTGATTAAAGGCTCATAGAAATCTGCAACTTGATTGTATAATATAAGAAGATAGCTCAAGGATAATTCCTGAATTATTGCCAACAGATGTTCTGATGTCAGTGCACATGATTCTAGCGCCAGGATATCCAATTGCTTCATTTCAGTTATATACATTCCGTTAATATTTACAGCGGTGCTGTCAACCTTGAACATTTTTAGATTTGGATTATTCTGCGTATACAAATGGACATCCGAGTTAATTAAACTGCCCGTCATACACTTTAATTTCTCTAGTTTTGGAAATTTCATATTAGAAGATATCTCTATATATTCTCTCTCATTAAACAGTTTATAACAAATAACGTTTAAAAATTGCAGCTTATTACGTAGCAAATGTAATAGAATTTTAAAATCGTTAACACGGTATTGACACAAATTGGTGGTATAGAGATGTTTGCCATAATATCCATGTAGAACTTGTATTGCCAATTCCCGAAATTGTCTGCTAACTCTTGACATGCGAAAAAGATCAAAAAGAGAGAAGTACCTGAAGATCTCATAAATACAGTCGTCATTTAGCCGCATCATTTTCTGGCTTATTAAGTTCTATTATAAAATTCGACTGCGACACAGATTTCAATTTATGTAGTTTACTATACTCTACTGAGCAAAAAATAGAACTGCAATATTTTTGAACAGAATTGTCAACATTCTTGTTAGAAAGTCAGCGCCAAAAGGAAATGAAAATAAAACAAGCGAACACGTTTAATTTGGTAGAACTGCAGTTTTAATACCCTTCATAAGAAACTTTAAATTGAAACGCCGTACACATATACATACCTATTCAGACATTGACTTGATCGAATCTTTTCGTCTAGCTAATCAAAAATACATTGTAATATAGGATTGCCAACGAAAAGTTTCGAAAAAGTGTATATATTTCTGAAAGCTGTTTTTTTTTTGTCACAACGCCATATCTCGCTATAACAAAGTTAATTTCACCATTAATGACAAAAAAAAAAAAAAAATCAAGATTCACTGTAGAAGTCACACACCCAAAGTTTATCAAATTTTGTTACTATCGCTTGAGATATTTCTGGCTTGTGCTACTCTCGCTTAAGTGCAGGTTTCGGCCTATTTAACATTTGGACGGTACTAACAATGGCGCTCTCATATTTATTGCAAATCTATTATCTGAAGAAAAAACTATTTACAGAGTAGCATCTAAAGGGTTGCCAGTTGTGAAATACATCAAATCGGAGGTATGTAGCTAGCTTCATCCATGCTGCGTCCACAGCTACACGATCGCCCTTTGAAAATTCAATTTTCATTTAGATTTGATTTCGATGAATCGATTTGTTTACCGTCTTCAGTTTAATACAGTTTTTTAATTAAGCATTGTAAGCTCTATCGATTTATGATGATACTAACACAATATATACTCATGACAATAATTGGACTAACTCTTTTAGTGGAAAAGTTATTGTTATAACCCAATCCAAACGACACCGACAAATTTTTATCGAATATAATAATATAATAAATATTTTAAACTATTTTCAATGTTTTAGATATATTTGATATATATTCACTTCTAGTCTCCAAGATTTGTTTATTAATACATACATATGAAGGACGAATATAGCTATATCGTCGCGTTTTTTGATATTGGTCAAGCACATAGGAGAATAAACTTTATGGAGTTTCGTCACGCCTCACAAACAGAGAGCTCTTGAGCGATATTGAACAACAGGTCTAAAAGAACATAATAACTTTAGATACTATATATTAATACTAAGACTTTTTTATACATAATGTACATGCACAGATTAAGTTTATAATAATTTTGTGAGTGCCACGCTCACACCGTCCACCGTCCACTATATGTTTTATTTTTATTTTTACTTATCAAATTTAAAAATCTTCAAGTTTTACATGTGCAGGGTATTTTGAAGGCGCGAATCTATGACTGCAGCAATCTTATTAGAACTGACAACAGTATCGTACATATACGGTATTTCTGAGAAAACACAAAACGAACGAATAAATTTCAAAACGGAAACCGATTACTGTTACAATCATTTCAAGCAATTTAGTACATATACACATATATTCTAATAGATCATCTGATAACAGAAAATGTTACTCGGAATTACTCCAACGCAAAGAAGTGTCACCTGAATATAATTTTTAGCTTACATACAATATGTATGCATGTATGTAAATATGTATTTCTCAATACATAAACCAATTACATAATAAACTACACTTCTTAAAAATATGTACATACATTTAAAGAAAACATCCACACCGGCAGACTAAAGCTGTAATGTGCCCTACATTTATTGCAATTATTTTTAGATTAACAGTTAATAGATAAATAGATAAATAGATAAGTAATAATAATAGATAAATAGATAAGTAATAATAATAGATTAATAGATTAATAGATTAATAGATTAATAGATTAATAGATTAATAGATTAATAGATTAATAGATTAATAGATTAATAGATTAATAGATTAATAGATTAATAGATTAATAGATTAATAGATTAATAGATTAATAGATTAATAGATTAATAGATTAATAGATTAATAGATTAATAGATTAATAGATTAATAAATTAATAGATTAATAGATTAATAGATTAATAGATTAATAGATTAATAGATTAATAGATTAATAGATTAATAGATTAATAGATTAATAGATTAATAGATTAATAGATTAATAGATTAATAGATTAATAGATTAATAGATTAATAGATTAATAGATTAATAGATTAATAGATTAATAGATTAATAGATTAATAGATTAATAGATTAATAGATTAATAGATTAATGGATTAATAGATTAATAGATTAATAGATTAATAGATTAATAGATTAATAGATTAATAGATTAATAGATTAATAGATTAATAGATTAATAGATTAATAGACTAATAGATTAACTGATTAATCTATTGAGTACATATGATGTGAGTATATAATAGTGTTATCATAAATCAATAATGCAAGTACTCCTTGCTTAATTAAAAAACTTATTAAAAAATCATCAATGTTAAAACAATTGATTATTTCATTAATCGATTATTTAATTATTTAAGTAATTGTTGATTTTGTTGATTAATTAAATAATTGATGAGTTATTTGCTTACATTTCTTTGATCAATTGATTATTTGTTTATCCGATTAATTGATTTTTTGAATAATTGATTGATTTAGAAATTGAATAATTGAAAAATTGATTAATCGTGATGTTGACTTTTGCTGGATGCATATTCGCGAAGATTTTACAGTATTCAAATCAATATCCTTGAGCAAAAACATATATTAAACACATATTAAAGAAGTTGCCGGCATCCTTTTCGTTTCTCGTTGTCAGGCGATAGAATGAACCCACTACTATGTACATATATATGCAGACTAAAGTAACTTTTCTTTGCTTTTGTACTGTAGGATAATAATGTTGGTTGGTAGAGTCGACAACTGTGGCGTACTGCCAACACTTCATTTTTTAAACAATATAATTTTTTATCATCTTGACTTTGTGCGGTATATAGTATGTAAGTACCTACAAGTGGCATAATCATATTGTATCACTCGAACAGTGATGATTTCAGCTGCAAAATGTGCAGCAATAGGTTTACAAAATGCCGTCTTCGTTCCTAAATATTTCCTTTTGCTGTGCGGAAGTCAAACAAAATTTTTGCACTCAAACGGAAATGACTTCTCTTCTGGTTTGACTTTTCTTAAATCGTATTGGCAGATATTCTGTAAAATAGTTTTTTGTGTGTTATCACCTGCAATTCTTTTCGTTTGTATCTTTTTGTGAGACATTAAAAGTGAAGTTGAAAATTGTTGACTACAATTAAGAATGAGACATTCATTTGAGGTTAAAGTAAATCTGAAGTGATGTTTATTACAGAAATATGCCAGTCATTGTTAACTAAATATTAAACTTTTGGCCTCTGAATCTAGTCAAAACCGGATAATCGTAGGGTAAATGTGTACTGCTTTCATCGTTTTGAAGATAGACTAACTCGTAACTCTGTTTTGGAAGAGGGTCTTCATTTTGTTTAAATGCTATCTCTGCCGTTGATATTTTTAAATATAAATGATATTTTTGTATATTTTGGCCGTACTAATTGCTCTCCTTGCATAAGTCGATTATACTGTATCCTGTACTGTACGAGTATGGCGGAGGTTATATTAGTTATTGACTCTGCCGTTGCTCGACTTATTCCGCAACAGGGTATATGGTTATATTGGCTCCCTCTTTATAATGAATCTAAGTCTAAAAAACTGTTGGATGTTGGTGTTGGGTTCAAACATACCCACAGCGGCACCAGTGTTATTTGATCGTTGGTGATCCAGTACCTTGTGTGCCGTCCTCACAATGCTCGCGACTTGGATAAAGAACTGAGAAACTTCTGTCGAAGTTTAACTTCACGCCAGTAAAACATGTTATATTGCATTGACGATGCCAGAATGAGAGCAACCAAACTGTGTGCTAAAACAAATCGACACGAACTTAATTCATTGGAAACATACAGCATACTGGTTTAAAATATTTATTGTCTTCTTTTTCTTGAGCTGGTTTTGGCAAGCAGAAATCGGTACACATATGAGTAACTGAAATATATTTTCAGATACAGAGTGACAAAATTTCTCTGGTTGAAGGCCAGAAATAGTCATGATTTTCAGTGAATCTTTAGCCAATGACATTTGTGTCAAAATATGAAGAGAGGGTAGTCCAATAATCATCTCCATTGCGGCTGTGGGGTACGTTCAAATGACTACTATAACTTATTGAACCCCATCAATGGCATATACTTGTCCGCTACACTTAGGAGATTCGACTACAGAGTTTTTCTTTTTGGTTTTTTCGATTTATTATTTTTTGTATGCTTTTGCTGTACCGTTTTTGTGGTTAAAGAAAGCTTCTGTGCTAGTCACTTTTATTAAAGAGATGTTTCCATGGTGTTGAACATCTTCAACCGAATTGAAATTTATAAAACTTGGCATTCTTAAGCTAAATCTTTTACTTGTTTTAAATTTTTACCAGAGCTCGCAAAATATGCTCAACCAAATTTGTCTATGCTGTCTGCTCACCGAAAAGATAGAACAAAATGAAGCAGACTCTCTCTCAACAGAACACTTCTTTTTGATTCTTTCGTGTCTCCTGTTTCATGTTTCTCGGTGAGCGATACCCACGAAGCTGTCTTACGATAATAGCTTGATAGTGATACTTTCGTTCGACTGTCAACAACTGAGCATCAGAAACTGAGCAGCAGCAACTGAGCAAAACGAGCCAAGTGGAAGCGTAAAGTGTCTTTTTTGTTGTTGTTGCTTTAAGTATTTCATCGCTGGCAAAACGTGGAAGAGGGAGAGAGAAAGAGATAGGGCGCTAAATTGTGTGCACATGTTACACTATAAGTAACTCACTTGTAAATACATGTGCAAAAGACACTTTCGGCAAATTTTGCGCAGCAAAGTGTCTTATGTGAACAAATGCGACAAAAAAAAAAATCTCGTTGCTTGAACAAAGACCACGATGAATGAAATGCCTCTTCGCTTCTATTTTAAATCGTGTCCGCACGCAACTGTTTTTTTTTTGACTGCCTGTAAAAAAAGACCACTTCTTGCGAGCTCTGGTTCTTACATATTTTAAAATTAAAAGTTTGTTTTAAAATTAAACAAAGTACGATAGATTAAATATGTAGTTCGAAAAGATCTATTTAAAAATTCAAAATTTTCTAAGAAAAAAAAAATTGTATATTTCTGGACAGTGGAAATCCATTACTAATACAATATCTACTAATTAAAATGAGTGATAAACAAACGACATCGGATGGCAAAGCAGAGCGGCAGATAACCACGCCCAACAATACAACCGAAACACAAACAACGAAAGGAAAAGCCAAACGTAAGCAACAATCCGAATTATCTGAATCCGATAGTCCAGACCGTTCACCTAAACCGCCCACACTACACACAAAAGCGCTACATCCTTTTAAGCCGCCATCTACGGAATCTGCAGACGAAGAACCTGAGAAAAAGTATGAAACCGTGCTGAATGTGATTCAATTTGTAGATCCAGTAACGGGCAAATGTCGTTCAACACCCGAAATAATACCTAGTGATTCAATAGGCGAAATTAATATGGATAGTGATCTTGAAGTGGAACAAGGTTCGAAGGATTAAACATAATAATTTGAAGTATAATTAAAGCATGAAACAATTAGAATTAAATATGACATTGATTCTTCACATATGTTATAAGTAAATAGTTTCTTTGATTCAATTTTCGATATAAAAAAACCGCCAAAAACATCAACTTTTTATCTGTCAAAAACAGACTAAAATGCAATATGGCTGATCATGTCAACCTTTTTTTTTGGGAACTTGTTTACCAACATAAAAGAAAAATCGAATGTAGGTATTCCGCAAAATTTGAAAAGTCACCTTGTTTTTTGAACACACTCCGTATATATTTTTGATCAGTATTATAGGTTATATCGATATACTTGTAGACATGCCGTCTGTCTGACTGTCTGACTGTCTGTATGAATGTCGAGATCTCGGAGACTGTAAAAGATATAGATAGATAATTTTGATATTTAGAGTTAATGATTCCCTCTTCAGATATACTGTATAAAGTGAACGTAGCAACTCCATTTTAGGGAGTAAATGGTAAGGGTTTAAAAACGCAGAAGTCTGTATTTTGATGTAGATCCATTATCATCATTAAATGGCTTATTTAGGCGTGGTACATAGTATTACGTTGAACGCATAGTACTTCGCAAATTTTTGTACGTATATATTGTTAAAGATAATTTTAATTGTGAGCAATACCCATGTTAGAAAAGATAGTATTTTTCCATGTGGGTGCCTCTACTGACGAACCAGCGACAATACGAACCTCTTAGAGTACCGTTTACTACGCTGCTATTGAGCAATTGTCTAAAAATATCCAACAGGATGTCATCTACGACCAGATTAATTAGTAAAGCCATTATTGTTGCCTATATAAATAATTTGATTATCTGTAAATGTTATTTAGCGACTAGCTGGTACGCGGCGCGTTGCTGCCCTTTCCCTGGCTTCCCCTTTCCCCTGCCACACCTACCCTATGCCAGTCCTTCCCCCTTCCCCACCTTCCACATGCTGCTTTACTCTACCTCCAATTCTCCTACACCTCTCCTACACCTCTTCTTGTCCCTTCCACTACTTCTCCAACCACCACTTGCGCTGCCCCCATTCCTCTGCCCCTTTCCCTGGCTCTCCTTACTTTCCTTTCAACCCTTTTCCCTACACCCTGCGATCCCACTAACATGCGATCCCACTAACAGCATTTCATCCCTCTATTTTAAATGGTACCCAGCGCGTTGCTGCCATTCCCTCTGCATCTCCTACCTTTACCCCTCCTTCCCACATAATCCCTTACCCTACCTTCCATTCCCCTAGCCCTCTTCTCCCCTGTCAGAGATCATTAATATCGGTGTAACAAAAGTTGTTGTTCTTATTCTCTCTTCGCAAATATTTCTCAAATTAAGCATGACCTGGAGCCAGCTAATTACTAATATTATAAAGCTGAAGAGTTTGTTTGTTTGTTTGCTTGAACGCGCTAATCTCAGAAACTACTGGTCCGATTTGAAAAATTCTTTCAGCGTTAGATAGCCCATTTATCGAGGAATGCTATAGGCTATATATCATCCAGTGGGAGCGGAGCACCAATATTAATATTAATCTAAAATCTATATATGTATGTATGTATGTAGGTATGTATGTGAAAGGTGGGAAGACCACAAAATTTCACATAAGCGCTAGCAAGCGAACTAGATGTTGTTCAACTCATCGCACCAGCTGGGCACGAGCTAAAGAGGTCAATGATCATGAATGAGGTTAATGATTATTAAAATTTATCTTCTATATATATAAAAAAGGAAGTATGTATATATGTTCCCCATAAATTCCGAAACCGCTTTGTGGCAATATTTAAAATAGTCCCGTGCGTGATCCTGTGAAAATTCGTAGCGATTGGATAAGCAGATTAGATTTTTCTAATTTTAATAGAATTGGTGGTAGAGTAAAGGAGCATGTGGAAGGTGGGGAAGGTGGAAGGAGTGTCAGGGAGAAGAGTGGCAGGGGAAAGAGGAGGGCCGCGCAAAAACTTGGCGGGGACCATTTAGTTTATATATAATTTGATTATCTTTTAGTTATATTTCAATATGCTCTACTAAAACCAAACATTCGTAACGAAGTAATATATTTTTTGTCGTCACTGTACCAACCAACCAACATCAACTTCAACTTCAACTATTTTAACTTCAGTTTAGCACGTTCGTTCGTTTGTTGACTTTACTTTGCAGAAATGTCTATGCTACTTTTGCGGTGCAGACTTGAAATTCATGTAATTTCATTAAAGAAGTTGACTGCATTCTTTCCATTGTACGTTTACAGAAGTACAAACTCACTTAGAGTGCAACGAATTAAGGGTGAAGTACTTAGTACTACATGCAGGATATACTAACCGCTATTTAGTTTTGCAATGTGGGATAATGCAGGTTGTTAAAGTGGAGAAACTGCGTCTTGCTGGTACTTCATTTTTTAAACAATAAAATTTTTATAATCTTGCCTCTGTGGTCTGTCTAGGTATAAGTTAAAGTGGCACATTCATATTTTATCACTCGAACAGCGAAGACACCGTTAGCTGCAAAATGTGCAGCAACTGGTTGACAAAATGACGTTCTCGTCCTTTGTAGTCTTTAACGTTTCCGTCTGTTATGCGGAAGTCATAAAAAATTTATGCACTCCAACGGAAATAATTTTGGCTTTAAGTTTTCTTAAAACTTTTTGGCAGATATTCTGTAAAATAGTTTTTTGTTAGCCACTGAAAGGTTTTTCGTATATATACTGCAGGAAAAATAATATGAATTTATATCTAAATATAGAAAATAAGATTACGTAGAAGTGTCACCTGGCAAGATAGCACATTAAGGCCTGTGAAGACGCTTTTCTAGCCTGAATTTTCAACTTTATAAATGTAATTAGAGCCATAAATTCAAGACCTCCACAAAAACTCGACTTTTAGGATTATCTATGCTCTTCAGCATGAACAGTTCACTCGCCAAGTAGATGTGTGATGTACTTTGGTGCTAAAATATAATCCGGCATCAGACTTGTTTTTTAATTTGGGTAAAATTCTTAAACACATTATGGAGTTGTATGGAATTGTTACACATTTCTGGATGATTATAAGTCAATTCTGACAACAGATTATAACTCAGCACGTCGGAGTACATAAGAATAACTCTAACTAGTAGGTCTAGTCAAAACAATAGTGTCTTTTTTAAGTTTGTGTGTCAGTATAGTGGTGTTCTTGTAAGACAATGGAGAAGCCTCAACGTTACCTTCCGGCTTTTTAGTAACTTAGATTTTAAACAAAATTTAGTGTGGATGGATCTTAAGCTAATTCATATTAAGTATCTCACATACCTTCTGATTGAATCACTGTATAATCACTCCCATAGATATCTATAGATTTAGTGGAGCAACTATGTATATAGAGAAAAAAAAATCATCAAATAAACATTTTTTGTCATAAAAAAAAAAATGTAAATTTCGTAGAGCAGCTGGCATTTGAACCACGACAACACAGGACCCAAACAGTGCTGGCTTGCAGAGTTTCATCATTTAAACAAGCACAGTTGCCGAACACCCCGAATTGACTTTCACGACTGCGTCGCGTTAATTGTTTTCTTTGTATCCAGAAGACTTTTTCCTTACCAGAAGTTTTATTTCATTTGTAAGCTCTTCCAAACTGGCTGGAGTTATCGGAACATTGTCACAGCAAGGTGCTTTGACCACTCTTACTACCTCTGTTTCGTGTGCACTACTGCAAATCGCGAATGGTGTAAATTGTACCTGAAGGTGTGCAGCGAACGAGTCAGCTTTTTTTTTTTATTGCTGTGACACCAATCCCCATTAGGAGTTTTAATGGGAATTAAACGTCGAGCTGGACGTTTTTTGATTTGAGTTATATAGTTATTAGGTGGACTTAACATCTAAAAAACTTCATAAAATCATAACGTAAAACGTATCCATTCAAAAATGTTTTGAGGCTATTTGCAAGTTCAGCAGACCGAAATCTAGAATAAAAAGAAGTATAGCTGCAGACTAGTGTTATTAGACCTAAACATAGCATATACAAATGGGAAATGGAAACCATGGAGAAACTCCAAAAAAAAAAAAGTCATAGAAAAATGGGACAAATCACAGTGCAAAAAGGACAATTTAGTCAGTCACTTTTATTAAAGAGCTGTTGCCATGGTTTTTAAAATCTTCAACTAAATTACACATTTATAAAACTTGGCACTCTTAAGTTAAATCTTTTATTTGCTTTAATTTTTACTTTTTTAAATTTCTTATTGAACATTCCATGCAAATAATTTCAAAGTCAATTGTTCGGTCTGCAAATCATGCATCAAATCATTCACTGCTTGTTATGACAAGGGTCAGAGAACAACTCGGCGCCATGGTCAGTGGTCCCAATCCGCTCTAGACGCCTCATTGCACACAACAACGCATTATAAAGTCTGACTTGGCGAAACTTTTTAATTAAAATCAAATTTTCATAGCTACGGAATATTGTGCGCACTTTTGTGGTGCATGTTGACAACGTAGCCTTCGTGAGGGTCAGCAGTCAACTGAAAATTGTGAAAGTTTTACGCAGGATTAGCCAGGCAAAAAAATTTAAAGAGCTAATGATTGATGACATATTCAAGCGAGCAGTAAGAGAAAATTTATATATATTTTATACAAAATTTTACTTTAAAAGTATTTTTTTTTTTTTTTATATTTAAACAAAGTAACTTCAATATGTAATTCGAAAATATCTACTTCAAACTCTCAACAAAATTTCTATATCAAAAATCCATTATTTAACCGTGTATAACTTATCGTACTCTACTGAAATGAGTGAAAAACCTATCAAGAGATCAGATGGCAATTCGCCGCAGCAGCAAAATTCTCCCAATCAATCTATAAAAGCACAAGCACCGATGGTCTTGGCAGCAAAAGTCAAACATAGGGAAACCTCCCAGTCCGATTTTTCCGAATCCGATATTCCAGGCTGTTCACATCAACCGCCTACACTACGCACAAATACGCTACAGCCCTTCACGCAGCTACCCATGGATAAAGAAGACGATGTCATAGAAGAATCTTGCAAAAAGCATACATATGAAACCGTGCTGAATGTGATACAATTTGTAGATCCAGTAACGGGCAAGTGTCGCTCAACTCCCGAAATAACACATAGTAATTCAGTAGGTGAAATTAATATGGACAGTGATCTTGAAGTAGAACATGGTACATAGGATTAAAGCATACACACAACCCAGAGAATATTATTAATATTTGCTGAAAAAATGAAAATTATAGTTGGAGTATATTGAAAATATGAAAAAATTAAAATAAAATTTGGCATGTAGTCTTGAACTCACTGCAAGTTTTGTAGCTGTTAGGTATGCAGTTTACATATGCATATAGGCATAGTTTTATAGTGTTCCGAACTTATTATAAGGGGCATATTATATCGGTGAAAACGTAAGATGCATTCACATCAAATTTCGTTGTTCGAACTTAAGTAATAAAACAGTTTTTAATGCAAAAATGTAGTTATGTTTTGTATGGGTATTGGTTTTATAAGTGCCTTAATTCAAAATTTGGTGAAGCTATCACGGAGTTCTCATCATTCATATGTTAGAATATGCAGATAGTTATAACGGCTCGATTTAATGTGCAAAAATTATAATTCTTTTATATCTACTAGGGCTCCTTTTGTTAATATACTCTTTTATACCATGGCTACATTATATAATTAATAGAAATTATATTATCTTTTATATTGTATTATATAACAAAGGAGTAGATGAAGATTTACTTTATATATATACTACGACTAAAAAGTTTTAGAAAGCTGCAACATAATATTTGTCATCACTTTACCACAACCAAATTCACCACTTTTAATTTCAGTTCAGCACGTTTGTTTTTTTTTGTTGGCTCTAATTTACGAAAATATTCTTGCCACTTTTGCGGTGCAGAGTTGAAATTCATGTAATCCCATTAAAGAAGTTGCCTGCACTCTATTCGTTGGTCGTTGTCAGGCGAGAAACAAACTTAAGCTATGGTCAGACGTGCAAATTTGTGTATGTGTCAATTAAAGCCGTACATGAATGCTGCCAAAATGGCAAATAATACATTTGCATAAAAATGAATTTGAATGAAAGGGCACATTGAATGAATTACTTTGCCAACTATCATATTCATTCTAATTCAATTCGAAGTTAGTGAATTTTTGATGATACATTCGCAGAAAAGTGAATTTGAATGAAAGTGCACATTCTTCTAATGATTGTGAATTTAATGAGTTAGTTCCTCCAAAGTGCAAGAAATCCCAAATGCTATAAAAACTTGTACACGGCTGGTCATTTGGCATAATAGCTCATTCGCAAACATGGCCAAACCTGTTGTGGCAAATATTTGCATGCAAATTATTTGGTGGTCAGACATGAGAGAAATGTTAGCCAATTTTACCCAAATTATTTACGCGTCTGACCTTAGCTTTAGAATGCAGTGAACATTGAGTGCTGCATGCAGCAAATTATAATTGCTAGTTACTCTTGAAATATACATACAAAAGTTAGTAGAGAATCAGTGTCATGTTGATACTTAATTTTTAAGCAATAAAAAGTTTATAAACTTGACTCGGTGAGCTATATTTGTAAAAGTGGCATATTCATATTTTATTAGTTCAACTGCAAAATGTGCAGCAACAGGTTGACAGAGTGGCGTCGTCGTCCTTAGTAGTCCTTAACGTTTCCGTCTGTTGTGCGGAAGTCATAAAAAAATTGTGCACACAAACGGAAATGACTTCTGGCTTTGACTTAAATCGTTTTGGCAGATATTCTGCGAAATTGTGAATTCTGTGCACAATTTTTTTTTTTTTTATAAACTATCTCTCTCTCTCTCTCTCTCTCTCTCTCTCTCTCTCTCTGTGTGTGTGTGTGTATGTGCAATTTGTATTTGTACCTACCTTTTTGTGTAACATTTAAACTAGCTGCATTAAAGTTGAAGATGTTTGAAAGAATGTTTGCAAAATAACTGATAAAAGTGTATCAAGTGATATAACTTTTCTTTATAAGAATCGTTAAAATGGTTAAATATAAGTAGTATTCTCGTGCTCACTTGTCGCACTGTTTGCTTTTCCCTATATTTGATTTGCTTAATTCAAGCTACTTTTTTCCGCTCTCTCACCACTGAACTCGTGAACTCATGAGTATTTCATTTTACTTTTTTCGTTTTGGAGTAGTGAGATAATACGGAATCAAATGGATCACCGCACTCTCCACTTGTTAGTATAGTATATAGTTTTTGAGGCGGTTAATACATTGTAGCCTTTTTTCTGCTTTTTGGAAACCATACTCCGCTGTGCTCCGATTTTGTGTCGATGCCAAATTGACGCATGGATGAAGAACCATATGGAGTTACCGAAGCATGTTTGTGGTTCCAAAATATTTGTACCGAGAAGTACTGTTTCTTGAAGTACTATAGAAACTTCACTTAAACTTCTTTTGCCTTGAAAATCTTTAACTTAACTGAGCATTTATAAAATTTTGCATTCTTTAAATAAATCTTCTCATTGCTTTAAGTAGTACAGGAGTACGAAGATTTTTTTTATTGAGGAGCACATTTACATGCAAATAATTTCAAAGCCAATTGCAAATCATTCATCAAAGCGTACATCGCTTGTTATGATAAGGGTCAAAGAACAAACCGATGCTGTAGTCAGTGGTTCCAATCGGCTCTAGACGCCTCATTGCGCACTGTAATAGCTGACTGTGAAACTTTTTAATTAAAATCAAATTTTCATAGCTACGGAACATTGAGCGCACTTATCCTGATGCATGATGACAGCGTGGTATCCATGACGGTCAGCAGTGTACTGCAAATTGTGAAAGTTTTACGCAGAATTAGCCAAACAAAAAGTTTAAAGAGCTAATGATTGATGGCATGTTGAAGAGAAATGCAAGATATGTAAAAAAAAAAAAAAAAATTGGGGATAATAATTCTCAATTAGTCTTCAAACTTCTACTAATAAAAATGCATATTGTGAAACAGTTTGTGTCCAACTTTTACTAAAATCCGTGGACAACGTTCAACAATTCCAACAGAAGTACATCTCCAATCGGTATAGTTATACAGAAGTCTCCAACAAAAGACAAACATACATAAAATTTACCATCCGGTTCTGGTGGAACCGTAGCTCAAATACTTTTCACACTTGCCCTTTTTTGGTAAACGCAGAAATGTACTGTAGTTTTTAAACCTTGGAAATTCTTAGATGTAACAATTTTGTTGAACTTCGTTTTTTTTTTTTGCGGTTGTGGATGGAATAGAATTTTGTAAATAATTTTGTTGCGTATGAAATTATTACAAATAATAACCATAAACAAAGTGGGATGTAGTTTCTGGGCATAAGTTGCATGACAACCAAGTTGTCACAGTGAAACGAGCAGGAGCAGCCAGTTACATTTACCTAAGACTCAGTGTCATAGATGAGACGTAGAGTAACATACTAACGGAAAACGGGCATTACGACATAAACGTATATCTTTTGTATCTTAGTCCATTGACCGAAGATATTCTCTGTTTATTTAATGAAACTGGGAATATCCTTTGCTGAAAAGTAATAAAAGGGCTGTCCATCTATTCGGTTCGGAGTCTAGTCAATGCCGTATAGACGCAGAACAGATGTAGGCTAGTTTCTGAGGAGAGACCCATGAGCTTCCTCTAGCCTGACTTATTGAAATCTGTGTTGGTTTTAGGGTATATGGGGATGTTTGTTGTTGTAACAGCTTTATTGGGCTGTACCATATAGTATACATTTAATTACCTAACACGATAAGATAGATTGATCAGGGGCGGATCCAGAATCCTCTATTGGGTGGGGTAAGGAATTTACTACTCTTAAAGTGGAGGGTAACGCTACTAAAACAAAAAACACATTTTATGAAAATGAAACAAAAAAGGTATTTTTGTACAGAGCAAAAATGCTGTTGGAGGGTTCGGGTGCGTTCCCCAGTTCCCTGGATCCGCCAATGAATTAAGAAGTAATATAAGAGAAAGATAAACGGAAATGCAACCCTAGATATCAACTTAGGCTATCTAATTTAGGGCTCAATTGCGTCGGACGGGACGGGCAGGCGAACAGGTGGGTCGTGTTGTGTGGTGATTGATCACACTCGGGATATCAATCATTAGCGCTGATCCCGATCTGTTCCCTGTAACACTCGAACATATTGCTCCATCCGAATCTTAATTGTGTTTATTTAGTTCTGGTGTTACGAGATAGATTTTTTTCATTCTTATGTGTTTAATAATTTAGAACAATTTTGCCCCTGAGAGAGTTTTTTGAATGTTCAACTGCATCTTTATGCAATTGAGCCCTACCGGATATAGAGCTACATTACACTATATGACCATGAGGTGCGTATCGAGATATACTTGTTTTGTAACTTCTAATGGCATCTGGAGTACGAGTTGGAAGAGCTCCTGGAAGGGTGCCATGATTGGGATGAATGGACAAGCTAGTTGTTTAGCCTGTCGTAGTCCAGGATGCTGTATCGAAAGCTGAGTGGCAGAATTTTTGAAGAAGTCTGAAATCAAGAATTTGGACTTAGCTCAGCTAATTCCACAGAAAAGTTTGGGACCCACAAAGTAAGTTACTAATTCAGTCCTAGCCCGCTCATCATCAATTTCATTTCCTTCGATACCCCTGTGACCAGAAACCCAACAGATTCCGACTTTGCAGCCGATTGACAGTTTTTGCAGCTATTCTTTCCATCGTAGAACTAGCTTTGAGGAAAAATCATAGGAAGCTAGTTCTTTGATGGCCGCTTGGAAAAGATGGTAATATTGTGCCCTTAGGACTCTTATGCAAAATATATTGGCCGCAGACCTAAATGGTGTAAACCTCAGATTAAAATAGAGTTTCTGGTGTTGGGTCCGAAGACACCCGCAGCTATACCGTGTCGATGAGTTAACCATTTAATCATTGATGGTCCAGTACCAGAGATGCCCTGATTCCATTCTGCATGAATGGGAAAGACAGCTGAGAAACGTTACACATATAAAATTTATCATTTAAGCAGGGATTGAACCCACATCATTAATAAAGCAACAATAAAAGTTTACTTTCGTATATACATTCTTTAAATTTGTAAATTAATTTTTTTTTTGGTTTGTTTGACATATTGAAAAGTGAATTATTGAATACATAAGCTATTTAATCAAATTCTTTATTATTTAGGCTTTAGTGGCTGTATACGTCTACTAATGTTTGATGTTAAAATTGATGCCTTCGGCGTTTTCTGTAACTGCGCAGGACATTCGAATTGCACGCAACGGAACAAACCATCTGCAGTACTTGTTTTTGTGCAGATAATGCGTATGTAGACCATAGCATGTGCCTTGAAACTCAAATTTTGCCAACCACGTAAATTTTCCTGACGCTTATCTGCGACTACTTGCCAAATCTCCTTGTTCAGTGAAGTTTCCACAATATAACTGTAGGTGCGTGCATCACGATCCCAGAGCAAAAATCTCATTGTAGCAATAAAATACGGCTGTCCAAGACGTACTAAGAGATAACCGATATTCACTTGCTTTGCAGTGAAATCATAGTTACCCTCATAGCTAACTTCCGGCTTTAGCAGATCATTGCGCACCTGATTACTCTCGTTTATAGCCATGGCATTGCGGTCCACTAGCGCAACATTTACATCCGGCTGTATTACATCATAGTCAAGTTTCGGTATTGGCTTTTCGGTACACATCACCTCCAGACCGAGCATTATAAAGCGTCGATCAACATGATTTGTATCGACACCAATGAAACGTAAATAGCGTACCAGTCGCTTTTCAAAGTAAAGATACTGCCAGGAATAACAGTGTGCCTGCGCATAGTCAATAATGCACTCCCAGTTTTGATTGTCACAGGATATTTCGATCATGTAACCATAGACACGCTTATCCACATCGCACAAACGCAGCTTAATGTGATTGATGACATAGTCACGAAACAGACATATTACAATGCCGTGATTATTCAGATCGCTTATATCATGGTAGAGTATATTCTTGGAGAGCTCGATTAGCGTGCTTGTGCCATTGCGTAGAAAAACGCTCGACTTTAACTGCGCCGTTGCCAAATTTCGTTCCGGCCATATACGATATGGTAAATTGGCGGGCTGCCGTTGTTTTTCAATAGCATTCAACAGTGTCTCGGATGGCACAAGTTCCGTTGGGCGCACCACTTCCATAAGCTCATCGACACCAATCAACTCCAGACGTATGCAGTTAACGACACCGCTTAAATTCTCTGTCGGATGCAGAGTATGCCACTCTGCAACCGCTTTGAAAATATTCAACTCAGGTGCTACGAAAGTGTTCCGTTTCAAGAGTAATTCCAGCATTTCCAAACGTAAGAACATAAAACTCGGATGTTCCAGCAGCTCAGGCGCATTATCATCTATAAATGCCAAACAATGTTCGCTTAGTTCCGGAAATTCATAAACATTTGCTGCATCCAATATGGTTGAGATGTTCTTCAGCTTGAAATGCTTGCGCATGTATTGCGATAATACGCTGACCATTTCATAGAAGCCGTACTGATTAGCCACAATTAACAAATCAATGATTTCGCTTTCGTTATCCATGCCCGACTGCAGCATGATGTGTCCCGAGTAGACATATTTAAGTATTACTTTGAAACGCTGCACCGGCACATCGATGTGTATCTCACGCTGATGCGTCTCGGTGCCATTTTCACCGTAGAGCAGCTGTCGGAAGTAATCGCTACGTGCTGCCAGAATGACTTTGTGTGCCGGCAAATGCTCCCCGCCAATGATAAACTCAAAGTCCGCATAGTCCGGCTTCATGCATAGCAGCGACAGCTCCTGCGCAAGTTTTGGTGCAAGATTGATGTCATGGCTCTTAGCTTGCGTCATGAAGTCAGAACTAAATGCAAGTCTTCGATGAGTTTGAAAATTGTGCTTACATCTACATATGTATACTATTTCGAATTTTAATTTATTTATACAGAATGAAAGTATATTCTATTTCAAATTTATTGTCTCAAATTGATTATTGAAAATATGAATTAGAACTAAAATGAAAAATGTTAAAATGTTGTTTCAGGTTCAGCTACGTGCTCTCATCAGTGCACTGTATATGGTAGTTCAGCTGAAAAGAAATAAGATGAAACTCTTAGTTAATTGAAAAAGAAAATAGAAACGGCGCAGCAGTGGAATGTGCTCGAGATACACTATACGTTCTTAACTGAACCATAGATTTGTATGGTGGCTATATTCTACAGTGGTTATAACTGGACCTATGTAGGATGTTTTAATAGGAGTGGCATAAGATACACCAAATTGTATGTTTCGTGCTTTATTAACAATTAAAACAAATATAAATAAAGGGGGGGGGGGGTGTTGGCAGATTTGTATGGGCCACGTTCATTTAACATTCACTTTAACTGAAGAGGGGATACGAGAGTTTAAATATTCAAACTTGAAGGCTTTATTTCTTATAGTTTCTGAGATCTGTTAGTTCGAACAGATGAACAAACGGGCATATACATACTTTATAAAGTCTGCCTGTAACATATATTTGCACAAACTTTATATACCGTTTCATCCCATGGATACAGGGTACAAAAACTTCAAACTTGACGGACATGTCTATATGGACTCAAGTTTTATTACTAATCAAGAATATATATACTTTATGAGGTCTACCACGCCTCCTTTTGGCTGTTACATATATTTCCACAAACAAGCTTTCAGTATAGAAAACTCAAAAGTTGAGCATGACATACTGAGCTGCGAATTCTGAACGAATATCATTCCAAGTGATGAAATCTAAGGGTCTAGCTTTTGTATTCCAATACATATGTACATAAACACATCCAGACAGACCGACATTGCTCTATGGTGCCTTGCAAAGCTAACAGTACTTTTGGAAAACGGAATTTTCTGGTGGCACCATCTAAATGTTACCTACTACTTACCCAACTGAAGGTATCGCACAGAGAGCTAATATTAAGTTTTGTTTTCTACTTGGTTCAACTTTTATCGAAATGTTTCAGGTTTATGGTGATGATTGCTTATTCCGTGGCAGATTCCGTGCGGATCTATATGATGACCAATCGAAATGCGTGATCACCGCAGGTTGCTTTGAAACTGTGCGTGAATTCATAAAAGTTGGGGAGGGGGGTCTTACAAGCATTGTGACAAAATAGTTATACCTATATAGGTAGGTACTATACTAACTTAATATGAAGGGTATATTTAAGTATATAGCGTATCATAACGTTGAGCGCAAAAGTGAAATAACCTGTCAAACCATTTTCAGAGCGCTGCTAAACACGTCTCTCAAAAGAGAAAGTTTTCAGAGTGTTTACCGTTATTGTTCTCAAAGCACGCTTAATTGGAACTGATTTCGAAGCGCGCCTAATTAAAACTCTTAAAATAATTTCTATTTAGGCCTAAAACTTAAGCATAAACAGTATTTAAAATTTAATAGCACTTAGAATACACAATTAGTTTCTTCATAATCTATGTTAAGTTCATAGATTGTTATTTATTTGAAAATAAATGGGCATACAATGTCGCTCACAATGGAGCTTAAAAGAGACATAAATTCATTAAATAATACTCGGGAAATACTCATTAATTTCCACTTCAAAAAGTGCTAAAAGAATCTTAAGGAGGTCCTAACATCCAAATAGCAGTATTTTAGGACTTCTAATTGAAACTCATATTAGTATGACCCCTCGTAGAACATAAAAACGCTCAATAAGACTCTTTCAAAAGCACATAAAAGGGCAAAACACTTCGAAAGACAAGTGTCTTAAAAGACTTTCATGGTTTGCTGAGAATTGTAGTACTTTTTCATGTTTCACTTTTGCACTCATGTTGTTAATTACCTTTCATCGTTTTTGTGAATTGTGCTTCTTATTTTATTTTCTTCATCCATTTTGCCTCGAGCTGCTTTAGTATTAGCTTTTCAACGGAGCTCAACTTCAATTTGAGATAATTAAGCAGAATTTCGAAACTTGCCTGTGGATGCATAATATACCAATCGGTAAGCACTGCGAAGATGGTCCGAACCGGTGCTACGAAAGTTGGACGTCTCAACAACAATATCAGCATATCGAAACGGTAGCTCATAAAATGCGATTGCTTGAGCAACTCAACAGCATTGGCATCCATAAATGCCAAACAATAATCGCTTAGTGTAGGAAAAACTAAAGAATTTGCTGTATCCAATATGATCGAGATGTTCATCAGATTGAAATGCTTACGCATGTATTTCGATAAGTCGCTGACCATGTCATAAAAACCAAATTCATTAGCCACAATTAAGATATTCATGATTTCCTTATCGTTATCCATGTCCGATGGCAGCATAATATGTTCCGAATAGACATATTTAAGTATTACTTCAAAACGTTGCATCGGTATATCGATGTGCATCACACACTGTTTCTTCTTTTCGTTGAGCAGAGGCCGAAAGTAATGGCTCTGTGACGCCAGTATCACTTTGTGTGCCGGCAAACGCTCCGCTCCATTAACGAACTCAAGGTCCGGCTTCATGTATACTAGCGACATGTCCTGTGACATGATTTTATTTCTAAGATTTTATTTTTTTTGAAAATTTTAGCAAAAATCGTTTAATTTTTGTTGACACTTCAACGTTTCTGAGAAGAAGAACAGTGTTTTAAGTGTTGCATATAACAAACAGTGCTGCAAACTGTTTTTAGTTAGCGATGGTGCTTTTGCGATAAATAAGCTAAACTATTAATTGATATGAAGTTTAGTTTAATCGATATAATCGTTATCGTGCATTAATCGTTGGAGATAGCAAGGTAACAACATTTAAGCTGAACCTCACAGTGCCGCTAAAGTTTCTTCTTAGGCTTAGAAAATATTTGTAAATACATCGCATACCGTTTGCATACTTCTATTGCGCTCCGGTTAAGTGTAAGTAAAGGTGTAGGCAAAACGTATTTAAAGTGTGCAACTAATATAGTGTCCACTACGCTGTAAGTTCCCCGGAGCACTGCATTTGCTGGGTTAAATCACAATACGTGAAACTTCTGCTTGGTGGCCAATTAGCATTTATATATGTAAATACTTCACTGCCACAGCCTAGGCTCTACCTATATGTTTAATTGGATTCAATCGATGCGTTGTGTTTGAGATAGAGTGTGAGGGAGATACAGTGTTTTTAGCCGACTCTCAACAAATGTGTATAACGCACGATAATAGTAGTCTGTTGTTACCATCCAGTATCAATCGTCCTGCTTCCGTTATGACGAAAATCTCAACATGTTGGTAATAAATCCGTGTCAGACTATTTCATCTTAGAACCGTCTGTGTAAATGTGATGGTACCATACACTTGGGAACATATTCCAAACCACTGTCGAAGATAATTTCAAAAGAGTGTGCAAAGCTGAGTACTATTGGGTGTCGGAATTTGTTTTAAAGGATTTATAAGGGATGGATGCACTAAATCGCATAAACCAGTGTCAATATTCATATAAAAGCCTTCTTCATAAGATTAAATTTTCATTATTAGTATGTGTCATTCCACTGAAGTGTAAACAACACGTTTTTTTTTTGCTCTGTGAACATGTCGACATTTGTTCCAACAAAACGGAATTCGAGGGAAGGTTTGCTTTTGTGCTTTCCTTTGTAGAAAAAAGCAGATGAAGCCCATCGTACGCTTTGTGAGGTTTACGGGGACTATGATCCATCGATTTCAACTTGTGAGTACTGGTTTCGTCGGTTTAAAAGTGGTGATTTTGATACGGAGAACAAAGAACGTCCGGACCAGCCCAAAAAGTTTGAAGATGCAGAATTGGAAGCATTATTCGACGAAGATATGTGTTAAACCATTCAAGAATTGGCAGAATCATTGGGAGTTGACTTGTCAACAGTTGGCAAACGGCTCAAAGCCATGGGATTGATTCAAAAAGCAAGGAAATTGGGTGCCGTACGAATTGAAGCCAAGAGACATCGAAGCAACAATTGATGCAATTGAGCCGAGCATTGAAGCAAAAACGGTCGGAATATGCCAAAAGACACAAGTTGGTTTTGCAACATGACAACGCTCGGCCATATGGTCAAGATCCATCAAGGAAACGTTGGAGGCGTTGAATTGGGATGTGCAATGAAATGAAGGAAACATTCTTCGCTCTCATCAAAGGGTTGTGGCACAATATTGTCATTGACAGTCATTAACTGCTTGATTATGCAATGGAGCTACGGTGGTTATGTACAAACACTCTCCAGTCTGGTGTCATCGCGAAAAATGCTCGTGATGGTTCCATGGTTGGGAAGATTGGTCATACGCGCACTCAGCATAAATTGCTGGAGACCAATATTTTCTTCATGTCTTCTGTCTCATTGTCTTCATGTACCATCTGGAAACCAATGTTAGCAATCTGCTTAGACCATTCTGCTTTGCAGAACAACGTTTTTTCATATATTGATTTCAAGTTAAAGATGCTGTCTCTTCATAATAACGCGAATTTCAGCTTATGGAATGACTTCTTTATTCGAATGACTTCTTTACTCCGGTCTTCTCCACACACACTACTACTGCAATTTAAACCAACGATAATGATACGAAACTACAATTTATTCATGTCAAAGCTACTTTCTCAGAATTTTGCTTAGTTCGTATGGCTCTTCAAAGCTGAGTTAGCATTACAAGCATGCTGCTATGTTCCTGGAGACATAGCTTCCAGCTTTTTGCTTCCCACAGTCGGATTGTAGTGACTGACGCTATATACGAAATGTGAAGATCTCTGCTTTATAGTTGCAGTAAGTTGTTTTGGACTTTATTGGGACAAATTTTCATAACCTCTGAGAAACCCACATGCCTCATCCCAGCATCTTGACCATTTTCGCAGTGAAAGAAGTTTTATATGAGTATATGTGGCTTTATTGCACAGTAGAAATACATTTAAAATTGTACAATAATTATTTTGATTAAATATTGATTTTAAATTCTGTGTGTAAGTGGCTTTGAAAGGAAGCATTCATTAAACATTTTGGTTTCTCTTCTTACATCTACTAAATGCAAGTATGTATGATAACCAATATGAGAAGCACATAGGGCTGCGCTAGGAGAGAGTTTGTTCTTTCAATTATTTTAGTAGGTAAATTCTGTTGGACATGTAATATATCCGGTGGAGGTTTGATGTATTGTTGTGTGTATTCGAAATTTGCAAAGTTATAATTATTTCTTCTTCATTTTTTCGGGTTGCTTGTAAACAAATATTTACGACATGCCTCTAAGCCATGGCCATCCAAATAACATTGTTTGCTGAAAAATTTTCCACATTGCAAGCACTGATATTCCCAGTTGTGATGACCCATGGTACGCTGATGTGTGCACAGATTGGAACTGCAAGTATGAACACGAACTTTTATTATTTAGCTTAAGTATGTATTTAAAAACAAACAAACAAACAAACATGTATTTCAAAATAAAAGCTAACACTAAAAATAACAAATAACTTCGGTTGCACCGAAGAGCTCTAATACTATATTATTCACACGAAGTTTCATGTTGTGCAAATAGCCGCTTAAAAACTATTTCTAAATCGTAACAGCATAGGCGGCACGTTTTGTGGGGTCTATTATTAAAAAAGTGCGCGACATAAAATTATAAGTATATATTGCTTCTAACGAGATTTTTTTCAACAAATTTACAAAAGTGAGTGGTGAGTTGGTTTGATGGCTATCCCTAAAAAGGAGATCACACCTATTTATATACGCGGTGTGTTGAAAAGAACGTGATGTTTTATTTTTCACGAAAAAAATTTATGCATTTATGTCTATTTTGTTCCCTTCAAAGTAATCTCCCTCTGATATAATACACTTATACCAGCGCTTTTCCAATTCTCGAAGCACTTCTGATACGCGCTTTTTGGGATGGCCTTGATGGCTAATCCAGCGCTGTGGTCTTTATCTCCACAATCGTAGCCAATCGCCGTCCTTTCAAGGGTCTTTTCAGTTTTGGGAACAGAAAAAAGTTTCAGGTGACAAGTGTGTGATGTGTGAGGAGGTGCATTATCGTGATGCAAAAACCTTTATTGTTTTGTCACAACTCCGGGCGTTTTCTTCGTATTGGTTCACGCAAACGGCGTCTAACTTCAACTACGACCTTTTGGCAAGAGCTCAGGTAATAGAGGAAAACAGTGAGCAAAACCATTACATTTGACCGAACTTGTGGTGCTTT